>SJXQ01008982.1:77155-272043 GCA_006408695.1 Aepyceros melampus
AAAAAAAAAAAAAAACAGAGATTTCTTCACCTAGCCTAAAATTTCTACTCTCAGCAACATTCTTGAGGAGGCATTATCTAAGAACTTCCACTTATCGAATACATATCTCAGGTTCAGAAAAAGTACTATACTTTTATATTAGGTGTTCTCAGTTGTAGCAGCATGTTAGCACAACCTGCAGACCAGATAGATTATATTTTGGAGGTGGGACTGAGGTTTGAGTATTTTTTAAAGCTCCTCAGGTAGTTTGGCCTTGGAGTACAAAATAAAGCAGGTCAAAGGCTAACAGAGGTTTTCCAAGAGAACTCATTGATCATAGAAAACACCCTCTTCCAACAACACAAGAGACAACTCCACATATGGACATCACCAGATGGTCAATACAGAAATCAGATTGACTATATTCTTTGCAACTGAAGATGAAGAAGTTCTATACAGTCAGAAAAATCAAGACCAGGAGCTGACTGTGGCTCAGATCATGAATTCTTTATTGCAAAAGTCAGACTTAAATTGAAGAGAGTAGAGAAAAGCACTAGGCAATTCAGATATGACCTGAATCAAATCTTTTATAATTATACAGTGGCAAATAGGTTCAAAAGATTAGATCTGATAGAGTACCAGAAGAACTATGGATGGAGGGAGGTTTGTAACACTGCACAGGAGGTGGTGATCACAACCATCTCCAAGAAAAAGAAACGCAAAAAGGCAAAATGGTTGTGTGAGGATGCCTTATAAATAGTTAAGAAGAGAAGCTAAAGGCAAAGGGGAAAAGGAAAGATACACCCATCTGAATGTAGAGTTCCAATGAATAGCAAGGAGAGATAAGAAAACCTCCTTCAGTGAACAATGCAAAGAAATAGAAAAAACAGAATGAGCAAGACTAGAGATCTCTTTAAGAATATTAGAGATACCAAGAGAACATTTCAAGCAAAGATGGGCACAATAAAGGACAGAAATGGTATGGACCTAACAGAAGCAGAAGATATTAAGAAGAGGTGGCAGGAACCTCAGAAATGCAGATGACACCACCCTTATGGCAGAAAGTGAAGAGGAGCTAAAAGCCTCTTGTTGAAAGTGAAAGAGGAGAGTGGAAAAGTTGGCTTAAAGCTCAACATTCAGAAAATGAAGATCATGGCATCTGATCCCATCACTTCATTGGAAATAGACTGGGAAACAGTGGAAACAGTGTCAGACTTTATTTTTCTGGGCTCCAAAATTACTGCAGATGATGACTGTAGCCATGAAATTGAAAGACACTTACTCCTTGGAAGGAAAGTTATGACCAATCTAGATAGCATATTCAAAAGTAGAGACATTACTTTGCCAACAAAGGTTCGTCTAGTCAAGGCTATGGTTTTTCCTGTGGTCATATATAGATGTGAGATTTGGACTGTGAAGAAAGCTGAGCACTGAAGAATTGATACTTTTGAACTATGGTGTTGGAGAAGACTCTTGAGAGTCCCTTGGACTGCAAGGAGATCCAACCAGTCCATTCTGAAGGAGATCAGCCCTGGGTGTTCTTTGGATGGAATGATGCTGAAGCTGAAACTCCAGTACTTTGGCCACCTCATGAGAGGAGTTGACTCATTGGAAAAGACTCTGATGCTGGGAGAGATTGGGGGCAGGAGGAGAAGGGGACAACAGAGGATGAGATGGCTGGATGGCATCACCAACTCGATGGATGTGAGTCTGAGTGAACTCTGGGAGTTGGTGGACAGGGAGTCCAGGCGTGCTGCGATTCATGGGGTCTCAAAGAGTTGGACATGACTGAGAGACTGAACTGAACTGAACTGAAATCAGTAAACCTCCTTATAGATTCTGTAGGTAACTGTAACTTATGCCCTGAAAGAAATTCCAATACAAAAGTTAAATTTTCCATCAAGTATGGAAAACTTTTAATGAAAGGACTGTCTTATATAGGAGAAGAGATGACTCATCTATGAAAGTGAAAAAAAAAGTTCATTATAGTTTTAGGTGAATTTCTATATTTGAAGAAAAAAAAGAAAGAGAGAGACAGAGAGAGAAAGTGAGGTAGTTCCCAATGTGTATATTTAGTTTTCTCCACTAAGTAGATGAAAATTCACCTCCTGAGAAAGTAGCTGAAAGATAGTAGCTGAGGAAATTGAGTTACTATGGAGTGTCTTACACAGAAAAAGTAGCAACACTAAGTTGCCAAATAATTGAGGTTCTAGGTTATTTCCTATGTTATCTGTGATATCATTCACATTCACAGCAGATGTTTCAGAGACAGAAAATCTCAGAGTTTCCAGGTTCTTTGATTAACGATGAAAGTGAGCAAGATTAACTCTCAATCCATCCTCAACTGTCTTTCTTCCTTGGACTCACAGTCTTCCAAGGGAAGTTTCTTACACCCAACCAAGTTCCTCTGACTTTAAATTCTCCTTCCCCTCTGTCACATATGGTTGTTGTTTCCTCTGCTTGATAAACCTGCTCACTCTGTTTAGAGAACTAATGCTACTCTTTCTTTAAGATGCAGGTCACATAATTTACCCCACTCTTATTGCTTCGCTAAGCTTCTAAAGTCTAGAACCTTGTAGGTACTCACTTAATAGATGGAAGGGAAATTTTGATTAGTCATTTAACTTAGGTGTGAGTTTATTTTGAATTTGTTTATGATGACCATGTTTAATTTTGCAACACTACTGATTTTTATCCAGTGGGAATGCTAACATGATCAAATTGTGAAACATTTAAAAAAATATTCTAGCACACAGCAGTTACCACAGACCATTATTTTTTAAAAACTTCTAGCTAACAATCTTTAGATTTAATATATTGTACTTTGGAAAAATTCTAAGTTGCATTTTAGATTTGTATTAAAATAACTTCTGAAACATTTGTCTTCCAACTTTAAGATAATGAGCTAAATATCATAGTGTACATTTAATTTCAATTAAATACTTTAAGGACAAATTGCAAAAAAAAAACTTTAAATGTTTTCTATTTATAGTACTAAATCTTTTCTTACTGTATAAATGCAATTAACCTGCTTCAAAGAATAGTCTACAAGATGTCATAAACACGTATTTGATAACACCACCAATAATCATATTCAAATTAGTTTTGCTTCCTTAGATTCATAATTTGAAGGAAAGCATCACCAGGAATAGATGTTCAAGCACAGAGAGATGAATTCCATCTTGTACTGATGAATGAGTAATCTGAGTAGCTATGGTCATCATCGGCTTCCTCATTACCATGATTTATTAGCTGCCTAATATGTATTGGATGCTTCTGTAAGACCTCAATATTTATGAGATTATTTTTATCCTAGGGAGGGTAGGTACTATCAACCTTATATCCCTGATAATGAGCTGTATTTCAAAAATTTGTGTTTGAATTTGAACTCAGGTCTATTTGAGTCCCTACCTCACAATCTTCACCATTGTGTAAAGTTGTCTTTTTAAACTATCACAGAGATTTGCAAATGCAAACCATTTTACTACATCTGTTATTATAAAACTGTAATCTATTTGTTAAATGAGATTTGAAAGCAAATATGTATAAACTAGAGAAGAAAAATGACTTTAATCCTAAATTTATAATTGAATTTGTTTTTATTTATTTATTTTTTCAGTCTTCTGGTAGTAAAGAACCACAGAGCAGTCTAGACTGCTTCTCACTGTTGTGAAGTTGGGGCTTCTCTGGTGGCTCAGTTGGTAAAGAATCTGTCTGCAAAGCAAGAAGCCCAGGTTCTTTCCCTAGCTTGGGAAGATCCCCTGGAGAAGGAAATGGCAATCCACTCCAGTGTTCTTGCCTGGGAAATCCCATGGACAGAGTAGAGCAGGGCAGGCGACCGTCCATGGGGTCACAAGTCAGATAGGACTTAGTGACTGAACACCACCACCACTGTGAAGTTAAAAATAATTCATAATACTCAGAGTCTGCAGTATTTGGGAGCGAAGGGCAACTCCATGGGCTTATCAGTAAGAGTAGACATTGGTACAGACTTTCAGACTGGCAACCTGACAATGTGTGTTAAATGTTAACACTATGTATCCAACAATTTCAGCTTCTAGAAATTTAATTATGGAAATAATGAAAAAAAAAGGTACAAAGATGTATGAATGAAATGTTCAGTTCATTGCATTGCTGATTACAGATAAAAAGTTTTATATACCGGAAAAATAGACATTTAAGAAAATTTTCCTGAAAACAATTACTGTTCATAGATGCAGATATTTATACTTCTGAGGATAAGTAATATTCTTTATAACAATAACATATCACAATAACCCAAAGAAGGCTTTAATGAGCCTATGAATAATTCAATTAATGATATCTCAGGATATTCATGATGTTTGAATTGAGTCCACTTTCCTATGGATAATTCCTCATTTGGACTAGTGGGGTGAAGGTAGCCATCTGGAAGAGTTTAACTTTCAGCTCTGGTTTGAAATTTTAATAGCAGTTAGCCAGAGAAAAGGAAGGGTGTTAAAATTCCGTTAGCCAGAAAAGCCTGACCAATTAAACCTACAGAGATTAGAGAAAGCCTTAAATATTCAGGATTATCTTTTGGCATCCTGAATATTTTGGTATTTGGAGCATGATATGGAAATAAGCCAGAGCAGAAGGACATAGCTGGACAGGAGTCGGATCATTTTCTTTCTTTCATTGTCAGTAGTGCTACTAACATCTCCTTTTGCCTGTTATTCTTATTTTGAACATAACAAAATCCTATTTCATCATTGACATTAGGAATTGATCGAGTGGTTTATTAATGCTAGCTACTTTTTAACCAGTTAAGATAATCTCTGTATTATCTTAAAATCTTACCAAGAGTAGGAAAAGCTGAGAGAGAAAATTCTAGAGACACTTTCTGGAGAAAAGAACACATGAAGCAACCTCTTTATAAGTTGTGTGTAAGCCTAAGTGCTCGGCTGTGGTGGTGTTATCAAACCCAGGTTCAGCTGCTCATCGCTCAAAAGCCAATTCTCAAGAGACAAATGTTGTTAGAAAGGAAAGTTTGCTTTATTTTGGAGCAACTGGAGAAGGTGGACTCCTGCCCAAGAACCAAATCTCAGTTGCTGCTCATGGGACAGGGGATTTTATGAGAGGCAAAGCTCTTTAAGCAACAAGTTCTACAGGGGGATTCCCACAGGCAAATGAACAAGGTGGTGGTCTATCTGATTAAATTGCTTCTTATGGAAGAGATTTGATTTGATAAGAGGGAAAGTGGAAACAGGGAGAACCAAGTTGGATGCAACCAAAGCCAAAAGTCATAACTTGGAGTAGAGTATTAGTAATGCATAGATGAAGTCTAATGGAACAATCAGTAAGTTATGTGAGGAAGAACCAACTAGATTAGCTGTTGTTTGTTGTTGTTCCATTGCTCAATTGTGTCCAGTATGAAAAGGCAAAAAGATGGGACACTGAAAGATGAACTCCCCAGGTGGGTAGGTACCCAATATGCTACTGGAGATCAGTGAAGAAATAACTCCAGAAAGAATGAAGAGACGGAGCCAAAGCAAAAACAACACCTAGTTGTGGATATGATTGGTGATGGAAGCAAGGTCCGATACTGTAAAGAGCAATATTGCATAGGAACCTGGAATGTTAGGTCCATGAATCCAGGCAAATTGGAAGTGGTCAAACAGAAGACGGCAAGAATGAACATTGACATTTTAGGAATCAGCGAACTAAGATGGACTGGAATGGGTGAATTTAACTCAGATGATCATTTTATCTATTACTGTGGGCAAGAATCCCTTAGAAAAAAATCGAGTAGCCATCATAGTCAGTGAAAGAGTCCAAAATGCAGTACTTGGATGCATTCTCAAAAATGACAGAATGATCTCTGTTTCCAAGGCAAACCATTCAGTATCACAGTAATCCAAGTCTATGCCCTGACCAGTAATGCTGAAGAAGCTGAACGGTTCTATGAAGACCTACAAGACCTTCTAGAACTAACACATTGATTAAAATACTCTATATTCATCAATAGTAACTTACTCTGCAACATATTTCCAGAAGAAAAAAAGAACAGAGTGAAGGAATTACAGGAAATTGCATTTTTGTTTATTATAAAAAGTCATTATTTTACTACCATATTTAGATATAGGAATGTTGTCCTATAATATAGGAGCCTTGGACACACATATGAACAACACCATGTGATATACATATATATATATATACTTTATATAGTATATTTATATATAGAATAGAATTATGTATACATATAAATTACTATTTGGTTAAAACATTGATTTATAAGCTAAGAAATAGTCTGACTTATATAATCTCTAATCTCTCAATAATCTATGGAGACTAGCTAAGATCACATGTAACTGAAATAACTCCAGGAAAGACTCAAAAAGAAAAAAAGCCCACTCCTATCATGATCCATATATTTTTAGGGGAAGGGAGCAAAGCATCTAGGAATTCTGTTATGTTTTTTCGTTAAGGAAGCAGCCCAGTTAAACGGACAAAGTGTCTGAGCTCTGCCTCACTTTTTCTTGAGCTAGTTAAGATGAGCTGAACCAGTTGTTTGCTAAATCACTGAGAGTGTGAAGGAAATGAACCTCCAGGGGTATCCAGATTTGTCTCTCTTTAGCCTGATTAGATTTCATTCTCCCATTGGCTTTTTCACTTCCCATTGCAACTTGACCTACATGGATGCTGCCTCTACAAAGTTCTTGTCAGGAGTGTACCATTCAACCTAAAAATCATTTGCTGCATTTTTCTAATAACACCATAGTCTCTTTGATTTTAGTTATTAATCTTTTTTTTTCTGATGTTGAGAAAAGCTTAAACCTAGAAAACAGACAAAGAAATATATATGTATTTTGTCCCTTTCTCAGGTTTTCCAATAGTTTTATATCAACTTTTCCTTTGGTCTTGAATTTTTATTCCAGAATTTAACAGAATAACCTAATAGACACAGAAGAAGCTGCTACATTTTCTTTGCTAGAAGTGAAGTGAAGTGAAGTGAAGTCGCTCAGTCGTGTCCGACTTTTTGCGACCCCGTGGACTGTAGCCTACCAGGCTTCTCCGTCCATGGGATTCTCCAGGCAAGAATACTGGAGTGGGTTGCCATTTCCTTCTCCAGGGGATCTTCCCGACCCAGGGATCGAACCTGGGTCTCCCGCATTGGAGGCAGACACTTTAACCTCTGAACCACCAGGGAAGTCCTTTCTTTGCTAGAAACACATTTTTTTGCTAGAAAACATTTTTTTCCTTCCAAAATCTGACAGTAGATAGATGGCTCACTACTTGTACAGAGGAAAATTTGGCTGTACATTCAATTTTTTTGTTTAATATTATTACAAGTAATGGGTAGAAAAATACTGACAATCTTTGAAACCAGGTTTAATCAGAGAATCTATTCATCCTCAAAGTAATAAATGAATTTATCTTCTATATAATTCACAATGTCAAAGATTTTTGTCTCTTATATGAAATGTCTGATTGAGAAATAAGTATTAATCATTTAATATATACTTTAATCAATACTGAGTTGAAATTTTCAATGTAACTCTGGGTAATTATATATAAACCATTTGTAACAATAACATTATAGAAAGAAGGGAATGATCATGAAGAAACTAGTCATCAGAGCTCCAAGATGCTTCCCAGTGTCTTAAATCCATAAAATAGCAAATTTATTTTATAACTAATATATTTTATAATATTTGACTAAAACTTCCAGCTTTGCAAAGTGAGTTAATACCAGGTATAAATGTGATTATGCATATATACATAATGCATTATTTAATATTTTTATTATTATTAAGTAGGGTGGGAAATTATTATTAATTATAAATCTATATTAATATAGCCTTTTAAAGTATACTTTGGCTTAATCCTTACTTATCCCCAAGACAAATGATATTGACTAATTCCTGTGTTTCACTTAATAGACCAGGTATAACTCCATTTATATTCATTAGGGTCTGGATTAATCATTCCATTTCCTACCTAGAGCTGTGTCAGAACAGATTTTACAATCCATGATTTGTATATGATTTCTAACTAAATCCTAGACCTGCTGTTTGATAGAAAATAAAAAAGAACTTGGGTTTCTCTGGTGGCTCAGATGGTAAAAAATCCACCTGCATTGTGGGAGACCTGGGTTCAATCCCTGTGTTGGGAAGATCCCCTGGAGGAAGGCCTGGCAACCCACTCCAGTATTCTTGCCTGGAGAATCCCCATGGACAGAAGAGCCTGATGGGCTACAGTCCATGGCGTGTAAAGAGTCAGACATATATGAGCGAATAAGCACAGCACAGTACAAGGCAGAACTTAATTTTGGTTTTACAAGTTTTGAAAATTCCATAGGATCTTCAACTAATTAAACAAAAGCAATTTTCTGATATCAATATTTGAACAAAATGTTAGCTAGATACTTATTGTTGCATATTTCTAGTTTTAATATTACTTTGCTACTGAATGAAATTTGAAGGTTTTTTTTTTTTTTTTTTTTTTTTAGTCTTTACAATGTGAAAGGTGCTGCCCATGGTATTGAAGGAAGAAAAAAGAAAATGGAGTTGTCTTTAGAGTAGTCTAATGAAGAAACCACAGGATTTAGTTAAAATCTGAGCCCATTTTAGCTTTGAATTTGTGATGAAACCTATTTTTAATTCCAAATTCCTCATCCATAGAATGAGAGTAATTCTGGTTCTTCATGTAACTACTTCAAATGTTGGTGAAAAACAAATGAAATGTATTTTGAAAATATTTTATGGATTATAGCTTGTGGCACTAGCTTTTGTCTACATATTTTATAGAACATTAGCCTTGCTATGAGATCAACAGGAAAAAGTGATTCATGACTTACATATACTTGGAAAGTGCAGCATGCTGTAACCATACTATAACCTTTCAATTTGGAGTAGCATGTTACATATCAGTTTTTAAAGGCTCTACAATTTTGTTAGCATTAGAATTCTCCAGATTTATTTAACTGAAATCTGTTATCATATGATACCTATTAACATTGCAAAAATTATTGTACCATGGAAAAGACTGAGGAAATTATACATTATGTAAATGTTAGTTGTGCCTTTATTATTATAGTTGAGTAGAAGTAGCAATATAATTATATGAATAGCTACAGCACACGGAAGACTGTCAGTATAATAAAAGCAATACAAATGATATCTTGCCATCTCATAGAAAAGAAATGTTAACCAATGTTGTGAAAACCAAGTAAAGCCCAAAAAGATTTTATATAAGTGTATTAGAAGATTTTTAGACTCAAGGTTCCCTAGGTCATTCTGGAGAATGCAATGGCACCCCACTCCAGTACTCTTGTCTGGAAAATCCCATGGACAGAGGAGCCTGGAATGCTGCAGTCCATGGGGTCGCTAAGAGTCAGACACGATTGAGCAACTTCACTTTGACTTTTCACTTTCATGCATTGGAGAAGGAAATGGCAACCCACTCCAGTGTTCTTGCCTGGAGAATCCCAGGGATGGGGGAGCCTGGTGGGCTGCCGTCTATGGGGTCGCACAGAGTCAGACACGACTGAAGTGACTTAGCAGCAGCAGCAGCAGAGTCATTCTGGTATTAAGACATACAGGTATACATGCATTTATTTGGGATGTCCCTGGTGCTTCAGATTGTAAAGAATCCACCTGCAATGTAGGAGACCTGAGTTCTATCCCTGGGTTAGGAAGATTCCCTGGAGAAGGGAAAGGCTACCCACCAGTTTTCTGGTCTTGAGAATTCCATGACTCTGTAGTCCATCGGGTGGCAGAGTCGGACATGACAGCAAATTTCACTTCATTTCACTGCATGCATATATTAGTTTGAATATATATATATATATATATACTTATATACAGTGTATGTATATATATGTATACATACATATCACCAAAACTGTGCTTAATAAAATTTTTAAAACCCAACTGTTAAAAAAAAAATGTAAATAATGTATAAGACAGCAGCAAGCCTAGAAGCGACAGGCAAGTTAGGTAGAATTCTTTCGCTTTTTTTTTTTTTTTTTTGTGGCTATGTTGAAATCTACATGTTGATATGACATCTAGAAGGACATTCGCATAAGATGTAGATGTCATTATGACTGATTATTGAATCTTGGATGCTTTCTGCATTTGATCATGAAGAAAGATCGGTTGTGAATTATCCTCATAGAATAAAAGAAAGTTCAGTTCATGGTGGTTCCACAAAATCCAATACACTAATTTTTTCTGCCATTTTGATATGTAAAGCTTTGCATTAAGATATTAAAATTAATAGTACTTAAATACATTCATTCTTATGGTAGGAAATCAAAGATGGGAAAGAAAAAAAGGAAGCATGGTCAATAAAATAGAATAATAATAGAAGGCTCTATTCAATTGTCTACCCAATAGATATTCTCATCCTTTATTAAGATAATACTAGTTTTGGTCAGGAAGCCACATTTATTCATGAAGCCATGGATTCAAGAAAGAGTTATTCAGTCAACAGGTGAAGAAGAGAGAAGAGAAATATGGAGTGTCTAGGTCCTTGCTGATGATATGAAGATAGTGCATCAAAAATTAACTTCAACCCTTTTATCTCTGGATTATGAGAGATGAATAAATTGTGTTGTATTTTATTTTACAATGTATAAAAGATGCTCCATTCCCATATGCTATAAGTTTATAGTATTAACATATCTTCTGATTCTAAAACATTGGGGACAAAACGGCAAAATGGCTGTCTGGGGAGGCCTTACAAATAGCTGTGAAAAGAAGAGAAGCAAAAAGCAAAGGAGAAAAGGAAAGATATAAGCATCTGAATGCAGAGTTCCAAAGAATAGCAAGAAGAGATAAGAAAGCCTTCTTCAGTGATCAATGCAAAGAAATAGAGGAAAAGAACAGAATGGGAAAGCCTAGAGGTCTCTTCAAGAAAATTAGAGATACCAAGAGAACATTTCATGCAAGGATGGGCTCGATAAAGGACAGAAATGGTCTGGACCTAACAGAAGCAGAAGATATTAAGAAGAGGTGGCAAGAATACACAGAAGAACTGTACAAAAAAGATCTTCATGACCCAGATAATCATGATGATGTGTTGACTAATCTAGAGCCAGACATCTTGGAATGTGAAGTCAAGTGGGCCTTAGAAAGCATCACTATGAACAAAGCTAGTGGAGGTGATGGAATTCCCGTTGAGCTGTTTCAAATCCTGAAAGATGATGCTGTGAAAGTGCTGCACTCAATTTGCCAGCAAATCTGGAAAACTCAGCAGTGGCCACAGGACTGGAAAAGGTCAGTTTTCATCCCAATTCCAAAGAAAGGCAATGCCAAAGAATGCTCCAACTACCGCACAATTGCACTCATCTCACATGCTAGTAAAGTAATGCTCAAAATTCTCCAAGCCAGACTTCAGCAATATGTGAACCGTGAACTCCCTGATGTTCAAGCTGGTTTTAGAAAAGGCAGAGGAACCAGAGATCAAATTGCCAACATCCGCTGGATCATGGAAAAAGCAAGAGAGTTCCAGAAAAACATCTATTTCTGCTTTATTGACTATGCCAAAGCCTTTGACTGTGTGGATCACAGTAAACTGTGGAAAATTCTGAAAGAGATGGGAATACCAGACCACCTGACCTGCCTCTTGAGAAATCTGTATGCAGGTCAGGAAGCAACAGTTAGAACTGGACATGGAACAACAGACTGGTTCCAAATAGGAAAAGGAGTACGTCAAGGCTGTATATTGTCACCCTGCTTATTTAACTTATATGCAGAGTACATCATGAGAAATGCTGGACTGGAAGAAACACAAGCTGGAATCAAGATTGCTGGGAGAAATATCAATAATCTCAGATATGCAGATGACACCACCCTTATGGCAGAAAGTGAGGAGGAGCTAAAAAGCCTCTTGTTGAAAGTGAAAGAGGAGAGTGGAAAAGTTGGCTTGAAGCTCAACATTCAGAAAACGAAGATCATGGCATCTGGCCCCATCACTTCATGGGAAATAGATGGGGAAACAGTAGAAACAGTGTCAGACTTTGTTTTTTTGGGCTCCAAAATCACTGCAGATGGTGACTGCAGCCATGAAATTAAAAGGCGCTTACTCCTTGGAAGAAAAGTTATGACCAACCTAGATAGTATATTCAAAAGCAGAGACATTACTTTGCCGACTAAGGTCCGTCTAGTCAAGGCTATGGTTTTTCCTGTGGTCATGTATGGATGTGAGAGTTGGACTGTGAAGAAGGCTGAGCGCCGAAGAATTGATGCTTTTGAACTGTGGTGTTGGAGAAGACTCTTGAGAGTCCCTTGGACTGCAAGGAGATCCAACCAGTCCATTCTGAAGGAGATCAACCCTGGGATTTCTTTGGAAGGAATGATGCTAAAACTGAAGCTCCAGTACTTTGGGCACCTTATGCGAAGAGTTGACTCATTGGAAAAGACCCTGATGCTGGGAGGGATTGGGGGCAGGAGGAGAAAGGGACGACCGAGGATGAGATGGCTGGATGGCATCACAGACTCAATGGACGTGAGTCTGAGTGAACTCCGGGAGTTGGTGATGGACAGGGAGGCCTGGCGTACTGCGATCATGGGGTCGCAAAGAGTCGGATACGACTGCGCCACTGAACTGAACTGAACTGAACATTTAGGACTGCAATAAAGTTAAAATATATAGTTAACAAAAGAATCCGAACTTCAGTATTTGGGTGCAATCTCAGAAATGACAGAATGATCTCTGTTCATTTCCAAGGCAAACCGTTTGATATTACAGTAATCCAAGAATATGTCCCAACCATTAATGCTTTAAGGAGATGAAGTTGAATGGCTTGATGAGGGCCTACAAGAGCTTCTAGAACTAACACCAAAAAATTAAAAAAAAAAAAGAAAAAAAAAAAGAAGTCCTTTTCATCATAGGAAAGTGTAACGCGGAAGTCGAAAACCAAAAATACCTGGAGGAACAGACAAGTTTGGCCTTGGAGTACAAAATGAAGCAGGGCAAAGGCAAACAGAATTCTTCCAAGAGAATACACTGGTTATACAAACAACCTCTTCCAAAAACACAAAAAATAACTCCACACATGGACATCGCCAGATGTCAATACCTAAATAAGATTGATTATATTCTTTTTCAGCTGAACACGAAGAAACTGTATAAAGGCATCGAAAACAAGCTGACTGTGGCTCAGATCATGAACCCCATATTGCAAAATTCAGACTTAAATTGAAGAAAGTAGGGGAAACCACTAGACCACTCAGGTACGACCTAAATCAAATCCCTTATGACTATACAGTGGAAGTGAAAAATAGATTCAAGGGATTAGATCTGAGAGAGTGTCTGAAGAACTATGGAGGGAGGTTGAGAATATTTTACAGGAGGCCATGATCAAAACCATCCCTAAGAAAAATAAATGTAAAAAGGCAAAATGGCTGTCTGAGGAGGCCTTACAAATAGTTGTGTAAAGAAGAGAAGCTAAAGACAAATAAGAAAAGGATATATATACCCATCTGAATGAAGAGGTCCAAGAAATAGCAAGGAGAGAAAAGAAAGGCTTCCTCAGTGATCAATGCAAAGAAATAGAGGAAAACTGTAGAATGGAAAGACTAGAGATTCGTCAAGAAAATTAGTGATACCAAGGGAACATTTCATGCAAAAATGGGACAATAAAGTACAGAAACTTTATGGATCTAACATAAGCAGAAGATATTAAAAAGAGGTTTCAAAAATACACAGAAGATCTATACAAAAAATATCTTAATGACTCAGATAACCACGATGGTGTGATCACTCACCTAGAGCCAGATATCCTGGACTGTGAAGTCAAGTAGACCTTAGGAAGCATTGCTATGAACAAAGCTAGTGGAGATGATGGAACATCAGTTGAGCTATTTCAAATCATAAAATATGATGCTGTTAAAGTGCTGCACTCAATATGTCAGCAAATTTGGAAAAATCAGCAGTGGCCACAGGGCTGGCAAATGTCAGTTTTCATTCCAATACCAAAGAAAGGCAGAAAAATCTTCAGACTATTGCACAATTGCACTCATTTCACATGATAGAAAAGTAATGCTCAAAATCCTCCAAGTGAGTCTTCAATAGTATGTGAACTGGGAACTTCCAGAGGCAGAGGAACCAGAGATGAAATTGCCAACATCTGTTGGATCATAGAAAAGGCAGAAGAATTCAAAACAAAACAAAACATTTACTTCTGCTTCATTTACTATGCTAAAATCTTGGACTGTGTGGATCACAACAAACTGTGGAAAACTCTTAAAGGGATGGGAGCAACAGACCATCTCGTCTGCCTCCTGAAAAACCTGTATGCAGGTCAAGAAGCAGCACTTAGAACATGATATGGAACAACAAACTGTTTCAAAATTGGGAAAGGATTACAGCAGAGCTGTATATTGTCACCCTGCTTATTTCATTTATATGCAGAGTACATCATGCAAAATGCTGGCTAAATGAAGCACAAACTGGAATCAAGATTGCTGGGAAAAATATCAATAACCTCAGATATATGGATGGCACCACCCTTATGGCAGAAAGCAAAGAGGAACTAAAAAGCCTCTAAATAAAGTGAAAGGGGAGAGTGAAAATGCTGACTTAAAACTCTACATTAAAAAAATGAAGTAATAACATCCAGTCCTATCACTTCATGGCGAATAGATGGGGAAACAATGGGAACAATGATAGACTTTCCTTTCTTGGGCTCCAAAATCACTACAGATGGTGACTGCAGTCATAAAATTAGAAGACACTTGCTCCTTGGAAGAAAAGCTATGATAATCCTAGATAGCATATTAAAAAGCAGAGACATTACTTTGCTGACAAATTTCTGTCTAGTCAAAGCTATGCCATAGTCATGTATGGATGTGATAGTTGGACCATAAAGAAAGCTGAGTGCTGAGAAATTGTTGCTTTTGAACTGTGGTGTTGGAGAAGACTCTTGAGAGTCTATTAGACTACAAGGAGATCAAATCAATCAATCCTAAAGAAAATCAATTCTGAATATTCATTGGAACGACTGATGCTGAAGTTGAAGCTCCAATACTTTAGCCACCTGATGGGAAGAACTAACTCATCGGAAAATACCCTGATGCTGGAAAACATTGAAGGCAGGAGGAAGAGGACATATTGGTTGGATGGCATCACCAACTCAATGGACTTGAGTTTGAGCAAGCTCCAGGGCTTGAAGATGGACAGGGAAGCCTGGTGTGCTGCAGTCCATGGGGTAGCCAAGAGTTGGACATGATTGAGCAACTGAACTGAACTGAATATATAAGTAAACATATTCACTTTCTTGAACATAGTAATAACTATAATGTAATAGATATAGAGTTTAATGAGGTGGTCAAGCATTAAATCTGAAGGCAGTGGAAATCTAAAGTCAGTTTTCTAATTGTTGCACTGGCTTTATCACTTACTAGTTGTGTGACTCTGGGGCAGCCATTTAAATATCAGGAGCCCAACTTGACATTCACAGAATTGTTGTAAGGTAAAGTACTTACAAAAGTGCCTGTCTGATAATGAACACTATTACACAATCAAAAAACAGTGTGAAATGCTATCCTTTCCTTAGCTCATTCACAAAGTCTACATGTATTTCAAAGAATATATTTCTAAATCAATATGTATTATGCTCATGTTATCAGGGAAGTCATTTTCCTTCTAATCATGGAGCAGTCAGTCAGTGATATTACATTGAAGCAACATCTTATAATAACAACGCTTAATAGCCATATAGCACATTATTCTAAGTAGCTAGGAACACTTAATGGACATTATCCAATTAATCATTACAGATTTCTGTGTGGTAGGTCAGAGTTATTATCTCAGTGCTAGAGATAACAACACTGATGTACAGAACAAGTGATTCATTTGCTAAACCCGGATGATTGGTTTATCATGTAGCCAGGAATAGAAGCAAAGTCCTAATTCCCTGTCAAGGATGCTGTTAAATGGACCATGCTAGTTTGGGGACTGAATATTCTTAAACTGTTTCCTTCTAAATTATGTGTAAGCATATCTAATTTTAACTCTTAAAGCAGGCAGAAATACGTATGCATGTACCTCCAACAGCATCTATTTTTATGCATGTATCTACTAACCTCTTGATTTGAGAGTCTTATGAATTCTAACAACTTAGACTGCTGCTTAATTAAAAATTTAATTAACCGTGGTTACTGACAATGAGTAAAACAAGATAAATGTTAATTTTATGGTTCAGTAAAATTGAAGGTTAGAAAAAAATCTTAGGTTTAAGTTTATTATTATCACCAGGGACATGCCACCAGTTCTCACATTCAGTTAGTGGTTCTGCTACCAAAGAATAGATTGTACAATGTTAAATTAGATGTGTGTGTGCTGTATGGGTTTAGTTGTTCAGGCTCTTTGTGATCTCATGGACTGTAGCCCACCAGGCTCCTCTGTCCATGGGATTATCCAGGCAGGAATACTGGAGTGGGTTGCCATTTCCTTTTCTAGGTATCTTCCCAACCCAGGGATCAAAGGTCTCCTGCACTGCAGGCAGATTCTTTACTGCCTGAGCCTCCAGGGAAGCCCATTAATACTGGAGTGGGTAGCCTATCCCTCTCCAGGGGATCTTCCAGACCCGGGAATCGAACCTGGGACTCCTGCATTGCAGGTGAATTCTTTTTTTTTTTAATATAAATTTTTTATTTTAATTGGAGGTTAATTTTCTTTACCAGATGATCTCCCAGGGAAGCCTGTTAAACTAGCTACATTCCTTCAGTGAAGAAACATCACTTCAAAAGTGGATTGAAAAGAATAATGACTTGGTGGAAAGTCAATATATATATTCCTCACTTTATTTACCAACTCTCACCTTCTTAACTATGAACACAAAACAAAACCCTCCTAGCTCAAATTTAGTCACTTATTGAGGTCCACTACACCTTCCCCTTAGGATTGTTATGAGCCATAAAATATATTAAGTAAAATTGCCTAAAAATATTACAGACTCAGCAAAGTTCAGTGAAATGGAATGTTGGAGGTCAATTGAATCATTAAATATATTTGATTCCCCCAAACTGATATCCCTAGATTATCAGAACAACTAAAGATTATTTCTTTTCACTTTTGGATATTAATGCCCTCAATGAAAAATAAAACAGCATTTTTACTATTTTTTGATCACACTAAGGAGTCTACCCATATGCATATGTTATCCAGCTAAGTATTTCACTCATTTAGAATTTACTGTATTTAGCTTTTGAAAAAAAGATACTAATTTAGCTAATATTAGCTAAATTATATTAGATATTTAGCTTTTGAAAAAAAAGATATTAATTTCAGTAATCCAATGATTATAATGTCAAATTAAAGCTTAGTGGGCTATTTCAATTAAACAGGTTTTAATAAGTAGAAAGGGACTTCCTAGGTGGTGCAGTTGTGAAGAATCAGGTGCCAACGCAGGAGACATAGGAGATACAGGTTTGATCCTGAATCAGGAAGATCCTGTGGAGTAGAAAGTGGTTACATACTCCAATATTCTCACCTGGAAAAGTCCATGGACAGAGGAGGCTATAGTACATGGAGTGCCAAAGATTTGGACATGACTGAGAACAGTGCAACCTAATAAGTAGTAAAGTTATACAACAGCAAAAATGAAACAGTCATAAGAATGTGGAAGCATTGGGGAGGGATTGTTGGATGAGATATATTTATAAGGATAAAAATATATTTTTAATACCCATGGTTCTGGAATTAAATCCCAAACATACTGCATCCTAAATCTATGACATCAAGCAACTTAATTTACTTTTTTTAGAATATGTATAAAGCAAAGTAACTTAGGTAAACATTTGCCATGGAAAGTAAAATGAGATTATTACATATTAACATGAACTTAGTAATTTTCCTTCAACAATCACTTCTTTCTCTTTCTTTTCTTTACACCATATAATGTAGGCATAGATTCAGCCCTGAGAAAAACTGCCTGTTGGTATAATTTAGACTTGGGAGTGCTATATGTAAATTAATTTCTTTCAGGTATTATTTTCTCAGAATCAGACTTTCCTCTGAGACTTGTCAAGGTCAATGTGTTAAACAATTCTGTATTCATTCTTGAAGTCAGAGGTCTAAACAGGCTGCATAGTAGTTTGACTGAAAAGGTGCTATGCAAATATAGTGCATACTGTCATCAGTGTGGATAAGACAGTTCATCCTCAGACTCTTAGGAAGTTTGTAAGAAGAAATTTGGCTGTAAGGAAGAAATTTGGCTCAGTAAGTGGGATAGCGTGACTGATATTTTACTGGGCAAGAGAGTAGAACAGTAATGAGTTCAACATATAAGGTGGTAATTATGGATCTATATCTCTCTGTATACAAATATGAGAAGAAGGTAAAGTGAAAATGAGGAAATGTATAGGCGCTTGGATATAAAGAGAGACACATGCACACACAAACACAAAGTTACAGACAAAGAGAAAAAAAACAGGAAAATAGGATAAGATCAAAAGCCAAAGAGTAACACAATAGAAAAAAACAGAGAGCAAGCGACAAAGAAGGCTGCCAGACACAAACATAAGGGGAACAAACTGTGAATTAGACAAGAGTCACAGGGCTTGGCTGGACAGACAGACAGAGGGACAGATAGAAAAATAACAAATGAAATGTGTCCAAAACAGGAGTCCTTTCTTTTTGTCTGACATAAGAAAGGATCCTTATTCTTCCTCAATGGAGTGTCATTATTGTCATGGGAGGTCACCAGGGAAGATGTGTGCCCCACAGCAAGGACTGCTGTCTCTTTGTGGTATTTATTTGTGCAGTGTATGCTTCATGCACACATTATTTACTTTGATTATTCTTTGAAGGAATGCATTAGACCCTTTATTTTTCTATATGACATATATCAGACATTGTACCACATAACTCAACAGTACTTGAATCATGTGCAGCACAGATAATATGTGTCTGTATCTGAAAGCTGCAAGCAGAGCCAGGATGGAAAGAAATGGAAAAATGAAAAGCAAGCAAACAAAAGCCAAAGTTTCCTCCTTTACTTTTAATTTATATAGAATAAAAAGGAAATGGGAGAGAAACAAGCATGAATATCATTATGTCTGTATCCATCTGTCTTCAACTGGCTCTATAATAATGCATGCTAAATAAACTGTTTTGAAATTAAATGACCCCTTCCTTCAAAGTAACAAGGTCCATGTAAGATTTCTCATGACAGGAAAATATATGAGCAATCACTATATAAACAGAGGATATCATGTTAGTCAGAGAATGAAGCTCTATCAAATAGAATTTAAAAGAATAGCCCATAACAGTTGGGACTTCCCACGTGGTGCAGTGGTAAAGAATCCACCTGTCAATGCAGGTGACTCAAGAGACACAGGTTCTATTCACAGTCAGGAAGATCCCTGGAGGTAGAAATAGCAACCCATTCCAGTATTCTTGTCTGGAAAATTCCATGGACAGAGGAGTCTGGTGGGCAACAGTCCACGGGGTTTCAAAGAGTCAGACATGAGTGAGCAACTGAACACAGTTGGCTTAGAGAAGACCAGTAACGTAATAATGGAAAGTAGGACGGAAGAAAAAAATCACATAATTTTAAATTGTCATCCATTCAAAATTAATACATACTTACAAATACACATATAATCTCTATGGATGTACACTTATAGCACTCTCATTCCATACGGTTGAGAGCCATGCTTAACCAGAACAATGATGATACTGGTGCAAAAATTACAATGAATAAACCACTTCCTCCTCTTCTATCTGTCCTCCATGTCCCACCTTAGTGACATGAGAATTCTTTTGTCCTTGTTCAGCTGCCACTCCTGACAGTTATATGCATTGAGAGACAATGATGACCTTTAGAAACAATGTGAAAGTATCCACTCTAATGATGGTGCTATGATGAGAAATTGAGAGAAGTCAATATGATTGAGAAAGGAAAGGTGGATGTCATCCTTTGGGTCAGATATATATTCATGTGCCAGAGGAAAGCTATTAGGGATGTAATACGGATTTTTAAAGCTTAACTTTCATGTCATTAATGAAACCAGACCCAGTGGAGTCATATACAAAATAGTTTATAAAAGGAAATATCCAAAGCTATATAAAATGAGAAAATCTAGTTTTCATCATGATGTCATTACCTGTTTATAACACTATAAATTTATGGTATTTATATGTTCAAAAATAAAATTAAAGATTTAAATTATGTCTTTAAAAATAGTGCTATATTTTATTTCCTTATGGTTGACCTTAGACCTATAGAAGGGAAATGGGTCATGCCAAAGCCATTGAGTCTGAAGAGCAATATATTTGAAGAACTTGTCATGATAAACAAAAATCTAAGCTTTTAAATTTATAACTCCCCAGAGTAGGGACAAGCCAAGGACACCAATACCATTACCACTGTCAAAATCTGTGCATGGCTTTAAACTTTTCAATCCACTTCGGTTTGGCAGTGTAAGGTCATTCTAGGTCCCTGGGGTATCTTTCTTTCAGTAAGGCATGGGCTTTCCGTGAGTAATTTACTTGATTGGCATTTATATATTCTGCTGCTTAAAATCATTCATGTGACCAGCAGCCTTCAGAATATAAACGGAAAGATTTTAACACATTGTCCCACAAACCACATCCATTCTTGTATGCATTTTCTCTTGCTGATTGAAATGGGCCTAATCTAAACAAACTGAAGTCTCTCTTTTCTCATTCATATGTATGCATCATGCCATTAAAGGTGTATGACTGTAAAGGGTAAATGATGATTTTTTTTAGCTAGTTGATGATTCTCAGTTATTTTCTTTCCAAATATTTCCATATGAAACATAAAGGTTGAGGATAAACCATTCAAGTTTCTTCTGAAACTCAAGATATTTAGACAGCATTACTTGTCAGTTAAAAGATTTCTTAGATTTGATTCAAGTTGACTTTTACAGTCATTTCTTAAAACTTTTTAAATGTCTAACCTTTTCAGGTTGTGATCACTTATAAAAGTAAGAATTTTTTTTTTCAAATATAAACATTGATATGAAAATATACCTGAAATATACTAATTAGACCAGCAGCATGTCTAAAAAATGAATGTCTTCTATATAATTATTTTATAATGTTTTACTATATTTTATACCTGTTAAATATTTTTTAAATGTGTATTTAATATAATTTATCAAAATTGTGCAATAAAGGACTTGACAATGAATAATTGTAAAAATAAATGTTTTCTAGAATTATTGATTAATCTACCCTATATATATTTTGAGCAAAAATACTTGAATGATCTTAATCTGGTTATTTGGTTCTTAAATATTTAGAAAGAGAAGATGTATTTTCAATGAAAATTATTCTGAGAAAAGATATGATCTCAAAAACTATATCAGGCAGTGTGATACAAACAAGGGGAAACATTAGCTTCTAGTCAAAGGATGACCAGATACCCAATTAAAATTAGCAGCTATACATTCCTGGTGCAGTCACGTATTCCTTCAGAAATATTTAGCATCTACTATATATCAGGTCCTTTTCTCAGTGTTGGGGTTACATCAGTGAACAAAAGAGATAAAAACCCTTGCTCTTTTGAGATTTGCATTCTAGCAAAGTAAGGCAGGAAATAGTCGTTAATGATAATTGATCATTAATAAGGTAAAGAAGTAAAGCACAGTAAAAAGATAGATCACAAATAGTGGAAGTGTGTGTGTGTGTGTGTGTGTGTGTGTGTGTATGAGAGTGGAAGAGAGGATAGGTAATTTCAGTTTTAAATAGGATCTACACATTGAGAAAGTACGAATCCAGCAAAGACTGAAGTAAAGGAATTGTCTTTGTGTTTATGAGAAAAGCAGCAGAATCATGCCTGACAAATGTGGGCAACATCCTGTCCAAGAGGTTTGGGTGGCTGCAATGGAGAAAGTAAATGGGAGTTGAATAGAGGATGAGTTTAGAGAAATAACAAGAGCTGATCAGGTGGGGACTTTGGGACCACTGTCAGGAATTTGACTCTCCTGATAGAAATGCCAAGTCTTTGCAGAACAATGAGCAAAGGGAAGACAGGATTAGACCAACATTCTCACCAGTTCCTCTGTCTGCTGTATGGAGAATAGAATGTGAGATGGAGAGGGGGTAGTGAGAGTAGAGATATTGTTATGAGGTGAGACAAATGTTTACACAGCAAGTCTACAGTGAATTAATTCCCTTCACCCAGGTGATGCTCCTGGGGAAGAGGCAAATTCAGCGATGAGGCTGTCTCCTATTAAATGCGACAATAACAGACCTCCTGGCAGTTAAATTGATCTGTACCAGGAGGACGGTCCTTACTACGGGAAGTTTTGGTGGGATTTTTTTACTTCTTGTATTATTACTTTGGTAAACACACCTGAAATCAATAAATTTATTGGATATCATGTCCTGGATAATATAATGTGACTTATACAATGATAGAATGTGAAATGAGGATGTTCCATAATCTACATGGCTCTTTTTGTGTGTGTGAAGTGACTAGATACTTCATTAAGAAGCTCATCAGTTTCATAAAATGAACACATTTGATGAGATGAAAAAATAACATATGGAGGCCCACTAGGGGTCCTTGAATTCTCCCAGCTTCACCTGTATCTCTTGCTTATTTGTATCCTTGAAATTATTAGTAAGGTTGACACTGAATCAGATCTCTACCTCATGGGGTATCACGTTTGACAATCGAATCTTCAGTGTTAATGCAGATGGCAATAATCCAAGCCAGAAACACTGGTGGCTCGTGTCAGGCAATAGCAACAAAGGTGATGAAAATTTTCAAATTATGAAGATTTGGGGTAGCATTCCACTAATGAATGGGCATGGATTGCAAAAAAAGAGAGAAGACTCAAGAATGACTTTAAACTTACTGGTCTTATATTTTTTTTCATGGAGGGTGGAGGAGCAGAATTCAGTTTAAAATACAAGTCTGAAATACATGTTAGACAATCAAGTGGTGAAGATTGAGGAGGAAATTAATACTTGAGTGTCTGTACCATTTACATGAAATGTATCAGACTGGAGGAGGTTCTAGGATGAAATTGTCTATTTGAAAGTTGTCATCGTATTGAGCAGATTTGAATTCCTGACACTAGACAAGAAATTCAATCAAATACATGTGAACAGAATAAATAAGAAGGCCAAGGACATATAGCCCTCAGACATGACATTAAAAGGTCAAAGAGGAGGAACCAATAAAACGGACTGTCAAAGAGCAACCTGAGTGGTAAGGTGAAGAGAATGTGATGTATTGAAAGCC
Organism: Aepyceros melampus; assembly: GCA_006408695.1. Taxonomy (NCBI): domain Eukaryota; kingdom Metazoa; phylum Chordata; class Mammalia; order Artiodactyla; family Bovidae; genus Aepyceros; species Aepyceros melampus. Next base: position 100,332 of record SJXQ01008982.1, read on the forward strand.
ATGAAAGGGAGAAGGAAATATTCAACCTTGTCACATGTGGCTCATCATTAAACAAGGTGATTTTGATAAAGGTTTTGTAGAAGGTGAACCCCTCATTCTATAAAAAATAAATATTTTTTATTAAATGAACATAATAATTAAATGACTATACATGATGTTTATTTAAAAATACACATTTTCCTTGTATTTCAACTTTCAGAGTCTCAGTTATAAATTTAATTTCCAACTGCAGTTAACCAACACATTTGAAGGGCTTGGATGTCATTCTTTCAACTTGTTTTTAATTATGCTTACAGCATGCATGCTCTCTTTTAAGTATTTTAATATTAAGCTTCCAACATCCTAATTTGCTTTTTTTTAATTTAAGGATTCTTAAATCATCTAAAATCTCTGTCCTTAATTTCCAGAATAGACAACAGGTGACACAAAGGTAAGAGCTTTAAGGAAATTCTGGACCATACAGTGTGAACAAAAAGTTCACTGGGTTTGTGGATAGTATTAGAGATGAAACACATGAATGAGAACAGAGTGAGAATATAGTGAAGCTTTTATGACAGCTCAACTCTGTGCTTCTACTTTTGCTGTATCTTTTCCCAGAGTTGCAATACGAAAGCCTAAAACTTTGAGCAAGGTCACAAAGTGTGTGTATTATAGGGGCCATGTGCTTTGCAGAAGAGCAGAGAAAGGACTCTGTGTAGAGCCGTGGATAATTCTTCCAAACACAGTTGCAAAGAATCTTCTAACATTAATCTTTTTCTGCTTCTGGCAGCTAGTATTTCTATTCAATTTGGTTTGTTTATTTAAGGTCATGCCAATTCCTACGGGTACTGTCCTTATTTGAAAGAATGGTTTTCTTGGTGTATTTCTTCCTGCTAAACATCATTTATGTGAATACTCAACATAAAGATTAAAAACTGTGAGTTTCTGAAAGTATCCAGCTAAGGAGCTACCCCAGTGCTCTTTGGGAATCACATCTAACACATCCAATGTAAAATGTTAATCATTTGTCCTGATTTTGCTTTTCTGTAAGAAAAAAAAATGCCTTCTATGAAGATATTGCTATCAGACTGAACCCATTTTTAGTCTTAACTGTATGTGCCAAATGACGGACACTACTGAAATGAAGAATCTTTGAGGAATTGTAGAATCCTCTGGAAAACACACCTGTTTTGATGTGCTAGGACAGAAGAGCAACAGATGGGTTATAATTTTCTAATTTTCACTGACTAGCACATATTTTATTCGTATACATCTATTATTGTTTGTTGTGTCTAATATATTTGATTAAGTGATAAAATGCATACCCACCCACATGTATGCATTTTGCTACTGTCTTTTGATTCTGGCCTTGTACCTTGACCTGCCTTTTCCAGAAAGAAGCAATAATTTTATTTCATAGTAAAATTAATTCCAGTACATTTATACTTATGTAATAAGTAGGCTACAAGGAAGTTTAAGTGTCTGAACAAAGTAGATAAGCCATTGTTTACCAGACAAAAGCCCAGGTGAATGTTTTCTGTAATAGTTATTCAGTATGTAAATATATGCAGTATAGATAAAATGCATTATGGTGAAAATGTGTATTTGGTGGGTAAAAAATTGATCAATAGTGTTTCTCAACAGTGAGTTGCCAGTTAGAGAGTTGCCAGAGAAAATCCATTGTATTACACAGGCCATAAATATAGATCAGAAAGGAGATAATATGTTTTTCATTAATATATCTGGAGAAAAAAATAATACTCCTGTACTAAAAAAAATGTTTTCAACAAAATTACACCTATGCACCATTTTCTGATTAAAACAATGAGGTTTTTCTCAGCATGAGTGTGTATGCTGATACTGCTGCTAAGTCACTTCAGTCGTGTCCGATTCTGTGCGACCCCATAAACGGCAGCCCACCCAGCTCTCCCGTCCCTGGGATTCTCCAAGCAATAACACTGGAGTGGGTTGCCCTTTCCTTCTCCAATGCATGAAAGTGAAAAGTGGAAGTGAAGTTGCTCAGTCGTGTCCAACTCGTAGCAATCCCGTGGACAGCAGCCTACGAGGCTCCTCTGTCCATGGGACCTTCCCGGCAAGAGTAATGGAGTGGGTTGCCATTGCCTTCTTTGAGTGTGTATAATCATAGGCATATCCTCATTATCTTAATAAGTTTTATCATAGCAAATTAGTCATTTTCATCATGGAGATAGTTGAATAATAAATTATCATATTTATTATTGGATAGCAGTATTTTCTTTATCTTTTGTTTTCTTCCTTATGCACCATTGTCAATACATCCTATCTTGTCCCTTCTCTCCTCTGGCCTTGTTGAGTGGAGTACACTGATAGTTTCTTTCTCTTTCAGATGATTTGTTACTAGGTCTTTGTCTTGCCTATACATTCCTCCTCTATTTTTCCCCTTAAATTTGCTGCTGCTGTAAAATTTACTTTGAGAAATCTGCGGACCTTTTAGTGAATCTGTGTGTTCAAAAACCTAGGGAAACCAATGCTAGCAATATGACTGTGATCAAACTTTAAAAAATACGATATCCTACATGCAAATTTCAAAATAATACATGTAAAGCTATTATTGAGTCACACATTTTCAAAACTGAGGATGCACCATTATAAACCCTGTCATTATTTTATGTAGCAATAGTACAATTGATAATAAAAATGATAACTCGGGCTAATTTGTCAATATGTAGTGAATCAGGCAGTTGCTTAAATGTACCAGAACATCTGCAAGCAACTGTGCTTGTGCTTATTATGCTTTAATTTTAGCATGCATTGTGATCATGAAAAAGAAAGTATACCTTGTCATAATGATATTAAAATTGAATATACAAGGGCAAGTGCTGAAAAATAATGAAAAAACCCCCCCAAAAAAAAATCAGCACATGGAATACTGCAGACATTTAATTTAGAAATACTCTAAATAAAGCCAAATTATCACCATAATATTTCTAAAGAACACACCTACTCAGCTTGTTATTTGCTCCTGTGGGAAATTAATCTTTCATTGTGTAAATGTACGGTCCTCATGAATGGATCCTTCAGTGAAAGGGAGCCATGCTGCACCAACCTCAGAATGGTTTTCTGTAACTAATCAAAAATGCATTGCCTCAGTTAATATGACATCTGACTTGTGATAAGTGCTCAGTAAATATTATCTATTATATGCAAAAATAATGGGGGGTTATGCATGAAAGAAATAAATAAAGCCATTTTTTCTCTCCAAATGGTATCTATGACCAACACCCTGCCAGAGCATTTTTGTAAGATATAGTAGACTGCTTCCAGGAATTACAACTTAGGCCAGGGTTATTCGTATTCAAGTTCAATGGTATCAAATAGATTTTCTGGGTTAATGTAGGTGCATAAATAACATAATTTTTTTTGAAAGGAGAATTTAGCTGAAATTTAAAAAACTATGAAATGAGTATATAGAACCCATTTTAAAGTTGCACTTGCTCTATTTTATATGTCAGATCCAGCATACCAGGTTTGAATATAATACAGTGAGTTTTAATAGTACGTTTCATCTACACCTAGACATTATTTTCCATGAGTGCAAGATGTATATTAATACATTTGAATGTCATTGCAATCTTTATCCTGGAGAGGAAATATTGAAATAGAGTAGTTTTTAGACTCTATATCAATATTTATTTAGATTGACATCCAGACAGACTCATATTTAACAGTGAGAGTAAAATAGCTATACAAAAGATATAATTAAGGTTAATGCTATTGCATTTACTTCTTATTCAAAAGTATATCAGCATTTCTTTCTTGATTTCCATTTATTTTTGAACTAAACTTATTGCACAAACTAGAAAAAACTACATGCCATATATTATTATATAATAAGACAAACATTTATTTGAAATTTAGACCTTGTACTTTTTAAAAGGCAGAATAAATATATGTCTTTTTTCAGGTTTATAAGAACTACCCTATACATTTCCCTCTTATATATTTGATATTTGTTGGCAGATGATCTGTATATCTATCTTGAGATCAGATTTCACCAATGACCTTGACGGAACACTTCAATTTTATCTGGTGAATGTCAGGTCAAATGCATCAAATATGCCTCAGGTTTATGTTACTTTCATTTCCTGGTGTATATGTAGGTCTGCAGATCTATGAGGAAATATTATCATTGCATGATACTCTTGCACTGCAGGAACACCTACAAAATTACTCTTCTCAGCTAAGACATAATGAGCTCCTCTTTATGACCAAGTTCAATCTTCCTTCCTCATAGAACAGGTACAAGGAAAAAGAGAAATTGCTCAAGATGCAAATTACCTTGACTCTTCTGACCCAAGTGAACTGCACCTTACAAACTGCCTGTCAGGGAGATGTAAATTTCTCAGAAACAACTAGATCACTTGACTCAAAGAGAGTTATTGATTTTTCTACAATGTCTCCCACGCAGAAATGAAAGACTTACAAGTTTGTGAAGTAGATGCTTTCTAGTCTTTCTTTTGTTAAACTCATTTTTTTTCACCTATTAATGCTAAAATTCATGCAACATAAAGACATTTTTCAAACTTCATCTTTTCTTTCCTTCATTTAAAAGGGAGAAAAAAAGGAGATATTCAGTGGGGTCACAGTGGGGAAAATTCCAGCATGCTGGCATCTCCATCTATACTTTAATCGATACACATTAACACAACTATGTTATGCACATGTGAAAAAATACTTGCCACCTTAGTGAAAAATGGCACAGCAATTAAAATGTCAAAAAGGCTAAGACAATGTGACATGAAGCGCAGCTATAATTTTACTTTAAAATTTCTTAATTCTCTAGTGTTTATTGAAGTGGTTTTTAAAAATAATTTTAAATTTTAAAATACTAGCAAAATCCAACCAGCTCCTTACTATTTTATATAAAAATTGTCTGTATTTTTTATCATATTTATTCTTTGGCTAAATTAATGATGCATTTGGTCTTTATTTTCTTTTTCCTGAATGACTTAAAGACAGAAACTACTCCACTATTTCATTTTCTTCACTGAGCATAGGTAGATGCATCACCATAAAATAAACTATTCCAAGGAAGACTTGATAACCTGAATTATTTCTTTTGCAGTCTCTTAAGTCTTCCTAGGCCAAAATCACTTAATAGTAAAAATCATGTTAACTAAATTATATTTAAAAGTCTCTGTCAATTCTCTTTGCAATATATTTTTTTTTTTTTCTCATGGGAGTACCATTTAAATTTACTTTTGTTTTATTAGTTGGTCCACTTAAACTAAGCTTGTTTGCTGGCAGTCTCTGAGTAAGCTTAAATGATGTGATGACAGAGGCAACTCACTTGCCTACTGAAAACAGCTAGAAACTGACTTCTGATGAGACATGTGAGATAGCTTTTCATACACAGTCCTTAGGCCCTGTCACGTAATCTCCACTTTTCATCACTCTTAGTGAATGCTTAACTGAAAACAGGAATAGAATATTTAATGCTATCTTTTTTCTCTTTTTGTCAGTAAGTAAAGATGCAAAGCTGCACAGCTTCACCTCAGGGAACCCTAAGGGGTAAATTTGGGCTAGGGCTTAACCATCCACATCAAGCACCAAGCAAGCAGGGTAATGAGACCCTGACATGCTATCGGCTGACATATAGGTTTTATTAGATTAAAAGCTCTGAAATGCCCGTAAGGTAGAATGAGTCAATGCATATTCTCCAATTCTAGAGGCAGAGAATCGTTCTAGCTCATAAAACCAGTGCATGAAGCTCATGACTGTAATTTTTTAATTTTTTTAAAATTAGTGTTGCCTTTGTTACCTCATTGTTGGGAGCATATTTCTTTAAACACATTAACAATGCTTACGTAATATTCCTCATTCAATATCAACTTCTTTCCTTCTGCAAAAATTTTTCTGTATTTTTAGATATTTTCAAGTGTTTAAAACATCTTATGTTCCAAGATCTGTTCCAAAACCCCAAATGTGCATAAAATATATCATTCGAAAAAATTATGTTTCTAAAATATAGAGTATTCTCAACTGTTCTCTAATATCGAGATTAAATGGTAAGTTATTTAAAAGATCTTTATATCTGCTTAAAATACTAAATGTCAAACTATGTATGTTTCCTAATATTCTTTGGATTAAAGTTTTTTTTTTTTTTTTTTAACTTGTGAAGTAGTTTTCAAATCTGCATTTAAATGGTGGCCTTCTTTATGCTTGCAGTAATCAATATTCTAATTTGACTCCCAGTATTACCCCCCTACTGTGGTACATTCCTTGTGTGATCCTCGGGATTATGATTTTGACATATCTTACTCCTGTGAGAAGGTATACTGCAGAGTTGATCTTAAAATAGAATATGATTCAATCATAAGTGAAAGTGAAGTTGCTCAGTCGTGTCCAACTCTTTGCAACCCCATGAACTAGGGCCTACCAGGCTTCTCCGTCCATGGGATTTTCCAGGCAAGAATACTGGAGTGGGTTACCATCTCCTTCTCCAGGGGATCTTCCTGACCCAGGGATCGAACCCAGGTCTCCTGCATTGGAGGCAGGCGCTTTAACCTCTGAGCCACTCATACAGGTCCTTTAAGCTTTCCAGGGAGCGCTAGTGGTTAAGAATCCACCTGCCAATGCCAGACATTTAGGAGATGCACGTTCAATTGCTGGGTCGAGAAGATTCGCTGAAGAAGGAAAGGGCAATCCACTCCAGTATTCTTGCCTGGAGAATTCCATGGACAGAGGAGCCTGTGAGCTATGGTTCATAGGGTCTCAAAGAGTTGGACGTGACTCAAGCAACTTCATGAACTCATGCACATCTGTTAAGTGCAGAGAGTATTCTCTGATTGAGAGCAGAGGGAGAATCAGAGAGATCTGAGGTGTGGTAGAGATTCCACTGGAGAAGGTGATAGCGCCCCACTCCAGTACTCTTGCCTGGAAAATCCCACGGACAGAGGAACCTGGTAGGCTGCAGTCCATGGGGTCGCGAAGAGTCAGACACGACTAAGCGACCTCTCTTTCACTTTTCACTTTCATGCATTGGAGAAGGAAATGGCAACCCACTCCAGTGTTCTTGCTTGGAGAATCCCAGGGACAGGGGAGCCTGGTGGGCTGCCGTCTATGGGGTCGCACAGAGTCGGACACGACTGAAGCGACTTAGCAGCAGCAGCAGCAGCAGCAGAGGTTCCTCATGAAGGAGCTTTATTATTGCTGAGGTATAAGGGCACAGGGCCCTTGGAGAAGCAAATGGCAACCCACTCCTGTATTCTTGCCTAGGAAATTCCATGGACAGAGTAGCTTGGTGGATTACAGTTCATGGGGTTGCAAAAGAGACACAATTTAGCTGCTAAAGAACAACAGTGGACACAGGGCACTACCTGAAAGAAGCCTCTAGGAAATCAATTCAGTCATTCCCTGATAGTAGGACAATGGGGGCCTTAGCTCTACAACCACAGGAAAATGGATTTTCCTAAAATAGAGCATTTCCTATTCAAACCTTCAGGTGAGGATGTATTTGATGAACACTCCAATTTTAGCCATTTTAGTCTCTGAGTAGAAGACCCAAATAAAATGTACCAAAATCCTGGCCAGCAGAAATGGCCCAATTATAAAGTTCTCTTGTTTTAAATGGCCACACTCATGGTGATATTTTCCCTAACAGTAGACAAATGATACAGTGTTATATGAGTTGAAGGATTTCAGCTGAAAGTGCCACTTCTTGAATTTTCTAAGCTATTATTTTTTAAATTAAAAATATAAGTTAATATATATTAACACTTTCTATGCCAGGAAGTGTGTTTCTATTTACATAGACTTTTCTCATTTGATCTCTATATCTGCAGTGTAAGATAGTTCTACTAGAACTCTTTACAAATGAAGAAGCTGAGGCTTTGAGAGTTTAAGTGATTTCTTCAAGGTGAAAATAGTTACTACATGTCAAATATAGAAGAGAAAATCAAGTTTGATGGCAGAACTTATACACTTACCTCTTCTTTCATGGTTTCAGAGAAACTTAAAGCCCAGGGACCGTTTACATATTCTCATAGGAGAGCAATCAATGTGGTAAGGACTATAGTCCTCACCCCAAGAAAAACTTACCACAGGAATATAAGAACATTACCTGGGGTCATGTTAGAAATTTCAAACCCAAACCTGGACCCTCTGAATCAACATCTTCATTTTATGAAGAGCTTTAGATGATTCATCTGCACATTAAATGTAAAAGAATGTAAATTCCTTGTTCGACACTATGGCCTTAGGAAAGTCATTGCATCCTGACATCCATATTGTTTCACATAGCTGTAAAACAGAGATAAATTATCAAATATTCTTTAAGAATTAAATTATTTAAGTGTACAGTACATTGTTCGCTAGATAAGAATTACTAAATAATAATAGAGGCTTTATTTGTTTCTTAATGATGGATGTAGACAAGGGAGAATGGCACCAGAAACATCAGTGCTTCCTTCATTCTGAATCTCAACAGCGACTTCATGGAGGCAAAGGTTCTGATGGAGGATCCAGTCATCAGGAGGATGGTCAAATCAGACAGAAAGTCTCAGATGAGATAGGGCAGGCTTGGCAGCCCTGCAGCCCATGAGTTTGTGTTCTTATTGAATGATAACATTGATCTGGAGTTAGCTGTGTACTGAGCTCTCTCTCCCTGAGGACAGAACCACACAGTTAAAGTGGAATATTGTGCTATTTTCCCAAACCTACAAGAGCAGTAACTCTGCACTATCAAAACCTACTTGTATCCTAACTGTGTTCAAAAATTAAGACGATCAGATCAGAAATATGTGAACTAGAAACAGGTTATTTTTTGTCTGTTTATGTGGCTAAAAATGAATAATAAAATCCTTTGTTGTTATTGTTCAGTTGCTAAGTCATATCTGACTCTTTCCGACCCTGTGGATTGCAGCACACCAGGCTTGGCCCGCCTTCACTATCTTCCTAAGTGAGTTCGAACTCATGTCCATTGAGTTAATGATGCCATCCAACCATCTCATCTTCTGTAACCCTCTTCTCCTCCTGCTCTCAATCTTTCCCAGTATTAAGGTCTTTTCCAAAGAGTCAAATCTTCGCATCACATAGCCAAAATAACTGGAGATTCAGCTTCAGAATCAGTCCTGATGAATATTTAGGGTTGATTTCCTTTAGGCTTGACTGGTTTGATCTCCTTGCAGTCCAACGGACTCTCGAGAGTCTTCTCCAGTGGCAAAATTAGAAAGCATGAATTCTTTGGTGTCAATTCCTAGTAATTAAATAAATTGACTTTTAACCATTTTCAGTTATTCTCCTTTAAAAGTTATTGTCATTTTATTTACTTTTTAACTGAACCACATCATCTCTATGTATTAATCTTCACTCTTGCAATTGCTTCTGAGGGAAAAATTACTTTTAAAATAATTTTCTTTGCAATTAAGAAAATGAGTACCTACAGACCTAACAAAGATTACAATGTGGAATTACTTGTTTCACTGCTTGGAGAGCAAAATTATTGGTAGTGACAAAACTACAAACAAAATCAAAGGGCTAGCTCCATTTCTGATTTCATCTTTGGAGAAACAATTTTAGCCTAATATAGTAGCTCTTAAGATCTTTATCTAAAACTCATAGAAGGGTTTCTCATATTTACATCTTTTTAAAAAAAATCAATGCTCTCTCAATACTATGATGTTTTTAGTGGATATTTCACAATGTGAGCTTCTTGACTTAAAAATGCCTCCTACCTACTGCTTATTTTCCCTTTTTCAGTAGCCTCATTTTCTTACATTTAGTTTAATTCCATTCATTAGTTGAGAGACAGTGTAGTGTCATGAACATGCTTTGTGTATCTGGCTGCATATATTTGAAATGCCATGCTACCATTTTAAAGCTGTGTGACCTTGGGCAAGTTATTTAACCTCTTGTGCCTTGATTTCCACACAGATAAATGGATTTATATAGAGTCATTCAGCAGGAATAAGTACTAAATGAATTAAGTCACATAAGGCATTGAAATGCAATAAGTGCTTAATATACAGGAATTATTTATGCAAGGTGTTAAAATCTCATGTCTTTACTGAAGATGTCTGTTGGTCTGTAACATAAAACCAGGACTACTCTGCACAGTTGTACAGGATGAGCACTGCACCATGGCATATTATGGAGGGAACCTTTGAGGGTAAAAGTCCATCTCTGTTCCCATTACTTCATCTTGAGCCCACTCAAAGCTGATCTGTTTTTCAGACTTATCTGTCCAGAGGGGACAACTTTGTTTCTAATCAAGGAACTAGCAAAGATACACCCTACTGGAAAATCTAAGCACAACTCTCTTTGTCCTAACAATTATGCCTGATAAATTTTTGGCTATTATTTAGTAACAAAAAAAGACTAATTTAGTTTCTCTTGGCCATTCCAGATCTAGAAAAAAATGTTATTTAATTCTTAAAAAGCTATAGACATCTCTGAAAACTGAGCCTAGTTATACTTAGATGCATATGTGTATGATTTATGTTTCTATTCATACCTACAGTTATTCAGTACTGAATGCACAGAACGGTAGACTGGACAACTATAATGATATATTGTGTACTTAAATCTGAGGAGCTTGTGCATGCTCTGAAGGCAAGGCTGATACATATGAAATAGTAAACAAGTGAAGTTAAGTATATAGTAAATATTAACTACCTTAATGAATAATTAATGATAATTGTTGGCTTGAAAAGTGAGAGTAGACAGGGAGGCCAAGCATATCACACACGCACAAAATAATGAGGGCAGGAACAAAAAGTTTTACGACAGAAAATATTCATGCCTCAGTGAATATAGATGTAAATATAAAAAAGATAAAGATTCTCCAAGATTTTATGTCCCAGCTTGAGAAGATCTCCTGGGGAAGGAAATGGCAACCACTTTCAAATGGCAACCCCCTGCAATTCTTGCCTGGAAAATCCCATGGACAGAGGAACCTGGCAGGCTACAGATCGTGAGGTCACAAAGAGTCAGACGTGACTGAGGAACTAACACTTTAGCTTTCTTTATTTCACTGAAACCATGTACCAGTATGTGTGTGTGTTAAATAAAACAATTACTGGAAAATTAATTTATAAGTGGAATACTCAAAAATGAGTCAAAAATTTTCTCTTATTACTTAACTTCAAATCTATTGAATTTGGAAATCATCAAATCAGATGTATAGTAGGTAAAGATGCCCTTCTGAAACTCAAGTGAAAGAGTTTTCTAGAGGTCCACATGCAGAAGAAACTATAGAATAAAGTCAAAGAAAGCACTGCTTATTTTGGGTTAGCTGAGAATTGTATAAAATAGTTCCTTCAAATTCTCGCTAAGGATGGCTTAAAATTGAGTCCAGGAAAATCATAGAGGACAAGACAGGTAAAGTGAATACAGGGAAGCATTATGATGGAGACCATGATAGGCTTTCAAAAGGGAGACATTCCGAGAAACAGTGTAACATAGTTTGGAGCAGCGTACCATATCATTGGACACACAACTTGTAATCAGACATTGTAGTGGGCTGAATTTTGCCCACCCCTCACACCCCCCACCAAAATTATATGCCCATGTCCTAATTCCTGGAGCCTGGGAAGGCAACCTCATCTGGAAATAAAATATCTATAGATATAATCAAGGTAAGATGAGAACATAGTATATTAGTGTGTGTGTGTTAGTTGCTCAGTTGTGTCTGACTCTTTGTGACCCCATGGACTGTAGCCCACCAGTCTCTGATGGCTATGAGAATTCTCCAGACAAGAATACTGGACTGGGTTGCCATTCCCTTCTCCAAGGAATCAACCCAAGGTTCAAACCTGGGTCTCCTGCATTGCAAGCAGATTCTTTACCGTATTAGGGTGGGCCTAAATCTGACGATTGTTGTTGTTATTCAGTCACCAAGTTTTGTCCAACTCTTTGTGTCCCCATGGACTGCAGCACACCAGGCTTCCCTGTCCCTCAATATCTCCTGGAGTTTGCCCAAGTTCATGTCAACTGAATCAGTGATGCCAGCCAACCATCTCATCCTCCGTGGTCCCCTTCTCCTCCTGTCTTTAATCTTTCCCAGCATCAGGATCTTTTCCAATGGGTTGGCAGTTTGCATCAGGTGTCCAAATTATTGAAGCTTCAGCTTTGGCATCAGTCCTTCCAACGAATATTCAGGGTTGATTCCTTTAAAATTGATGGGTTGGATCTCCTGATGATTAGTTATCTTTAAAAGAGAAAAAGATTTAGATATAGAGACACATAAAATACACAATAGGAATAAAGCCATGTCATAATACAGCTATAAACCAAGGACCACCTTACCTACCTCCTAAGAAATCTTCATGCAGGTCAAGAAGCAATGGTTAAACCAAATATGGAACAATGGACTGGTTCCAAATTAGGAAAGGAATATGTCAAGGTTGTATATTGTCACTCTGCTTATTTAACTTATATGCAGAGTACATCATGCAAAATGCTGTGCTGCATGAAGCACAAACTGGAATCAAGATTGTCGGGAGAAATATCAATAACTTCAGATATGCTCCTCCAGATATGCAGATGACACCACCCTTGTGGCAGAAAATGAAGAGGAACTAAAGGGCCTCTTGATGAAAGTGAAAGAAGAGAGTGAAAAAGCTGGCTTAGAACTCAGTATTCAATAAACAAAGGTTATGGTGTCTGGTGGCCATGAAATGGCCTTGCTCCTTGGAAGAAAAGCTATGACCATCCTAGAGGGCATATTAAAAAGCAGAGATATTACTTTTCCCACAAAGGTCTGTCTAATCAAAGCTATGGATTTTCCTATAGTCATGTATGGATGTAAGAGTTGGACCATAAAGAAAGCTGAGTGGCCAAGAAATGATGCTTTAGAACCATGGTATTAAACTGAAAAATAAAAAGCATATGATTATCTCAATAGATGCAGAGAAGGCTTTCGACAAAATTCAACATCCATTTATGATAAAAACTCTTCAGAAAGCAGGAATAGAAGGAACATACCTCAACATAATAAAAGCTATATATGACAAGCCCACAGCAAACATTCTTCTCAATGGTGAAAAATTGAAAGCATTTCCCCTAAANAAAGCAGGAATAGAAGGAACATACCTCAACATAATAAAAGCTATATATGACAAACCCACAGCAAACATTCTCCTCAATGGTGAAAAATTGAAAGCATTTCCCCTAAAGTCAGGAACAAGACAAGGGTGCCCACTTTCACCGCTACTATTCAACATAGTTCTGGAAGTTTTGGCCACAGCAATCAGAGCAGAAAAAGAAATAAAAGGAATCCAGATTGGAAAAGAAGAAGTAAAACTCTCACTGTTTGCAGATGACATGATCCTCTACATAGAAAACCTGAAAGACTCCACCAGAAAATTACTAGAGCTAATCAATGAATATATTAAAGTTGCAGGATATAAAATCAACACACAGAAATCCCTTGCATTCCTATACACTAATAATGAGAAAGTAGAAACAGAAATTAAGGAATCAATTCCATTCATCATTGCAATGAAAAGAATGAAATACTTAGGAATATACCTACCTACAGAAACTAAAGATCTATATATAGAAAATTATAAAACACTGAAGAAAGAAATCAAAGAGGACACTAATAGATGGAGAAATATACCACGTTCAGGATCGGAAGAATCAATATAGTGAAAAGGAGTATACTACCCAAAGCAATCTACAGATTCAATGCAATTTCTATCAAGCTACCAGCGGTATTTTTCACAGAGCTAGAACAAATAATTTCAAAATTTGTATGGAAACACAAAAAACTTCGAATAGCCAAAGCCATCTTGAGACAGAAGAATGGAACTGGCTCATTTTTTGATTGGGTCATTTATTTTTCTGGAATTGAGCTGCAGGATTTGCTTGTATATTTTTGCAATTAATTCTTTGTCCATTGCTTAATTTGCTATTATTTTCTCCCATTCTGAAGGTTGTCTTTTCATTTTGCTTATAATTTCCTTCATTACACAAAAGATTTTAAGTTTAATTAGGCCCCATTTGTTTATTTTTGCTTTTATTTCCCTTACTCTGGGAGGTGGGTCATAGCGATCCTGCCATGATTTACATCAGAGAGTGTTTGCCTATGTTTTCCTCTAGGAGTTGTATAGTTTCTGGTCTTACATTTAGATCTTTAATCCATTTTAAGTTTATTTTTGTGTATGGTGTTAGAAAGTGTTCTAGTTTCATTATTTTACAAGTGGTTGACAGTTTTCCCAGCACCACTTGTTAAAGAGATTGTCTTTAATCCATTGTATATTCTTGCTTCCTTTGTCAAAGATAAGGTGTCCATTGGTGTGTGGATTTATCTCTGGGCTTTCTATTTTGTTCCATTGATCTGTTTTTCTGTCTTTGTGCCAGCACCATTCTGTCTTAATGACTGTAGTTTTGTAATATATACTGAAGTCAGGCAGGTTGATTCCTCCAATTCCATTTTTCTTTCTCGAGATTGCCTTGGCTATTCGAGGTTTTTTGTATTTCCATATAAATTGTGAAGTTAGTTGTTCTATTTCCTGAAAAATACTGTTGGCAGCTTTATAAAGATTGCATTGAATCTATAAATTGCTTTGGGTAGTATACTGATTTTCATTATATTGATTCTTCCGATCCATGAACACGGTATATTTCTCCATCTATTTGTGTTCTCTTGATTTCTTTCATCAGTGTTTTATAGTTTTTTTTATATTAGGTCTTTTATTTTTTAAGATAGACTTATTCCTAAGTATTTTATTATTTTCATTGCAATGGTGAATGGAATGGTTTCCTTAATTTCTCTTTCTGTTTTCTCATTGTTAGTGTATAGGAATACAAGGGATTTGTGTGTTAATTTTATATCCTGAAACTTTACTATATTCATTGATTAGCTCTAGCAATTTTCTGGTGGAGTCTTTAGGTTTTTCTATGTAGAGAATCATGTCATCTGCAAACAGTGAGAGTTTTACTTCTTATTTTCCAATCTTGATTCTTTTTATTTATTTTTCTTCTATGATTGATGTGGTTAAAACATCCAAAACAATATTGAATAGTAGTAGTAGGAGTGGGAACCCTTGTCTGTGCCTGACTTTAGGGTAAATGCTTTCCATTTTTTTACCATTGAGGATAATGTTTGCTGTGGGTTTATCATATATGGCTTTTCTTATGTTGAGGTATGTTCCTGGAAGAAGGAACATGATTTATAGAGGTTTAGTTACACAGATGAATAAGAGAATAAAGAATACAATTAGGGAATAGTGAAGCAACCAAAAGATTTAGCAAAATTGGGAAGCTGCTAGCCTGGAGGCTGGGTGACATGGGGATAAAATGGTGTTGCGTGTGTGCAGGCAAAGTCACTTCAGTTGTATCTGACTCTTTATGACCTTATGGATTATAGCTCACCAGAGCTCTGTCCATGGGATTCCCCAGGCAAGAATACTGGAGTGGTTTTCCATGCCCTCCTCCAAAGGATCTTCCTGACCCAGGGATCAAAAACACATCTCTTAAAGTCTCCTGCTTTGGCAGGTGGATTCCTTACCACTAGTGCTAAAGTACAGAAGCTTGGGCTGTCAGGCAGAGGAACTCTACCACAGGATGAACTGCCCAAGGGAGAGCTTGGGCTAGGAAGGGAGGAGACCTTGTAAGATTGTGCAGTAAGCAGGGAAACCTTCTTTGCTCTCAAGCTAGTCTTTGAATGTGCTTCCCATTGCTCTAACCAATTAACAGCTAAGAGAGCCTGAGAAAGCAGGGCATGGAAACAATGGGGATGAGTCTGAGGCTAGAGCAAGCATCCTCTCTCTCTACCTGAAGTGAAAAGGACTATGAAATAAAATAGTATTTAGTTGGGGGCTATAAAGAATGGCAGAAATATTAAGCAAGTTCAAAAAAATGAGAGATTAATGATGATTGCAGCACCAAAGGAGAGACTTCTCAGTAAATGTTAAAGTGATTTGTAAAGAGAAGTAGAATTTCTGAAAGTAAAGAGAGTGTAGGCATTGCTGATATAAGGAACTCGTTCAGGACTTTCCTGTAGGTAAAGAATACTGTTCATTCTTTTTTTTTTTTTTTTACTTTATTATTTTTTTAGGATTTATTTATTTATTTTAAATTGGTTTTTATTTTTTAGTTTGTTTTGCTTTACAATACTGTATTCGTTTTGCTATACATTGACATGAATCAGCCACGAGTGTACATGAACTCCCAATCCTGACTCCTCCTCCCCCCTCCCCCCCACACCATCTCTCTGGATTGTCTCTGTGCATCAGTCCCAAGCATCCTGCATCCTGCATCAAACCTAGACCAGCGATTCGTTTCACTTATGATATCATACATGTTACACTGCCACTCTCCCAAATCATCCCACCCTCTCCCTCTCCCACAGAGTCCCCTAAAGTCAGGAACAAGACAAGAGTGCCCACTTTCACCACTACTATTCAACATAGTTCTGGAAGTTTTGGCCAAAGCAATCAGAGCAGAAAAAGAAATAAAAGGAATCCAGATCGGAAAAGAAGAAGTAAAACTCTCACTGTTTGCAGATGATATGATCCTCTACATAGAAAACCCTAAAGACTCCACCAGAAAATTACTAGAGCTAATCAATGAATATAGTAAAGTTGCAGGATATAAAATCAACACACAGAAATCCCTTGCATTCCTATACACTAATAATGAGAAAGTAGAAACAGAAATTAAGGAATCAATTCCATTCACCATTGCAACAAAAGAATAAAATACTTAGGAATATACCTACCTAAAGAAACTAAAGACCTATATATAGAAAATTATAAAACACTGATGAAAGAAATCAAAGAGGACACTAATAGATGGAGAAATATACCACGTTCATGGATCGGAAGAATCAATATAGTGAAAAGGAGTATACTACCCAAAGCAATCTACAGATTCAATGCAATACCTATCAAGATACCAGCGGTGTTTTTCACAGAGCTAGAACAAATAATTTCACAATTTGTATGGAAATACAAAAAACCTCGAATAGCCAAAGCCATCTTGAGAAAGAAAAATGGAACTGAAGGAATCAACCTGCCTGACTTCAGGCTTTACTACAAAGCCACAGTCATCGAGACAGTATCGTACTGGCACAAAGACAGAAATATAGATTAATGGAACAAAATGTTCATTGTTTTAAAAAGTCTTTCTACCCAGCAATATCTTTAACATATATTACAATATAAAGGGCAAGAAAAAATATATACATGTTATCCAGGTTCATAGGATAATATATCATTAAACACAACTTTTACAAATATTTTATGGATCAAAAATGTACATGAATATATGCATATGTGTGTGTATATAATAAAGTTTACTATTATAATTTTGCATGTGCAATTCAATGGCATTAATTGCATTGAAAGTATTCTCCAACCATCACCACTGTTTGGTCCTAAAACTTTTTCATCACCCCAAACAGAAGCTTTGTAGCCATAACTCTTCATTCCTTACTTTCCATAAGGCCTAGTAATTAATTTACATTAAAATGATCACAACCAAGATGGATTAATAAATTAGAGGAATGTCAATAAACAGAAGGACATATGATAATAAAATGTTGAGATGAATAGATGTGTATCATATGTTAATAGAAGATGTAGGTGGTGGGTTAAAAAAAAATCAATAAATAGAAAGACCAAGTTAATGATATAATATAACTCTTCACTATTTCCTATGGCAGAAATAGTCTTTGTAAGCATTTTGAGAGTAAGGGCTGTGTCTTATAATGTTCTCTGTATGCTTCAGGGCACTTATCAGAACAAACTGCAAATGGCTGATATTAGATTTTTTACTTTCTCAGAAGGAAGAATGTAAGGAAGAACATTGGAGTTTGTCTGAGTAATAGTCCTGGCAAGCTATTCTTGCATGTATGCCAATTCCTTAGCTTCTATTTCCTAAGTTTTTGCTCCTTTTCTCTAACTTTCCCATAGATTCTAAGAATGCATCAGCAGCTTTCAATATATTTCTGTTTTACCTAAGTTAATGACAGCTCCTGCATGCTAAAAAATGCCCTGTTGTACAGAGTGAAGTAAGTCAGAAAGAGAAAAACAAATACCATATATTAATGCATATATGTGAAGTCGAGAAAAATGATACTGATGAAGCTATTTGCAGGGAAGGAATGAAAATAGAGATGTAGAAGACAGACCCGCGGACACAGTGGAGCAAGGAGAGGGTGGGAAAAATCGAGAAAGTAGCATTGACATATATACATTATCATGTGTGAGATACATAGCTAGTTGGAAGTTGCTATGTAACACAGGGAACCTAGTCTGACAGTCTCCAATGACCTGGAGGGGTGAGATGAAGAGAGCAGAAGGGTGCTAAGGAGGGAGAGCATATATATACATATATATATTTGTGACTGGCTTGCATTGTTACATAGAGGAAACCAACATATATTGTAAGGCAATTTTCCTCCAATTAAACAATAAAACCAATACAATATTGTAAAGTAATTAGCCTCCAATTAAAATGAATAAATTTAAATTAAAAAAGAATAATTAAAAAAAGAATAATTTTTAAAAATTACAAAAAATATGTGACTCAATAGAAGTTACATTTATGTTTATGTGAGATATTTTGTTGTCTATTTGTTTCCTAAAGAACTTGATTTATCATCCCTGTGATGTTTTCTAATAGAGAAACACTTAAAATATGCAATTTTAAATAATAAAATGAAGTTTAGAATACTAATTGTTTATTCTTATGTAGTGGAGTCTGCACAAGTGCAGGTCTAGTTGATTAATTAGAAAAATATTTGTTTCTTTTATGTTCTTCACACAATGTAAGTCTTCCTACCATCAATAAATTATAATTGGTTTTATCAGTTTATCAGATTCAGAGTGTAGAACTTATTTTCATATCATTGAACAAAGAATTCAGTAGGCAAATTCTGTAAAGAATAACAATGGTTATACAAATAAGTCCCTTTTC
The DNA here is from genome assembly GCA_006408695.1 of Aepyceros melampus. NCBI lineage: Eukaryota > Metazoa > Chordata > Mammalia > Artiodactyla > Bovidae > Aepyceros > Aepyceros melampus. Next base: position 119,217 of record SJXQ01008982.1, read on the forward strand.
TCAGCAAAGAAAATTTTGATATTTTCTAAATATTCCCTTTGGGGTACAATGATGTTTATTTGTAAATTTCATTAATATTTGTATGCTTGAGTTATTGCTATAATATATAAAACTCACAATACATTTCCTTTCATTGATAAGAACAACATCATCAAAAACCATGTAATTAAACTTTCCATTAATAACTTAAAATATATCTTTCTTGAATGTTCCTTCTTAGGAAGTATAAAGAATGAGATTGAATGTCATTAATATTCACAAGATGGGTAGAAATAAGCTGAATGAAATGTATTGCACAAATAACATGCTAAGCTGTGTGGTGAAGATTTTGTCCATTATTTAATCCTCAGAGCAGTTCTGCTGCTGCTGCTGCTAAGTCACTTCAGTCGTGTCCGACTCTGTGCGACCCCATAGATGGCTGCCCATCAGACTCCCCCATCCCTGGGATTCTCCAGGCAAGAAGACTGAAGCGGGTTGCCATTTCCTTCTCCAATGCATGAAAGTGAAAAGTGAAAGTGAAGTCACTCAGTCGTGTCTGACCCTCAGCGACCCCATGGACTGCAGTCTTCCAGACTCCTCTGTCCATGGGATTTTCAAGGCAAGAGTACTGGAGTGGGGTGCCATTGCCTTCTCCGCAGAGCAGTTCTAAGCAAAGGTAAAAAGTCTTTGGAATACATACATGTTAGATAAGTCTTTCTTTGAGGCAATCATTTATAGGTAATTTCATAAAAATGTATTTTGGTTATTGATTGTTCTAACTTCAATGTGTTAAGCATACAAGGCCAAATAATGCCATGATTTTTGGATTATTTGTCATTTTTATGCACCATAAAAATGTGCCCACTTTACTACAAATAAGCAGTACAAGCCAAACTATTCTGACAGTTGAGTTTTCCCTTAATGAACTTCAGATAAGAAGCGTTTGACTGCAAGCAGCAGTAAACCATAATTTAGAATTGGCTTTTAATTCAAAAGGTGGTGCTACTTTCTCATTCTTCTGCCTCAAAAAGACGACAGGATGGTTGCAACAGTTTCAAAGCGGGTCATCTGGCCATAAACAGGCAAAGGAACTATACTTTGATATCTTTACAGGGAAGAGAGTAGCTTTCCCATAGGTTTGACAGATCTCTCCTGTGATTTCAGAGGTCCCTCATTAGAATTCATATACTATGTTTGGATTCAACACTGCATATCCAAAGCTTTCAGATTCTTTCAGTAGATGTTAGATAATTTTGTAGGCGATAGAATCATTATAACTAGCTCGAATCAATCAGAATTTACCCAAAGAACAGAACAGGGATCATCCTTTCATAAATAACATGGAAGGGGGGAGGAAGACATCTTATAAAAACTAGTCTCTACCAGGAAAGTAGACATGGAATGGTAATCAATAGTCTGCTATATTTGGTTTCTGCATTAAAGAGTAAATTAAAATTGCACCCAAATTATATCCAATTTATGATTACTTATGCAATACCCATCAAACATCATTCTGGAACTTTCTTCCTTTTATTTTTTTTTTTCAATTTCTGTATAGGCATTTATTCAATTAGGTAATACAAACTGCACATCACATAGACATACATGCTTATTTCTCCTTTTTTTTGCATGCTGATCTATAATAAACAATAACAACAAAAATTCATTACAGAAGTATGGCAAGTTGACACAATAGCTTCCTGATTTGGGGAACAATTTACCATTTCAGTCCCTCATTCCTTTTATTTTTTTCTGCAATGGTTTCAAGCTTTCAACTAATCAAATGAAATTTTAATAAAATGTAGCTTTAATAAAATTTTAATTTTCATAAAATGTAATTTTATTAGTTGAAAGCTTGCAATCACTTCAGAAAAATACATGAATAATCAACATTTAAGGGAAGTTTTGCAGAGCAAATACTAACAAATGATGCTTAGAATTCATTTAGACACAGGTTTTTATTTTTATTTTTTTAATTAATTTTTATTTTTTAGTTTGTTTTGCTTTACAATACTGTTTTAGTTTTGCTGTACATTGACATGAATCAACCACGAGTGTCCATGAACTCCCAATCCCGACCCCCACCTCCCCCCTCCCGACCCACACCTTCTCTCTGGATTATCCCTGTGCATCAGTCCCAAGCATCCTGCATCCTGCATGGAACCTAGACCGGCGATTCGTTTCACTTATGATATCATACATGTTACCACAAAATCATTTTTACAAAACATTTTATAGGAGTACAGTGTAAACTAATGTCTGCGAGTGGATAGGTTATACCTTCAACAGATCTGTCTGAATTCTTGCTGCATTTAAGTTTTATTCAATAACAATCTTCTGTAAGATGATGGAATCACCCTACTATATTCAGTAGCTCACAATAGGGTAGAAAGCAACCCAACTAATCATAATTTTAGATGAATATTGGTCTTCAGTTGCTAAGTCGTGTCCAACTCTTTGTGACCTAGTGGACTGCAGCATGCCAGGCTCCCCTGTCCTTCACTTTCTCTGGGATTTTGTTCAAATTCATATCCATTGAGTCAGTGATGCTAGCTAATCACTAATTCTCTCCTGCCCCCTTCTCCTGTTACCTTCAATCTTTTCCAGCCTCAAGGTATTTTCCAATGAGTTGGCTCTTCGTATCAGGTGGCCAAACTGTTGGAGCTTCAGCATCAATCCTTACAATAAATATTCAGGGTTGATTTTGAGAGGGTAATAGGCAGGAAGGCTAGGGGGTCTCTACAGAGGAATGGCTCCCCTGTCCTTCACTTTCTCTGGGATTTTGTTCAAATTCATATCCATTGAGTCAGTGATGCTAGCTAATCACTAATTCTCTCCTGCCCCCTTCTCCTGTTACCTTCAATCTTTTCCAGCCTCAAGGTATTTTCCAATGAGTTGGCTCTTCGTATCAGGTGGCCAAACTGTTGGAGCTTCAGCATCAATCCTTACAATAAATATTCAGGGTTGATTTTGAGAGGGTAATAGGCAGGAAGGCTAGGGGGTCTCTACAGAGGAAATACCTGCAAGTGTCAGACATTTTTATCTCTCTTAAGTGGCAGGAGGAAACAAACTAGCGATATTTTTTTCTTCTCTATACAAATTTAAAAGGAGGTTTCTCTTAAAATTCTATGTTGCCATAATGACACCTGGTTTCAGCTAAAGTTAACCAATGCTTTTTTCTTATAAAAATGTTTATCTTAAACTATGCTAATGTACTATACCAGAGAAGGCAATGGCACCCCACTCCAGTACTCTTGCCTGGAAACTCCCATGGATGGAGGAGCCTGCTGGGCTGCAGTCCATGGGGTCGCTAAGGGTCGGGCACGACTGAGCGACTTTCACTTTCACTTTTCACTCTCATGCATTGGAGAAGGAAATGGCAACCCACTCCAGTGTTCTTGCCTGGAGAATCCCAGGGACAGGGGAGCCTGATAGGCTGCCGTCTATGGGGTCACACAGAGTCGGACACGACTGAAGTGACTTAGTAGTAATGTACTATACATTTACCACAAACTCTGTCTTCAAGTTGGTTCTGCCTTTTGGGCTCAAAACTTACTTGATAAACCAATTTATCCGACATTATTCCTCTAATCTATATAAATAAAACTATTTATGTGATGATCTACCCTTCTTCAAAATTCAAATTAATCATTTTATGGCCCAAGATACACCATTTGGTGCCAAGATTATCCCAAAATACATCTTATGGGTGAGGGGCCTGGTGCCATTGTGAGTTTTGAGATATTCCTTTCTTTCATTAACAGGCTGCTTATGACTATATAACATCCAGTTAAAGATAACAGGGGGGTACACTTTCTGCCCCCTTCTGATGCCTATGTCAAAAGCTTTCTCTATTTCCTTTATCCTTTAATAAAACTTTGTTACACAAAAACTCTGAGTGATCAAGCCTCGTCTCTGGCCCTGGATTAAATTCTTCTCCTCCAGGGGCCAAAAATCCTGGCATCTTAAATCAACAACAACATTTCAATTTCCTTTAGGATTGACTGACTTGATACTCTTGTGTTCCAAGGGACTCTTGAGGTCTTCCTTAGCACCACAGTTCAAAAGCATCAGTTCTTCAGTGCTCAGCCTTGTTTATGGTCCAATTCTCATGTCTGTACATGACTACTGGAAAAACCATAGTTTGACAATATGGACTGTTGTTCCAAAGTGATGTCTCTGCTTATTAATACACTGTCAAGCTTTGTCATAGCTTTCCTTCCAAGGCACAGACATTGTTTAATTTCATAGCTACAATCACTATCCACAGTGCTTTTGGAGCCCAAGAAAACAAAAGCCATCACTGCTTCCATGTTTTCTCATTTCTATTTGTCACGAAGTGGTGACACTAGATGCTGTGATCTTAACTTTTTCAGTGTTGAGTTTAATTTAGCTTTTTCACAACTTCACCAAGAGGTTCTTTAGTTTCTCTTTACTTTCTGCCATTCAGTTGAGTTCATTTCAGTCACTCAGTTGTGTCCAACTCTGCGACTCCATGAATGGCAGCACGCCAGGCCTCCCTGTCCATCACCAACTCCTGGAATTCACTCAGACTCACACCTATCGAGTCCGTGATGCCATCCAGCCATCTCATCCTCGGTCGTCCCCTTCTCTTCCTGCCCCCAATCCCTCCCAGCATCAGAGTCTTTTCCAGTGAGTCAACTCTTTGGATGAGGTGGCCAAAGTACTGGAGTTTCAGCTTTAGCATCATTCCTTCCAAAGAAATCCCAGGGCTGATCTCCTTCAGAATGGACTGGTTGGATCTCCTTGCAGTCCAAGGGACTCTCAAGAGTCTTCTCCAACACCACAGTTCAAAAGCATCAATTCTTCGGCGCTCAGCCTTCTTCACAGTCCAACTCTCACATCCATACATGACCACAGGAAAAACCATAGCCTTGACTAGACAGAACTTAGTTGACAAAGTAATGTCTCTGCTTTTGAATATACTATCTAGGTTGGTCATATCTTTTCTTCCAAAGAGTAAGCATCTTTTAATTTCATGGCTGCAGTCACCATCTGCAGTGATTTTGGAGCCCCCCAAAATAAAATCTGACACTGTTTCCCTGTTTCCCCATCTGTTTCCCATGAAGTGATGGGACCGGATGCCATGATCTTCGTTTTCTGAATGTTGAGCTTTAAGCCAACTTTTTCACTCTCTTCTTTCACTTTAATCAAGAGGCTTTTTAGTTCCTCTTCACTTTCTGCCGTAAAGGTGATGTCATCTGCATATCTGAGGTTATTGTTATTTCTCCTGGCAATCTGGATTCCAGCTTGTGTTTCTTCCAATCCAGCGTTTCTCATGATGTGCTCTGCATATAAGTTAAATAAGCAAGGTGACAATATACAGCCTTGTCGTACTCCTTTTCCTATTTGGAACCAGTCTGTTGTTCCATGTTCAGTTCTAACTGTTGCTTCTTGACCTGCATACAGATTTCTCAAGAGGCAGGTCATTAGAGTGGTATCATCTACATATTTGAGGTTGTTGATATTTCTTCCAGAAATCTTGATTTCAGCATGTGATTCATCCAGCGTGAAATTTCACATAATATACTCTGCATATATGTTAAAATCAGGATGAGTCTATACGTCCTTGTAGTATTCCTTTCCCAATCTGCAACCAGTCTATTTTTCCATATCCTGTTGCAAATGTTGCTTTTTGACCTGCATACAATTCCTCAGGAGACCACTAAGGTGGTCTGGTACTCCTATCTGTTTACTAATTTTTCACACCTTGTTGTGATCCACACAGTCAAAGGCTTTAGCATAGTTAGTGAAGCAGAAATAGAGGTTTTCCTGGAATCACCTTGCTTTCTTTATGATACAACATATGTTGGCAATTTGATCTCTGGCTTCTCTGCCTTCCCTGAACCCAGTTGGTAAATCTAGAAGTTCTCAGTTCACATACTGCTGAGGCCTAACTTAAAGGATTTTGACCATAAAGTTGCTAGCGTGTGAAATCTGCATAATTGTGTGGTACTTTGAACATTTTTGGTATTGCCTTTCTTTGGGATTGAAATGAAAACTGACGCTTTTCAGTCTTGTAACCACTAATAACTTTTCCAAATTTGCTGACCTATTGAAAGTACACTTAGACAGCATCAACTTTTAGGATTTGAAATAGCTCAGCTGGAATTCCATCACCTCCACTAGTTTTTCTTTTCTTTTCTTTTCTTTCTTTCTTTCTTTTTTTGTAACAATGTTTTCTAAGTTCCACTTGACTTCATATTCCAGGATGTCAGACTCTATGTGAGTGACCACACCACCATGATTATTCAGGTCACTAAAACCTTTTTTCTATGGTTCCTTTTGGTATTCATGTTACCTCTTCTTAATATCTTCTACTCTTATCAGGTCTTTACATTTCTGTCCTCTATCATGCCCATCATTGCATGAAATATTCCATTGATATCTCCACTTTTCTTGAAGAGAGTTGTAGTCTTTCTCATTTTTGTTTTCCTTTAATTCTCTGCATTATTCACTTAAGAAGGCTTCTAAACTCTCCTTGCTATTCTCTGGACCTCTGTATTCAGTTGGGTAAGTCTTTCCTATTCTCCCTTGCCTTTCACTTCTTTTCTTTTCTCAGATATTTGTAAAGCCTCCTCAGATAACCACTTTGCTTTCGTGCATTACTTTATTTTTGGGATGGTTTTGTTCACTGCCTCTAGTGCCTTCAATGTTATGAACCTCCATCCACAGTTCTTCACATGCTGTCTACCAGATCTAATCCCTTGAATCTATTTTTCACCTCCACTGTGTAATCATAAGGGATTTGATTTAGGTCATATCTGGATGGTCTAGTGGTTTTCACTACTTTCTTCAATTTAAGCCTGAATTTTGTAATAAGGAGCTGATGATCTGAGCCACAGTCAGCTCCAGGTCTTGTTTTTGCTGACTATATAGGGCTTCTCTGTAGGTTATAAAGAATATTATCAGTTTGATTTTGTTATTGACCATCTGGTGATATTCATGTGTAGAGTCGTCTCTTGGGTGGTTGGACAAGCATGTTTAACATAACCAGCATGTAATTTTGACAAAACTCTGTTAGCCTTTGCCCTGCTTCATTTTGTACCCCAAGAGCAAACTTTTATGTTACTCCGGGTATTTTTTGACTGCATACTTTTGTGTTCTAAACCCCTATGATGTAAAGGACAGTTTATTTGATGTTAGTTATAGAAGGTCTTGTATGTCTTCATAGAATTGGTCAACTTCAGCGTCAGTGGTTGGGGCATATACTTTGACTACTGTGATGTTGAATGGCTTGCACTGGAAACAATCCAAGATCATTTTGTCATTTTTGAGTTTGCACTCAAGTACTGCATTTCAAAAGTCAACTCTTTTGTTGACTACGAGGGCTATTCCATGTCTTAAAAAGGGTTTCTTACCCACAGTAGTAGATTTAATGGTCCTCTAAATTATATTTGCCCATTCCTGTCCATTTTAGTTCACTGATTCCTAAGATGTCAATGTTCACTCTTGCAGTGTTCTGATTGACCAGATCCAATTTACTTTGATTTATGGGCCTAACATAGGAGACTGGCAGGCTACCGTCCATGGAGTTGCAAAGAATTGGACATGACTGAGTGACTAACACTTTTACTACAGTCTTCCCAGATGGTGTTAGTGGTAAAAGACTTACTTGCCAATGGAAGAGACATATGAGACATAGGCTCAATTCTTGGGTTAGAAGGAACCCCTGGAGGAGGAAATGGCAACCCATGCAAGTGTTCTTGTTTAGAGAATCCCATGGACAGAGAAGTTTGGTGGACTACAGTCCACTGGGTTAAAAAGAGCTGGACACAACTGAAGCATCTTGGCACACATGCATTGACCTAATATTCCAGGTTTTTATGCAATTTTTTTTTAAATATCAGACTTTACTTTCACCACCAGACACATCCATATTAGAGCATCATTTCCAATTTGGCCTAGCCACTTCATTCTTTCTGAAGCTATTAGTAATTGCCTTCTGGTCTTCTCTCATAGCAAATTGGACACCTTCCAACTCTAGGGAGCATATATTTTGATGTCACATCATTTTGCTGTTGTACTGTGCATGGGCTCTCATGGTAAGAATACTGGGGTGGGTTGCCATTTCCTGCCCTGGTGGACCACGTTTTATCAGAACTCTTACTATGATCCGTCCACCTTGGGTGGCCCTGCATGACATGGCTCACAGCTTCACTGAGTTACAAAAACCCCTTCAACACAGCAGGGCTGTGATCCATAAAGGGGATACACACAGTATAATAATTTATTCATTAAACTTCTGATATAAATGAAATTTAAAAATGATATGCAAATTATTTTGGCATAAACAGCTTTTTATTATTTAATAATTTTAGATTTACAGAGAGATGCAAAGATGATGAAGAAAGTTCTTCTATAAGCTTCATCCCAGATTCCCCCAAAGCTATTATCCTGTAGGACCCGTTTATATTTTTTCAAAACTAAGAAAACAAAATTGGCACAATACTATTAACTAAGCTATACTCAGATTTACAAAATTTCCCACTAATATTCTTTTTATGTTCCAGGATCCCGTCCAGATCCATGTTGCATTTAGTCACCATAAACCTTAATTTTTATAGTCTATGTATTTTTTTTCAGTTTTTTCTTGTTTATCAAGACCTTTATGCTTTTGAAGTGTACTGACCAAGTACTTTGCAGAATGTACCTCAACTTGAGATTTATGTTTTCTCATATTTAGACCAGGATTATGAATTGATGAATTCCACTGTAACTCTTTACCACTAGGTGAGGTTTATAAACAGTGTTAATAAGACTATTAAAGAAGTTAGGGATCTTGAAAAGAAAGTAGAATGTACGGAGATACACTCAGAACAGATTTTTACAGGAAGTAAACCACTTCCAAGGTGTCAGCTGCTTTTGAAAGCTAAATCAATTGTTATAGAATGTGAGACTATGTTTAGCATCAGAAGCATTACTTTGCTCCCATGGCCTTAAATTATTGTTTGAGGCAATATCAAAAAGTGTTTAATTTGCTTTCAGGTAGCAGCTCGCTCAGTGGCAGAATGAATACTTTCTATTTCAAGTATATTTTGTTGCACTAGGCCAACATTTTCCAAATTATAGGTTATATTCACTTGATGTATAATACGTCAGTCAGTTAAATAGAAATGTTTCCATATATTATATATTCATTCATCTACTGATATTTCCATCTACATATTTTTGGAAAAGTATCAATTCAGTTCAGTTCAGTTGCTCAGTCGTGTCCAATTCCTTGTGACCCCGTGAATCACAGCACGCCACGCCTCCTTGTCCATCACCAACTCCAGGAGTTAACTCAGACTCATGTCCATCGAGTCAGTGATGCCATCCAGCCATCTCATCCTCTGTCGTCCCCTTTTCCTTCTGCCCCCAATCCCTCCCAGCATCAAAGTCTTTTCCAATGAGTCAGCTCTTCACATGAGGTGGCCCAAGTATTGGAGTTTCAGCTTTAGCATCATTCCTTCCAAAGAACACCCAGGGCTGATCTCCTTCAGAATGGACTGGTTGGATTTCCTTGCAGTTCAAGGGACTCTCAAGAGTCTTCTCCAAAACCACAGTTCAAAAACATCAATTCTTTGGTGCTCAGCTTTCTTCACAGTCCAACTCTCACATCCAAAAGTATAAGTGAGTACAAAAGTAAATAAGGGAAATTTTTATCAATATATTATAAATTCTTGAGAAATTCATTAAAAATATACTTTTCACTTGCTTCCCTCATTTTCATCAGATGGACCCCTCAAACATACATATACACAAATAAATTCCCTATTTATATTAGAGATTGTAGGCCAATGCATGCATGCATGCTAAGCTGCTTCAGTCTTTTCTGACTCTTTGAAACCCTATGGACCATGGCCTACCAGGCTTTTCCATCCATGGGACTCTCTAGACCAGAATATTGGAGTGGGTTTCCATGTCCTCCTCCAGGAGATCTTCTAGATCCAGGGATCAAACTTAAGTCTTTTAAGTGTTCAGAATTGGCAGGCAGGCTCTTTGCTAGTAGTGCCATCTGGGAAGCCTCTTTTGGGTCAGTACTACAAATATATTTGATATAAGATTTGAAATCATTTTCACAAATTCGAATCAATCATCCATTTTTTTTATTGATTCTTCTTTCAAAATAAGTATTTTAGCTTTCTTTATATTCTTATTGACTTTGCCTAGGTTAGGCCCTCATAGATGAGCAATCAGAATATAATTTTTGCTAATATTATTTCTTCTGTCTCTCTTTTCCTGTCATTTATTTGCTACTTTGTCATCATACAATATTCCCAAACTTTGTGTGGAATATATGCATTTGTGCTAACATTAATGTTTTTCCTCTATTACAAAGTAATATCTCAGATATGTTACTTCCTTGCCCCCATGTACATATACAAATTATAGTAGATGCTTCTCAAAGTGAAAGTGAAACTGAAGTGGCTCAGTCCTGTCCGACTCTTTGCGACCCCATGGACTGTAGCTTTCCAGGCTCCTCTGTCCATGGGATTTTCCAGGCAATAGTACTGGAGTGGACTGCCATTTCCTTCTCAAGGGGATCTTTCTGACCCAGGGATCGAACCCAGGTTTCCTGCATTGTAGACAGATGCTTTACCGTCTGAGCTTCTAAGCTGTCTCTAACTCATTTTCTCTTCCTTTCCTGTCTTTTGGGAAATGCAATTTCCTTAATTCTAAACATGCTTATTCTAGTACAACTCCATCTTTTTCAGAGATATTGGTATGATGATTGACCTGCCTAGTTACTATGATTAAAACCTCCAGTACAATAGGGAATAGGAAAAGAAATAATATCTTTTTTTCTGATCTTGGAAGAATGTTACTAATTTACACACAATGAGTATAATATTAGCAATGGGCTTTTAATTTATTTGGCTGTGCTGCATCTTAGTTTTGGCATGTGGAATCTTTGATCCTTGTTGTGGCATGACATCAATCATTCTTTAAATTTTGGGTATAGTTGGCCAGTGACACCATCTGACTTTGAGCTTTTTCCTCCATTTGAAATTTTAAAAAACATTAGAATTTCTTTACTTTTTATGTCTATTTTTTAATTTTAATTAATTTTTATTTTTTACTTTGTTTTGCTTTACAATACTGTATTCCTTTTGCTATAGATTGACATGAATCAGCCACGAGTGTACATGAACTCCCAATCCCGACCTCCACCTCCCCCCCCCCCCCCCACNTTAAAAAAAAAAAGAACCATGGTATTGGAGAAGACTCTTGAGAGTCCATTGGTTGCAAGGAGATAAAACCAGTCAATCCTAAAGGAAATCAGTCCTGAATATTCATTGAAAGTACTGATGCTGAACCTGAAGCTCCAATACTTTGGCTACCTGATGTGAAAAACTGACTCATTGGAAAACACCCTGATGCTGGGAAAGATTGAAGACAGGAGATGAGGATGACAGAAGATGATATGGTTGTATGGCATCATCAACTCAGACATGAGTTCAAGCAAGCTCTAGGAGTTGGTGATGGACAGGGAAGCCTGGAGTGCTGCAGTCCATGGGATTGCCAAATCTGACATGACTGAGCGACAGAACTGAACTGAGATTTTAGTTAGAGAAGCAAGAGTAGTGAGGCTCAAAGGTATAGGCAGTTGACATAAACAAGCATCATATTCTCAGTCACAGAATAAGTCTTTAAGTACTTGATAGATTTGTACATGCAATGAAAAAAGAAAAAAAAAAAAAAAAACACTGTTTAGGAACAAAATCCCAAAGAGGCAGATGTACCTGTTAGGAAATCAAATAGCTGAGAAAAATGTCATGGTTTATGTACTTAAGGATAAACAACAAGGGTGTGAGACTGTCAGAATGGAAAACTAAACATCATGAATTTCTAACATTGTACCATGGATATCCTGACTACTGCCAGATAAGTTCTATGTAAGATATTCTAAAAGGAGTAAACACTTGTTACTAATAAACAATGCCTGTCCCTAGCAATTACTATTCTCTGTTTCTGATGATTCCAGTTCTCTTTTGTTTTTGAAAGACAAGGGTGACTTCAGCTAATGCCACTTCATTAGTAACTCACTTTGAATTTTAATATTGAGTGGAGGGCAGGCAAAGAGAAGACAAACTTCATCAAAAGGGAAACAGAAAGTATTGTAAAACCTGAGTAAAAATTTGGAGACGGATACCTAGCATGTTTTTTGAGATAAAAACATGACCACTGTTCATCAGATGGCATTGGTTCAGTAAGAAAATGGACCTAGAATTTAATTTGGCTGAAAGGTCTTTTATGGAAGCAAAATAGGATACAGAATAGGAATAGCAAATAAGTATGGGAATTAGTTACTTAATTTTTACAACAGATGAATTTTTGAGAAGCTAAGACTGGATGCACAAAGTTAAGCTTCTGTAAGAACCCATGTAAAGAAATAATATCATAAAGATATGTTTATTTATACATTTATTATATATATCTATTGGCTGTAAACATTATTTCTGGAACTCTCTGAAGGTTATGGCTAAGACAGCCCTGTTTTATATGGTCTATCTTATTTATGTGGATGTATAAATAGGAAATTCACAGTTTCCAGGAGGCTGTTGCTTTCAAGTGATACAAAGGAAAAATGATATAACTGTTCAAGAAACTATTTCAGCTTTGTTCCTTATATAAGCAAAACTACCTTTTTTCCAGATTTGAATACATGATTACTTTTCTTCACCTATATTAAGAACTAAAAGTAAGCCTTAAGTTGGGGGAATTTTCAGTGTTTTAAATTTTATTTAAATAAAGAAAAATCTCCCTCTCACCTGCAGATGACCTACTTCTTGGTTACTAGTATGCAATGTTCTTCCTCCCTTAATTTGGAAGCTAATGATCTATAGTTATTATAAAATAATATAAAATACTAGAATTGAGATCATAAAACAGAAAGTTATATTTTTTGTTACCAAGCTATCAAGGCTGCTTTCTTTTAAAAATTAAATAAAATATTTATTAATTAAAAAAAATAATTTTAAGCCCTTGGTTCAATTTGTTTCTAAAATTCATAAAAATTTGAAAAATTAATCCTGACTGATAAAAGGGAGAAATTAAAATACTTGTATCAAGAATGTTTCCATGGCTGTCTCTAGCAGATTAATATTTTTTAATTGAAGTATAGTTAATTTATAATATTATGTTAGGTCCTTGTGAACAGTATCCTGCTGGTGCTGCTAAGTCACTTCAGTCGTGTCCGACTCTGTGCAACTCCATAGATGGCAGCCCACCAGACTCCACTGATACTGATTGAGTATTTTTGCAGATTGTATTCCTTTATAGGATAATACAAGAAAATAATATAATTCCCTGTGCTATAAAAATATCCTTGCTGCTGCTGCTGCTAAGTTGCTTCAGTCGTGTCCGACTCTGTGCGACCCCATAGACGGCAGCCCACCAGGCTCCCCCGTCCCTGGGATTCTCCAGGCAAGAACACTGGAGTGGGTTGCCATTTCCTTCTCCAATGCATGAAAGTGAAAAGTGAAAGGGAAGTCGCTCAGTCGTGTGCGGCTCTTCAGCAACCCCATGGACTGTAGCCCACCAGGCTCCTCTGCCCATGGGATTATATAGCAGTTTGTATCTATTAGTTCCATACCCCTAATTTGTCCTCCTTCCCTCTCTCCTTTGGCAATAATACATTTGTTTCTATATCTGGGAGTCTGTTTTTGTTTTGCATATACATTCATCTATATTATCTTCTTTTAGCTTCATATATAAGTGATATCTTATAGTATTTACCTTTGACTTATTTCTCTAAGCATAATATTCCCCAAGTCCATCTTCACTGCTGCAAATGAAAGTAACTCATTCTATCTTATGGCTGAGTAATATTCTATTATATCTAAATATTTAGGCTTAAGAAGATGTGCCATATTACATATATTGGTATGTTTGCATGTGTATGTGTGTGGATGTGCACGTGTGGGCTTAGTCACTTTAGTTGTGTCTGACTCTTTGCAACCCCATGGATGTTAATCCACCAGGCTCCTCTGTCCATGGGACTTTCCCAGCAAGAATACTGGAGCGGGTGGTCATGCCCTCCTCCAGAGGATCATACCAACCCAGGAATCGAAACCATATTTCCTGCATCTCCTGCATTGCAGGTGGATTCTTTATCACCTTATCACTTTATATTATATTATATTATATAATTTGTTGATGAGCGCTTGGGTTGCTTCCATATCTAGGCTACAGTAAATGCTGTTGCTGTGAACACTGGGTTGGGTGCATGTCCAGATAGATGCCCCTGTGCTACTGCTGCTGCTAAGTCACTAGTCATATATTCATTTTTATAAGTTGTCTCCATTCTGTTTTCCATAGCGCTGCACAAATTTACATTTCTACGAACAGAGTATGGGGTTCCTTTTTCTCTGCATCCTCTCCAACCTTTGTCATTTGTAGACTTTTTGATAATAACTATTGTGATTGATGTGAGATACCTCACTGTGGTTTCTACTTGCATTTCTCTAAAAATTAGTGATGTTGAATATCTTTCCATGTGTTTGCTGTACATCTGTGTATCTTCTTTGGAAAAACATCTATTCAAACCTTTTGTCCATTTTTTGAGGGTTATTTTTATTTGATATTGAGTTGTATGAGCTGCTTCTGACTTTTAGATATTAAACGCTTGATGGTTGTATCATTTGTGAATATTTTCTGCCCCTCCATATGTTGTATTTTTGCTTTGTTGATAGATTCCTTTGCTAAGCAAGATTTTAAACATATTGGATCCCATTTGCTTATTTTTGCTTTTATTTATTTTGCCTTAGGAGACTGACTCAAGGGAAAAGTTTGCTATGATCCATGTCAAGCAGTATTTCACCCTTCTAGGAATTTTTCAATTTCATGTCTTTAAGTCTTCAAACTGTTTTGAGTATATTTTTTTATAAGATGTGAGGAAATGTTCTAATATCAATGTTTTGTGTTTGTTCATGTGACTTTCCAGTTTTCCAGCACCACTTATTGAAGAGATTGTTATTTTTCCATTCTATATTCTTGCCTACTTTGATGTAAGTTAATAGACTGAAAATATATGTTTATTTCTGGACTCTATTTATTTCCATTTATCTTTGAGTCTTTTTTTGGGCCAATCCCATTGCTGTTTTGACTACTGTAGCTTTGTAGTACAGTCCAGAGACTGGGAGCGTTATACCTCCAGGTTTGTTCATTTTTCTGAAGATTTCTTTGGCAAGTTAGGAGCTTTTGTGATTCTATAGACATTTTAGGATGATTTGTTCTAGTTCTCTGAAAAATTCTGATAGGGATTATATTAAATCTATAGGTTAATAGTGCAGCCATTTTAATAGTATTAATTCTTCCAATCTAAGAGCATGGTATGTATTTCATTTCTTTAAGTCTTCAGTTTCCTTCATCAATATTGTATAGTTTCAGAATTTAAGTCTTTCATCTCATTGATAATGTTTATTCTTAGGTATTCTTGATGCAGTTTTAAAGAGAAATTCTTTTCTTACTTTTCTCTTTCTGATGTTTCATTATTAGTGTGTAGAAACACAATGAATTTATATTAATCTTGCATTTTAAAGGTGATACTATAGGCACTTTCACTTGAGTGCTTAGGATATGGTACTTCATGTCTATTTAATTTACATTATTAAAAGATTAAAAACTTAAATATACCATCAACAGGAGAATTTGTGTCATAATGCCCTCTAAGAGTATGCAAATGATGATATGGGTCACCACATCTTTATTAACACATATTGATCAGAATTCTAGCATTAAAAATATATTACTTATTTGTGGGTCATTATGATTAAGTGTTTGTAACCATTAGCATCATATTTGGATCAAGTATATATTGTATAATCCAGGCATGTTTTCTTGATAGGATAAAACAATATTTAAATGGTAAGAATTATTTCCATTTTTTTGTTGTTGTTCTATGATGGAAAGAGGTATGCAGTTTCTGTGTATCTATTGCAAGGTCCTGAAATAAAATATGTTAAGATTGGATTTCTGAACTGTGAGGTGCTTCAGAAATTTCTGTACTGTCAATATCAACTCTTACTTAGATCGTCTCTTTCTCTACTTATCTGTGAGTATGACAATTCAGTCCTTAAATACTACATTGCTTCATTTTCTCAGAAAATATTTATTTTATACCAGCTCAGTCCCCACTATGTGACTGGCTTGAAACTGTTGATTCAACAAAGTGCTTTCTGCTATAATTCACAGAATCTTAGAAATGAAGTACTTGGCTGTACATTCTCATGTTTAGTTTGCCATTAACCATCATTCTCCTCCCTTCTTCCTCTGTCTATACCTGTATTTCTATTTAGCAGGTTAAGAAAGGAATAGATGAGTGTATTGCTTCTTAGGCAGAGTTAGAGAATTGGGATCCATGAAACACATCAAGGACAGAAGAATCACAATAGGAATAGCTATTTTAGAATTTTACGTGTTTTGGAGACAACTTGCATTTTCTGAGTACCTATCCCACTCAAGGTGGCAAGCTGATTTACCATTGCTCATAATATTTCAGTAAATAATTAAGAACTTCCTTCATGAACGTGCTGAAAAATCTAATGGAAAGAATAGAGATGCCATAAAAAGTTGACATGATACGATCCTAGAATCCTAATAACTAATTGTATGGATTTAAATTTTTAATAAATTAATTGTATTTTTGATATATCTACACACATACATATACAATTTTATTTTACAGAATTGTATATATATATGTATATATATATAATTGTATATATATACATATATATAGTATATATATAATTGTGTATATATATATATATATATATATGATTTTATAACAAACAATAGTACCCCTTTCTCTCAAAAAGCAATTCTCTTGCCACGGGGTTGAAGAAAACTAGATTCAGATTATCATGTTTCCAGAATCTCTCAATCTCTCACCTCATTTAACCCCAAAGAGTTTTAGTGTCTTCTTCTGTAAAATAATGAAGTTTTTAATTCAATTAAATCATTTGCATTTTATAATATAAACTTTAGTTGCTCTACCTAGAAATTCAGTTACATTTTACCAGATTGCCATAATCTGATTTGATTCTAAAGAATATATAGTTCATTTTACCAGACAGTATTTAAAAAATCATGAAATATAAATCTTATGAAACTCAACAATAATTTCAATTGACACTCAATGCATAAGTAATAATATGGAAAATTATTATCATTTGAATTCAGGTAAGTTGAACAAAAATAATTATCATTTAAATAAGGTTATGTGTGTGTGTGTTAGTTACTCAGTCATGTCCAACTCTTTGCGACCCCATAGACTGTAGCCTGCCAGACTCCTCTGTCCACAGAATTCTAGGCAAGAAAACTGGAATGGTTTGCACTCCAGGGGATCTTCCTGACCCAGGACTCAAACCTGGTTATCCTGCATTTAGGCAGATTCAGTAAGGTTATATCTTTTTCTAAACTGTGTATTTCATTTTGTAAAAGAGTACAAAATTATTACCTTAAAGTATGAAAAGTTCCATGTTTCTTGAATTGGAGAATAGTGGGAAGGATAGAACAGTCCAAAGTTTTCAATAATTTATTAATTCATTCATGTAGACGGCACATGCAACAATAAATACGCAAACCAAAAAGCTTCATCTCAAGGAGCTTGCAGTGCAATAAGAGAAAGAAAGAGGAAGGAAAACAGGAAGAAAAATATGGATAGAATGATAGTAAGTTTTGAAAGCTATGTAGAAAGCTGAAGTAAGTGGGAGGGTTTCTTTTAAGAGGGTATTTGAACAGAGCCCTTAATATTGATTTGATGAAGGATTTTTCTGATCAAACACAGAGCAAAGTCTTTGTCATGAGGCAAGGATAAGCTTGACCTATTAAAGAAACAGGGAGAAGGTCAGCAGAACTAGAATGCAGGAGCCAGAGGGAAGAGAAAGCAATTAAACTCAGAGACACAGGCACAAGCTGGATTATATAATAGTCCTTTGGGCCATCATGAATTGCTGAACTATAATCTAGTGTGATAGGATGCCAGTGGAGGGTTGCAAGCAGGGAAGAGCATAATCTGATTTAACGTTTGAAAATAGTCACTAGTTACAATGAGAAGAAATTATGTTAGGGAGCAAGTGCAAATACAGTTTAGGAAACCACTGTAGTAATTCCCCTGAGACAAACTGATGGCTTGCCCTAATATGAAATATGAGATAGGATTAGAAGTTGCTGCACATATTAATAAGGAAAAGTCTACAGTTTGCTGATTGACTGATTACAGGAATAGAACTAATGAAAAAGTTCAATGAATTTTAAAGACTATGAAAGCAGTCTCAGCCTTATTCAGAAGCTTTTGGGACTGACTCATAAGAAAGAAAAAAAAAAATGATGGCAAAAGAAAGAGTGGATAACTGAAGGATAAAAATCATATTTCTCTATAATTTGTGGCATATTGTTATTATATAAATAGACTATGTAAATTATTGAGACATTTCTTTTTCTCAGCTTGATTTGTAACTAGTTTTTCCAGGCATCTAGAGAAAATGTTAAACTACATTTCAAAGATTTACTTAAGATAATTTGATAAATTTCAATGATCAGATCAAAGATTTCAATAAACTTTCTCCAAAACTTTTTAGTTGATATCATGAATTAGTCATTAATTCTTTCATATATTCACAACTTCAAATTGATTAATATTCATTGAGGAAAAACCCTATGTCAGGAAAAAACTTAAAATCTTGTGAGGTGACTATATCAGACAAGTGTCATGTTCCTGATATCAATACATTTAATTCAATTTAAATAACTTTGCAAGATATTTAGTCTGTTTGCCATAAAGTTTACCTGACCCTTTTTTTCTTAATTTATGCATTTAACTATGTAAATTTAGCTTTGGCGCATGTGCGTTGTTCTGGAATACAGATGCATGACTGATTTCAGATCACTGATACCACTAAGATTTGACAGACTACCACATTTCCTTTATGATGAGGTTGGGAGCTGGGGAGAAACTTATTTAATTCTTATTAGTTAAACTAAACAGACCTTTGCACTTGTTTACAATTAGATATAGGGCAGATGCTTCTTTATAATACATGAAATATAATGCAATCTAAATTCAAATTTTTTTTATTTTACCTTAGTGCAAAAAATCTTAATTAAATTTTTGACCATGAGGACAAAAATATTTGAAAGTGTATCTGTGTGCCTTCATTGTACTTCTATGAAAATTGTTGTAATGATGTTACAGTAGTTAAATGGTGTAAATTGCCAGTAATATATATCAAAAAGCCCTTTTACATACTAGTTGGATTAGATTAACCCAAATCTACTCATTTTTTGGAAATGAATTGGACTTTAACCAATACATATGATTTTCAAGATGTACTTTTTTTTTTTTAGATCTTAGAAACTAATTATATGTCTGGACCACTTATTGGATGGAGAAAAAAGAAACATATTATAGTTCTGTGCTAAATCACTAGTCATGCCTGACTCTTTGCGACCCCATCAACTGTATTCCACCAGGCTCCTCTGTCCATGGGATTCTCCAGGCAAGAATACTGGAGTGGGTTGCCATTTCCTCTTCCAAGGGATCTTCCTGATGCAAGGACTGCACCTGATTATGGTTCTAGAAAAAAATAATTTCCTAAAATTTCACTCTGACTAAAGTGGATAAAGGGCTAATCTTTCATAGATCACAATCATAGATTTATTCGTGAATAAAGTAACCTGAGAACACTCTAAGTAAAACTATGTGGATGTTAAAGTGTGGTCTAATGAATAATCAATAAGTCAATAAATGTTCTGAGAACCTGAATGTAGCAGTTTACTGTCCTTTTTGGATGAAGGTCTTTCTTTGGTACTTGTGACAGCTTTTTCCTGTTGCCTTTTTTCTTTTTTTAACTACTCAGCAATTCCTTCTCAGAGTCTTATGCCAGCCCCCCTTCCTCTACTCAGCAGAGACTTTCTATTCTCCTACTGTATAGTATAAGCCTGGGTAATCTCATTTATCTTGTGGCTTTAGTTATCATCTATATTTTGTTAAGTCCCAAAATGGTATACCCTGGTCACATGCAACATGAGAATGCCAGACCTAGCATCTCCACTTGTGCATCTCAAGGCACATTTTGTCCCAAACTCAAGTCTTACACTTAACCCAGACTTACTCCTCCAATATTCTCTGCTTCAGTTCAGGGTACCACCATTCCCTAGGTTTCTCCTTCTATAAGCCTGTAAATAATATTTATGTGATAGATTCTGGAGCCAAACCACTAGACTTTGAAAACCAGCTCATTTATATGGCTATATTTCTTTAGGAAAGCAATTTAATATGTCTATGCTCACTCATATATGATATTAGCATAATGGCAACACCACCTCATATGGTATTGTGGAGAGTAAATGAACTAATAGATTGGAATCATGTAAAAAGTCAGGCTGGATATATCACAAACTGGAATCAAGATTGCCAAGAGAAATATCAACAGCCTCAGATATATAGAGATACCTCTACAATGACAGAAAATGAAGAACTAAAGAGCCTCTTGATGAAGTGAAAGAGCAGAGTGGAAAAGCTGACTTAAAACAGTATTCAAAAAACTGAGATCACAGCATCCAGTCCTATCACTTCATGCCAAACAGATGGGGAAAAAGTGGAAGTAGTGATAGATTTTCTTTTCTTGGGCTCCAAAATCACTGTGGATGGTGACAGCAGCCATGAAATTAAAAGATAATTGTCCCTTGGAAGGAAAGCTATGACAAATCTAGACAGTGTATTAAAAAAACAGGGACATCACTTTGCTGACAAAGTTCCATATAGTTAAAACTATGGTTTTTTCAATAGTCAGGTATCAATGTGAGAACTGGATGTAAAGAAGGTGAAAAATTGATGCTTTTGAATTGTGGTGATGGAGAAGATTCTCAAGAGTCACTTGGACAGAAGGAATATCAAACTAGTCAATCTGAAAGGAAATCAACCCTGAATATCCATTGGAATAACTGATGCTGAAGCTCCAATAATTTGGCTGCTTAATGAAAAGAGCCGACTCTTTGAAAAGACTGTGATGCTGAGAAAGATTGAAGGCAAGAAGAGAAGGGGGCAGCAGAGGATGAGATGGTTGGATAGCATCATTGGTTCAATGGACATGAATTTGAGAGATGCCAGGGAAGCCTGGCATGCTGCTGTTCACGGGGTTGCAAAGGGTCAGACCTGAGTTAGTGACTAAACAACAATAACTGGTACCAACAAGTGTTGTATAAACGTTAGCTATTACTTTTATGATTGTTTTTGTCTTTATCTTCCCTGACCCAGACTTTAACATTCAATTGATCGCCATGTTCTCCCATTTCTAACTGCAAATATTTTTCAGTTCTATTCTCTTTTTGTTCACCCTCTTGGCCACCCCCACCATTATCTACCTTCCAGTTGCTGCTGCTGCTGCTAAGTCGCTTCAGTCGTGTCCAACTCTGTGCAGCTCCATAGACAGCAGCCCACCAGGCTCCCCCGTCCCTGGGATTCTCCAGGAAGAACACTGGAGTGGGTTGCCATTTCTTTCTCCAGTGCGTTAAAGTGAAAAGTGAAAGTGAAGTCGCTCAGTCATGTCTGACTCTTAGTGACCCCATGGACTGCAGCCTACCAGGCTCCTCTGCCCATGGGATTTTCCAGGCAAGAGTACTGGAGTGGGGTGCCATTGCCTTCTCCACCTTCCAGTTGCAGAACTACTTATTTTACTGACCTGCTTAATACTGCTTGATGTCTTCCCAAAAGTTCTAGGGAAAAGATCACAATATTTAACAATATAAAAACCTTGCTGACCAGCTTGTCCTTAGTCTACCTCTCATCCATAATATGTGCCCATTACCTTCTGCTCACTAACCTCTTTATTCCATACACTTCCAGTTCCACTAAGGAGCTAAAGATCTTCTCTTCTCTTGATGACATCCTGTTTACTTTTAAGTCTCAATTAATGTGACCTCTTACAGGGCCCCTCCCTAAACACTATCCTTTCCCACCACACTAACTTGCTCCTTATACTCACAGGGACACCATGTACTTTCCCTTCATAGATTATACCACCATTCTGATTAAGTAATAATTGACGTAATTTTGTGTTCATGCCTGAAGTAAAGTTGGTGAGAAAGAATCATGCCATTAAAACAGAAATGGAGGTGCACACGCAGAGTATGTCTATGTCCTTCACTTGTAGGCACAGTGAAGGAAGGAGAAGGCAGGATGAATTGAGAAAGTAGCCTTGACATATGTACACTATCTCATGTAAAATAGATAACTAGTGGGAAGCTGCTATATAATACAGGGAGCCCAGGCTGGAGCTCTCCGATGACCTAGAGAGATGGAATGCGGGGAAGGGGTGGGAGACTTCAGAGATAAGGGATATATATATATAT
Source organism: Aepyceros melampus (assembly GCA_006408695.1). NCBI lineage: Eukaryota > Metazoa > Chordata > Mammalia > Artiodactyla > Bovidae > Aepyceros > Aepyceros melampus. Next base: position 141,561 of record SJXQ01008982.1, read on the forward strand.
AAAATTATGGCTGATTCTCATTATTGTATAGCAGACGCCAACACAGCATTGTAAAACAATTATCCTCCAATTTAAAAAAAAATCACTTTATCCTTAGCATCCAGCATATGGTTTTACCATGCTATATGTTCAGTATACATTATTCAATTAAAGAATAAATGTCTGGCACTCTGCCCTGCTCTCATGGCGATCACAGTTTTGTAGGAGAGGAGAGAGCCAGCAGAAACAAGTGTAAGTGTTATTAAAGAGCTGTGTGTCATGATGCTCGCTAGGGGTACAGTCCCTAGCTTCATTATATGCTTTCAACCTAATATACACCATTTGACGATTATGCTAGAGTATGCAAAGTATATTTTTAGCTGAGAAATGATCACACCTATGTTTACCTTGGATAAAGGTAATGTGAGATAAGGACATAATTCTATACTTATGAACTAATAGTTGTATAATTTTAATCACTAATATTTAAGACTTGATTCTCTATGCTGTTCCACATAGAGGATTTCTCTGTCTCCACCCAGTTAGCCATGGAAAGGGGTGAACATTTCAGGAATTTGTTTGGCAACATGCTTCTGAAAACTCATTTGGTCCAGCTGCCTTTCATTTGTTTCATCAAGAGACTGAGCAAAGCTAAAGTAGTTCTTCATGATGAACTGGCAGGGAAGTGCCAAGATAGTTTTATTGCTTAGCAACTTGGCAGTAGGAAATGTTAAAATATTACAATCTCTCATATCTATGAACTGAGACAAACTTGCGACGGATGGCTCTCAAGCTTAAACGTGATTAAGATGCAACCACATGGCTTGGCTTACATTTTGAGCTGGTAGGAGGAAGATAAAGAAATTCGATATTTTGAAATATATTAATAGTAATTTCTCAGGAAACCCTGGCCGGCCGGGTTGAGCCAAATGCTAATCTAAGGAATTAAGCTGTCTCCATTTTGATGTTGATAAGCACCACAATCCCCATTGATCAATGGGATTTCCTTTGCTTGGGAAGGAAGGCTACATCTACTGAGAAATTGTGTGCCAAGTAAAATTCAGAGATAAACAACTTCATAGAAGGGAAACTGACAGTTTACCATACATTTCCAGAATTTAAAGATTTGTTGTGGTTTGCTTTCTTTTCGTGTAAATTATGGAATAGATGAAAGTGACAGAGTGTGACACCAGCTAAATGGAAACATAATGTAGTCAGTTATTGCAGATGCCTTATCACTCATCTCTGCCAACACTCATGCTTCCTGCAAACCTCCTACAACTTAAACACACAGGCTCTTCTTAACTAACTATGCTAATTTTGCCAATTGATTGGTGGCTTTCTACTGTGAATATTTGTCTACAAAGGAGCAAATATTAACCAGTAAAAACAGGATTTTTTTAGTTAACCTGAAGATAACTTTGATAACTAAATCAAATAATGGAATTAATAAACCCCCATGTTCTTAATCTTCCAGAATTATTATTACTGGTCTTTTTTTTTTTTTTTTAATAGAGAGAAGCAGTATTAAGGAGAAAAACAAGATGATTTCAAATTTCTCAAAATTTTAAATTATTAGAAGAAATATGTTTAAACAATATCTGGTTACTGGAATATTTTATCTATAGGATTTCAGGTTATGATCGACATTAAAGATGAAAAACATTTGTTAATTGATAGGATTTCCATGTATATCTAGCCTCCCCATGTACTTAGATGCATCCTAACACAAAATAAAAAGATGGGATTTTCACATCAAAACTTGGAGAGGAATAAATTGATAGTGAAACACAATATTAAATTATGGCTTCTGTCTGCATAATAATAAAATTAAGACCTTGTGGAAATAGCTTAAAAATCTGTTTGATTTTATTCATATTCAAACATGCATTTGATGTGTTAATAATTAAATTAACTTAAATTTCCATTAAGCTTCCATTGAGTTCAAAGACAATAAAATAAAAGACTTTTTGACACATTTATTTTCATTTTGCTTAATTTGCCCAAGTTTAAGTTTTTTTCTTTTTTTAGACATTAGTATAGCCACTTTAGGAGCAATTTTTAAGGGAAAAAAAAAGCAACTAAAATTTTCTCTAACAACAGCAACAACAAAAAGCACATTTAAATAAATACACTTTTAAGTAAGTACAGAACTGGTTTGTAAATATAATTGTTTTCAATCTTCCTATATTTTATATTATAAAATAAATGTAATAAAACTTTCATTTTTTTCTTCATATTTTCAAAATGTTCACACTGCAGATGAAGTACTTAGGCCATTTTATAAGCGAGTAATCTTTAGCATCTAATTTTACAATACATAAGTCAAGATAAAACACTATTTTGTTTAAATTGTGCATGAAAATAATAAAAAAACACAAATGCTATTTTTAGTTTTTTTTTAATTAATTTTTATTGTTTAGTTTGTTTTGCTTTACAATATTTAAAGGACAAGGAAGGTTAAGTTGAATTTAAATAGCAAAAAAAAAAATCACAAAGGGAGCAAATGTTTAAAATCTGAAATATCTCTAGTTCTACAATGGAAATTTCATTGCTTCCATCTGAATAATCTTTCCAATTCACATTCATAACTTTTTTATATATATTTAAATGTGCAACTTAATATGATATAACTCAAAACCATGTTTATTTTTTTCTTTGGTTAAACAAAGTGCTGGTATCTTTCAAGATTATAATTTTATGGAATGCACAGTAGTGTATAAAGGGAAATTTAAAAAAAGATTATTCAGAGAAATTGTGAACTCATCTCTCACCTCACCTTAATGAGAGCTCATTGCCTGTCTATGGAGCCCAGTTTTGTTTAAGCAATTATCAGACTGTTTTATTTATAGTGCCCATGTGCCTGTTTTGGGCAATGAGTTCTCCATAAATTACCAAAGTAAAAGAACAGCACAAGAATAGTCCTTACTTTAACAATAGATGCTATTCCAAGCACAATGGAAGGAGAAGAGTTAGGTGAAGATTTAAATTGTACCAATTACTCCTGAGAAATTGATGGGACAGATTGAGAGGAACACATGTCTATGAAAATGCATGGCTATTTCCCACAGTTAAAAGTACAAATGTTAAGGGGAACTTATAATAAAGGCTAATAGTCATTGAATCTAATCATTGGTAATCACTGAGAAATACCCAGGAGTATATTTAGTAAATGTTCTAAAGCAGCACCAAGCTTGTCAGTGTGGGGAGAGAAGGACAGAAAGAAAAACAGGGAGAACACAAATGGATATCAGTCCAAGGAAGTACAAAAAAAACAATGTACAGTTTCAGAATGATATCAGTTATATAAAAGTTTTGCTGTCTGGTCTAATGTAACTTGCACAGTCCACTGGTACACTGGCCCACGTAGAACGTATTAAAACATGACTGTCAATTACAGACAAAATATAAAACTAAAGCCTGTATTTTATACAATATATGTTTGCTGTCATGACTACTTAGACAAGTTACAAAGTAAGTATTGAATTTTATGAGGCTCTTAGAAATAACAAAGGTCTTTGCAAATAATACTGGAAGTTTGGGTTAAAGAGAGTTTCACACAGTGATGTTCTCAATTAAGACTAACAAATGCTTAGATTTTAGAAAGATTCTTTAATTTGTCTTTTTTTTTTTTCTTTCTTTAGTGACTTCAACACATATTTGGCTATTTGCTACTGATCATTTCTTGTTCTCTGGTCTACAATTCCAGCAGCTTCGCTTGTGGCTCTGTGGGAAAATAGTCTGCCTGCCACTGCAGGAGATGCCAGTTTGATCCCTGGGTCAGGAAGATTCCCTGGACTAGGAAATGGCAACCCACCAGTTGTTCTTACCTGGGAAATTCTATGGACAGAGGAGCCTGGTGGGCTACAGTCTAGGGGTTGCAAACAGTCAGAGACAACTTAGTGACTGAACAGCAACAACATACAGTTCCAGAATCATTTATTTTTGCCTAGATAAGATTTCAGGTCCTAAATGATACCACTTCTAACACTACAGCATCGGTTCAGTTCAGTTCAGTCGCTCAGTCGTGTCCGAATCTTTGCAACCCCATGAATCGCAGCACGCCAGGCTTCCCTGTCCATCACCATCTCCCGGAGTTCACTCAGACTCACGTCCATCGAGTCAGTGATGCCATCCAGCCATCTCATCCTCAGTCGTCCCCTTCTCCTCCTGCCCCCAATCCCTCCCAGCATCAGGGTCTTTTCCAATGAGTCAACTCTTCGCATGAGGTGGCCAAAGTCCTGGAGCTTAGCTTTAGCATCATTCCTTCCAAAGAAATCCCAGGGCTGATCTCCTTCAGAATGGACTGGTTGGATCTCCTTGCAGTCCAAGGGACTCTCAAGAGTCTTCTCCAACACCACAATTCAAAAGCATCAATTCTTCTGCGCTCAGCCTTCTTCACAGTCCAACTCTCACATCCATACATGACCACAGGAAAAGCCATAGCCTTGACTAGACGGACCTTAGTCGGCAAAGTAATGTCTCTGCTTTTGAATATACTATCTAGGTTGGTCATAACTTTCCTTCCAAGGAGTAAGCGTCTTTTAATTTCACGGCTGCAATCACCATCTGCATACTGTCTCCAAGTTTTGTCTTTTCAATGACTCTTTCACTGAAGTATACATTTTTTTTTTTTCTCTCCAACTCCATAGAAGTATTATCCAAGTAAAGTGACTCAGTCAGTTCAGTTCAGTTGCTCAATCATGTCCAACTCTTTGTGTCCCCATGAACTGCAGCACACCAGGCTTATCTGTCCTTCACCAACCCCCAGAGCTTGCTTAAACTCATGTCCATTGAGTCGGTGATTCCACCCAACCATGTCATTCTCTGCCATCCCCTTCTCCTCCTGCCTTCAATCTTTCCCAGCATCAGGGTCTTTTCCAATGAGTAAAGTGTCTACCTGGGATTTAAAACTCTAAATAATTCTTTAATATGGTAAAAACGTTTCTCTTTATATGAGTAAAGCAGAAATTATATCATCAATGGGAATATTAACTTTTTATATGTATGTAATATATTGACACAGTCATGTGGACAAATGGATATACACAAGTTCTTCTTTGTAATGATATATTGGTGCCAAATACAGACTTCTAAAAGATGTTTAGGAGCTCTAATTGTTGTGGGGATGCATGATTAGTGAGCCTGATCCATATTAGAAAGAGCTGTTTCATATGGGGACACCACACAGCTCACCACTCTCCTGTGCTCTCCTGGTTTATAAGAACTTCTATTGGATAAAACTGAAATTTTGCTTTCCCCAGTAAACTCATCCTTTGATCAATCTACCGGGATCATTATTCTTTCTTTAAGTGTCCCTATCACCACCTCTCGAATGGGATTCTCAAGATTTACCTCTTACTTAAGCTTGTATCCTCCTCTCAAACCACCGTACCTGCCCTTCCAGTCCCTTTTTACCTGCCTTTGCTCTTCTTATTTTTTCATTTCTTTATCCCTTTCAAATATGCCATTTAAGATATCATGTATTATGCAGGTGTTTCTTTTATTCTTTTTTTTTTTTTTTTTGCTATCTCCTTCCTTCAGCAGAAGATACTTTTCTGTTTAGTTCATCCTTGATTCTGAAGTGCTTAGATAAAAAGCTGGGCCATATAATAGTTACAGATGAATGTATCTTGAATGAATGAATGAAAAATATCCAAATCGATGTGACTTTCTTTAAACTTCTTGCTAGATGGGAGAGTATATTCCTTTGTACGCTTAGGTATTTAACTTGATTTGTGGTCACCTTGAAATCCACTTTTATCTTATATAGTCTGTTATTAAAATGTTAAGGAGAATGCACATTAAAAATTGATTTAGTCATTTTCATTCACCAATAACTTATTGTTTAAAAAACAAATGTACCCCAAAGTGCTTTCAGTCCTTTTTCTTGGTTTGGTTTGAAATTCCTTTGTCCCCTGTATGCTCAGCCTCTTTACTGTAAATAACTGCTCTCAGTTAAACAGTCCCACAGCATTCACAGTTGCAGGGTCGCCCTCACATTCTTTGTAAAAATGAAAGCTCAGTTAAAGACCGAGCTTCCCTTTATGGTGCAATTTGTTTGCTCTTAGCCTGGATCACTCTCTTTGCCATTTGATTTCCTCAATTGAGCAATTTATGACAGATTTTTAAGGCCTACTGTCCATTACAAATAGCAGGTTTTAAAAACTCCATCATCATCATAAGCTTAATGAGTAAATGGCTGAAAGCTCAGCAGCTTGGTGGGGAAAGTGTGTCGGGGTTTGACTTCCTGACAGCCAGCTTGCTGTTGCGTTGTAATTAATAATGAAATGTACATCTCTTGCTTTTTATGTGGAAACAGGGAAAGTGACAGGGATATTGGAGAGAAATAAATTTACATTGTAGCTTTATAAAGCATCCATAGCTTTAGGAGCTCAATACATACAAAATGACTATGAGATGACAGTTCCCCAAGAAAGTAGCTACACAGATATTTAAAGCTCTAGGCTGAAGAATCAGGACATCATAGGAATAAAAAGGGTGAAAAGACACTTTCTTTTATCCCGTCCTTCCTTTCCTGCTGCTTAATTTTTTTTTCCTATCAAGCTGCTTATAAAAAAGATCAAAGATATACCTAACTTGACTCCCTGAGTGAATCTATTTCAGTCAATATCAGAGCCCACTCAATGTCACAGCTCACTCATTTTCCAACAGTGACACAAGTTCCTATCACACTTCCCTTCTCAACTCTTCTGATGGGTGTCCCAACTTCACACTCCCTTCCTAGAAAATATTTTATTACAAAAAGAAAGTGCTAGATGGTCCTCTGAATAAACCCTGTCCAATGAAGCTCATGCCGTTGACTATTAGTCATGTTTACATGAGGTCAGCATTTTTAGCCTTGCTCTTCACCCAAAGCAGTGCATCGAGACATCCTGCTTTCTCTGCCTGTTAGAAGTGATGTGTGGAATTCTGTCATCTTTCCATTTATGGAATGTGAAGGTACCACAGGGTCACACTGGTCATACCAGCTCTGTGAATTGGTGGAGAAATAAGTACAGACTCTGACAGTGTGAATAAACATTATCTGATGTAAGGATCTTGGATAATAGCAATCTATATAATTATTTTTGTGATTATTTTTTCTATGTAAATTGTCATACTGTTGCATTGACTATTCAAGAAGCAATTGTTCTTTATCTTTAAAGATTTTTTTCCATTTCAAATATATCTGAAAACCAAAGGAAATTAGCTGGTTAGAAAATTAATAATATTGTTTTACTAAATTAAATAATTTATTTGATGAAGGAGCCTGGCATGCTTTATTTTACTTGATTTTATTCTTGACAGAGGTAAGGTTTTGTTATGTTTGTGTGTAAATATTCAGATATAAATCCCGCAATGGATTGAATGTTATGTCTCCTCCAAAGTCATATGTTGAAATTCAAATCCCCAATATGACATTTGGAAGCAGGGCATTTGGGAAGTTATTAGGTCATCAGGGCGGAGTCCTCATGAATGGTGTTAGTGCCCCAATAAGAAGAGACCTGAGGCATCTCTTTGGTCCCATGTGAGGACTCTGAGTGAACCGCTCTGTAAACTACTAAGCAGTCCTCATGGATTACTGAATCTGGTGGTGTCTTGATTTCAGACTTCTCAACCTCCAGAACTATGAGAAATCAAAGTTTATTGGTTTAGCCACCTAATCTCTGGTGTTTTTGTTAAAGCAAGCCAGATGGACTAAGACAAGCCCAAATAACACAATTTGTCTCTTTTATTTATTCAAATTAAACTATGTCTTTTGAGTTTAGGAGTAATTGTAAGTAAATTCATATGCAAAAATTGTCCTTGTTCTGATGCTGAAATTTATACCATACGATTTTATTTAGAATTTAGAAATTAAAAGTCCACAATCTAGTTGAGAACTAGATTAAAATTTGTTACTAAAAATACTTAATTTGGATTGACTTACAGATAAAATTCTATATTTTATCTCTTCTGCCTTGTAGGCTTCAATCTGTCTTAACTAGTTTCTAAAACATCAGAAGTGATACAATTTTCCCATAAATTTCTGAGTTGGATTTAGGGCAATGTGTGAGCTTCAACTTGAAATTGATGGATGGATATAGGAATTCACTAATGATTGCTCTCCAATGACTGACTAAAAACATACTCTCAGAGACAAAATTGCCCAAAGGTTAAATGATCAAAGATACTCAATGAGGTTCTTTTGAAAATCTTGATACCCTCTTCCAGTTACAGGAAGCTAGTTAAAATAAAGAAATTCTTTAGAACTATTAAATAGCAAAATATATGGTATTTATTTGTCATGAATACACAAAACAACTTTATATCATGTATTGTCCACTCTTACTCTTATGTTAAATTTCAGTTTGTGTATTTGGGATGATTATCAAAGTATTCAAATGAATAAAGTTATTTCAGAATTTTATCAATATCTAAAATGGCGTAAAACACATTCTGGAAAGAGTATTTGTTTTGCAAATGGAATTTGCAATAATTGAAGATAAAGCCTCTGAGTAAAGCAGGGAACATTGCCATAGGAGGCTGTAACACTGTGACACTTGGTATACTTAGCAGCTAGGGGCGGTGCTGGACCTGAGTTTCGTAGCCAAGATGGATGAACAGTATATGTAACCTAATCACCTGCCACTCTTCCTCTTCTTGAATGGTCTCCTTCTCTTAAAATGATTGGAGGAAAAAAAAGTTTCTCCTGCATCAGGCATACTTTTTCATTTTCCTTTTATTATGACTTTCAGCTGTCCCCGGGACTTTACCTTTTTGACCTGGTAATAGCCTGGACTTCCCTTGTGACTCAGACGGTAAAGCATCTGTCTACAATGTGGGAAACTTGGGTTCGATCCCTGGGTCGGGAAGATCCCCTGGAGAAGGAAATGGCAATCCACTCCAGTACTCTTGCCTGGAAAATCCCACGGACAGAGGAGCCAGGTAGGCTACAGTCCGTGGGGTCGCAAAGAGTCGGACACAACTGAGCAACTTCAGTATCTGCATCGTTATTTGCCTTAAACAACTAATAAACAACTAGTGTACTGCCTCCCTCCCATGGTCCTCAATAAGTTTGCTATTTGTTTTCCTTCCTTACTTATATAGAAAACCCCTTGCACAAGGCTGCTGTATATTAGGTGAAGTCTAAGATTAACTAAATGAAAATAAATTAAGAATCCCAAACCAGCAACAACTTGAAATTGTGGATGCTTAGTATAATGGTTCCAGGTGTCTCCTGGAAAAGAAAAGCCATGTAAACACAACACTGAAGTGAGCGGATGGCTGTACCCTTGTTCCTAGGCTTAGCTCCCTGTTTGGAAGTCTGCCCCTCATGCTCTTTGATCTCTCTTCCACTTCAGAAAAGTTAATCTTTCCCTCCAGAAGCCTTCTCCTCATCATTCCCTTATTCCAACCAGAACTCTTATGCACCTTGAGTGAGGGCTTCATCTCAGCAATCCACTCCCAATCAAAGCCTTCAGTATGTGTGTATCTGTCTGTCTATCCATCTATTATCTATATCTATCATCCATCTATCATCCACCTGTCTAATCTACCATCTATCTATCATCTATCTAGATAGGTTGATTAAACCTAGTAGTGTAAGGAAAATAATTCTTTAAGACAAAATACCCTATACAGATTTTGCAGGCCCTCCACAGTAAAGAAGAGCTGAAATTCTTTCCATCACTTTTTGCCTCCTAATAATGTCCACGGAGGCTTAAGAGAAAGGGAGAAGTTTACAGTGCCTTTCAAAATAATTCAGGAACTCCTCAACTACTAGAGAACCAGCAAAGGACCTGAGATTGTGGTACTTCTTTATATAGAGCCGGATCTAATTCTAAGGCAGGACTCCATCCAACAAATATTTCTATAAATTGAAAGAAATCAGTACATGAATTTCTTTTTCCTTGGGTCTAGAATATCTGAGGTGTCTCTTTGATTTACATGAAAACAGATGCAAAAATACTCCCACATCCTGTCATGGAAATAATTCTTTACTAATGAAATGTGGCTGTTTAAAGTGTGTGCATGGATGAGAGAGAAGAGCCAGGCTCAGCATCTTTCTCTCTCACCAAGAAGCAGGTGACCTGGAAGAGAGGAGCCACTTGATCACTCCAGAGAGAAATTTAGCCACTCCAGTTCTAGAACTCTATGATCATTTGAGACTGGCATGTGGGGGTAGACCACTGATACTAATAGCTGATGCTAAAGCCAGTCCCATCCTGTCCCATGTCCTATTGACTCAAAATAGGTCAGTTAGGAGGTTTCCCAGGTGGTTCAGTGGTAAAGAATCCACTTACCAATGCAGGAGATGCAAGTGATATGGGTTCAACCCCTGGGTAAGGAAGGTCTGCTGGAGTAGGAAATGGCAGCACACTCCACTATTTTTGCCTCTTGGAAAATTCCATGGAGAGAGGCACCTGGTAGGCTATAGTCCGTGAAGTCACAAAAGAATTGGACACAACTGAGCACACACAGATACCGAAAAATTAGGACCACACAATCAAGCATCTGCATAGCCTGCACACATGACTAACTGGTGAAGAAGTACTTTGTAAGTATGGTAATGGTGTCTCATAAATTGGCAAACTAATATCCCATCTTCACACAGCGGTGAATGCTGGACTCCACATGCCTGCCTTCCCAGTTTTCTGTGATAATGATTGTTTCTTTTTGAATTTTTGTATAAGTTCTCTCAGTTAAACAGATACGTGCACAAGGATTTATTAATATTATCCCAAATCTATAAACCTGCCAAGTGTCTATCAACAAGTGAATAGATGAATTGGATAAAATAGATAAATTAAATATTTTTACAAAGAAGTATAGGACTTCTGAGGTGGTGCTAGTGGTAAAGAACCTGCCTGTCAATGCAGCAGACTTAAGAAGTGTGGGTTCTATCCCTGGGTTGGGATGATCCCTGGAAGAGGGAATGGCAACCCACTCTATTATTCTTGCCTGGAGAATCACATGACTGACAGGCTACAGTCCATGGGTTGCAAGGAGTCAGACATGATTGAAGTGACTTAGCATGTACACTCACATGCACAATGAAATATACTCAGTAGTAGTAAAGAGTAGTGACTTACACACTCAATTAAATAGATAAATTTCAAAAAAAATATGCTAAGGTAAAGAAACCAGAAAAAATTAATACATGCTTATACTATTTATATAAAATTTAAGAAAGATCAGTCTTATCCATAGTGATAGAATCTAGATCAATGGTTGCCTGTAGGCAGGGGCTGGGATGAGGAGGGTCAGATGACTTTGGGTGGTGGGAAAGCTCTATGTCTTTATTGTGGAGGCAGTTACCAGGAAGGATGCAGTTGTCAAAACTCATAAAAATATATAATTAAAATTTTATATGAATTATATCTCAATAAATTATTTTTGAAAACTCTTATACACTAATTAAAATGTTTAGAGCTGGACTTTCCTAGTGGCTGTGGTTATGATTCTACCTGCCAGTGCAGGAGACAAAGGTTCTATCCCTGAGCCGGGAAGATCCCACATGCCATGGAACAACTAAACCTATGTGCCTAAACTAGATCCACGAGCAGGCTCACAACTGCTAAAGCCTGTGCTCTAGACCGTATGCTCCACAAGGAGAGAAGCTGCTGTAGGGAGAAGCTTGTGCACTGCAACTAATGAGTAGACCCCACTCATCACAACTGGAAAGCTCACATAGCAACGAGGACCCAGCACAGCCCCCGGATAAATAAACTGATTTGAAAAATAAATAAAATATTTAGAGCTAAACATATTGCTTATTTTATATTCATGCATGAATCTACTAAGCCTCAGAGGTGTTTGGTAGAATCTGGGATTATAACTCAGGTCTACTTAAATCCATCCTTCTCTTTTGTTTTATAATCAGGTTTTTGAGTCTAAACAGTTTCCCCTCTGACAAAGAAAAAAAAAACTGAAAATACATAAAAGCTTTACTTTCAAGCTCTTATCCTACTTTGCTTATTCTGTGCAAATTTCTTTAAATGATGACTGACATTTATTGCTTTTATATATATAATTCATCTCATCTCTTGCTTTCGAAGGTCCATCTCTACTCTTTTATTGAAACTTACAAAAAGAAAAATGTCACTATTGGGCCTGAAGCTCCAATGATGTCAACTTATCCAGTAATTGCTTTAAAAAAAAAAAAAAGAAAACTTCAGGATTTTCTCTTTCTTGACTTAAGCTTTCTGGTCTTTTGTATGTCTAGGATTGCCTTTCCATGATCAAAATTACATTTTTTTAACCCTTTCCTGAGTATAGTGTCCTGCCTAAGATTTCTTTCTCATGCTCTTTTTAATTACTTCAGATCTAAAGCTTTCTTTTTTTTTTTAATATATAACTTTTGACTTTTTAAAAATTTATTTATGCCTGTGCTGGGACTCCATTGCTCCATGGGCTTTTGTCCTCTAGCTCTGGCAAGCTGGACTATGCTCTAGTTGCAATGCTTTGGTTTCTCATCACAGCGACTTCTCTTGTTGAAGGGCATGGACTCTAGGGTATGCGGACTTCAGTAGTTGCAGCATGCGGGCTCCGTAGTTGTGGCTCCTGGGCTGTCGAGCACAGGCTCAGTAGTTGTGGCTTACTGGCTTAGTTGCCCAATGCTGTGTGGGCTCTTCCAAGACCAGGGATGAAACTTTTGTCTCTTGCATTGGCAGGCAGATTCTTTACCAATGAGCCACTAGGGGAGCTCTGCTGCTGCTGCTGCTGCTGCTGCTGCTAAGTCGCTTCAGTCGTGTCTGACTCTGTGTGACCCCACAGACAGCAGCCCACCAGGCCCTCCCGTCCCTGGGATTCTCCAGGCAAGGACACTTGAGTGGTTTGCCATGTCCTTCTCCAATGCATGAAAGTGAAAAGTGAAAGTGAAGTCGCTCAGTCCTGTCCAACTCTTCACGACCCCATGGACTGCAGCCTACCAGGCTCCTCCAACCATGGGATTTTCCAGGCAAGAGTACTGGAGTGGGGTGCCATTGCCTTCTCCTTTCTGAATGTTTATTTCTTGCCTTTTCTTAAGGTCATGCGACAGATAGAGTGTGGAATCTTGATATCATACTGCAAAATCATCATATCTCAAATTTAACATGTGGTGTCTTCTTCTACCTAAGACACCTCAGACCTCGGATTAAAACTTTAGCATAAGCCTCAGCTCCTTTTGCCTTGCATCTCTGATGATGCAACTTTTATTAGTGAAATAATGGGATTTTTCTTTGAATATGTCTCTCATGTCTACCATATATCCGTGATGGTTTGGGTAAAGAGTTTACATTTATTGTTATATTAGTGTTCCATCTTTCTTTTCTCTAATTCATTCCACACATTGCTGCTAAGTAATAATGTCACTATAGCAGAGCTCAATTTACATCTTTTATCTGCTTGCCAGTTTTTAAAAGCTACCCAAAAAATTAATCTGAATCAAACAAAAACAACTGAACAAATATTTCTTGGGCCCAGAAGACACCATACTATGCTAAAGAGCAAGCACGAATCAATAAAAGAGCATGTCCAGTATCCTTATCCTAACGTTCAAATTTCTGATTTTCATTTCAACCAGCATTTTTTGTCAATTTTATTTTTCATAAACAACTTTCAAGCAGCTATTGAAGTAATTTTGCCCAGAGCTTGCCCAAAGTTTGTATTTGTGCTAGGAATTTTTCAATCCCTGAAATGATAGTATTAGAACTCACTGTAGTATTCTTGCCTGGAGAATCCCATGAACAGAGGAGACTGGCTGGCTGCAGTCCATAGGGTCGCAGAGTCAGACATGACTGAAGCAACTTAGCATGCTCTGTAAAATACACTTTTACACAGAGAAAACAGCACATATTTATAAGATAAAGGGATGTACAAATATGCAAATATCTGAATTCCTAGAACATAGTTTAGGAAACATCTTTAAGAAAAAGGTAGTCAGTTTTGTTAAAAAAAATTGTTTTATATTGGAGTATAACTGGTTAACAATGCTGTGATAGTGTCAGGTCAACAGCAAAGGGACTCAACCATATATAATCAAGTATCCATTTTCCTCCAGACTCCCCTCCCATCCAGGCTGCCATAGAATATTGAGCAGAGTTCCCTCTGCTATACAGTAGGATCTTGTTGGTATTCCATTTTAAATAGAGCAGTGTATACATGTGCACCCCAAACTTCTGACTGTCTTGTTCCCTTATCCTTCCCCTCTGGCAAAGATAAACTTTGAGAACAAACTTATAGTTGCCAAAAAGTATCAGTCTTAACCGCTTCCCCTCCGGCTGGCCAAGAGGAGTTCTGGAACACTAGCACCTCCTATAAATTTCAGCAACTATGGCTTTCAGTGAGAGAGAAGAAGTGAGGGAAATTGCCCAGTGAGAGAAAAAACTTGGAAGAACAGTATAATTTAAAAAATACTACTCTATTCCAATTATAATATTTATCTTGTCTCCTTATGTTAAATTTATGTTTACAATAAAGGGTATTTAAAACAGGATGTATTGTTTACCCTGACAGATCATGTCTTCAAAATGATTGTGTAACACCTTTTTTCTTTCTGTCCTTTGTGTGAAATAGAAGAGCTATTTTGGATATGTGCAAAATAATATCTATATTTAACAGAAATAACTTTATGTCCTATGAGTAGTTAAAAAAAAAAAGCTAGCTGGACTATTTCTCAAAGGATTACAGTTTGCTTGGCTGACAATAACAGAAAGTCTCTTTGCTGGGTAAATTTGTCAATTTAGGAATAGAGTGCATTATCTTATTGAGTTTAATCATGCATCCTCAGCATCTATTATTCCTATTAAGTCCAAGTTCAACTTCTACCTTGCCCTCTTCCTCTTCTAATTGGCATTGGGCAAATCATCTCTGGTAAAGATCAGGAGCTCATCTGCCCGTCTAACCCTGAGCATCAATCCAACAAAAGAGTGAATCCCATTAGCATCAGGCTCGTGCCTAATAAATGCAAAGGTCCCGTGAAAAACAATGATGCACTGTGGCTTCTCCATCAATCTCTGGCACCTCAGAAGCTAAGTGAAATAAACAGTAGGTCACAACCTCTAGCTTTCATAAAATGTCCCAGTGGGGATAGCATATTATACCCACAAAATGCTAATGTCAGGTCATTACAGAAGATATTTTCTGAGTCAGAAAATGCCACTGCATATCTAATTATACTAGTAAAAAAAGATTCAGACATATACTGACTCCTTATATTTTATATTTCCTTCATAATATCTCACTTCAAGCTTTTCCCAGGGTTGCATACACGACTGCTGCCTTCTATGCTGCTGGAAGCCGATGGAATTCCCTACAAAATTTATGAAAGAACCTCAGATAATAGAAATCTTACCAGTTCTCAGATTTACTTGCAAATTGTATATTCTGAAAGTGTAGGAACGAATCTGAAGTTTTAGAATGCTTGGAAATTGTGAAAGACACAGATAATGTTCAATGTGAAGATTTAGAGGGGGGAAGAAAAGCAAGATTTTGGTTCACGTTCCGTGGTTCAAAATACATTACGTCATCCTTTGAATTTTTGTATGTAATATTATTTCCCATTTAAATTATTTCTTTTTCACCTGCTTTCTTCTTTCATTTATTTCTAACATCTTTCTCTTTTCTTTGTAGTTTCCCTTTTACATGTGTTTAATCAAAAAAGCTCATTGTAACTGTTTTTGAAAGACTCAGAAATAATTTCTATGGAGTACTATGAATATGTAAGAGCCCTGCCCACAAACATACATTTGAGAATTTGTATCCTTTTCTGTAAAATTAGCCAGAAGTTCCTTTTTTAACACATGTTCTTTTGTTCGTTCTTTCTTTGATTGAATTTTGGTTTCCCCATAGCATGTCTTTTAACACTGGAATGAATCATGGTAGGAAACAGGCAACCCATTTAACAGCTTTTTATATGGCACTGAGAAAATAATGGAAAAACGGTCATTTTCTTAAGATCTTGACAATTAGCATTTTGGTGCTTGCAAAGCCTGTAACCAGTTTCTTTGACTTGTGCAAGTGTCTGGGCTAGACATAGGGGTGAGGCTGAAGAAATGGACAGTCTACAACCCTTTTGCTAATAGAGTAATTGCTTCTTTTACAAATAGAATAAATCCTGGAAGTATATCAAATATATACAAAAATTGCTCATCAGCAAGAAATGGCACATTTGTTTAATAAAACGAATATTTCTTTATATTTATTGCTTTTTATATTGTACTCAAAAATATATATACAAGTTATTTATATGCAATCTGAACTGATGATTTCAACACAATTTATGCAACCTTGAGAAATGTACACCAATGACCTTCACAATATGTATAGACTATCTGCCATTCTTTTAATATCAAACCAAAAAAAAAAGCTGCCATGTAGCCACTGACTTTTTCTTAGCACTTCATAAGACCTAATAGCAGAAAGTGAGGTGCAGAGCAGAGCACATTAGTTTTTATGTCTCTGAAGGATGGGAGGACCACTTAGGGAGCTAGTGACTCCAGTTTGTCTATAATGTCATCTAATGTTTCCGAACCTGAAGAGCTGAAGTGTTTCCCTAAGTGCTTCACTTAACACCAAGGAGCAACTTAGAGTCTTCAGAGAATAAAATCCATTATTTTAATGTACATAAATAAATTTCTACCTTTTCACACCCAGGTCTATGCATACTCTAACTCTAGACTGCTTTATTAAAATCAGCGGTATGCTTTAAATAAAAAACACTATGAATTTTGAAAAAAAGAAAAAGCTAATATAAAAGCAGTTTCTAGAATTTGTTTGCCAAAAACTGAGTGAAATGAACAGCCTTTTTTAATCTCAGTGGAAGCTGAAATTAGCATATAACTTCTCATCCCAAGACTCAAGAAGTGTCATTCAGATCCAGTATAATTTGGGGATAAATGAAAAGAAGATTCAAGTGGTCAACACAGGGCTCTTCCTCGCAGAGGGTGTTGGAGTTTGGCAGAAAGTGATAAAACTGTTTCAAGGGCTTCATTGTTGTTCTTGAAGTAAGGATGGAGGTGAGAACTAATGGCAACTAGGGGAAATACTGGAGGTGGTTCACTTGGAACTCACGTCAACATGAAGACACAGGAGGCTCAGGTCCAATCCAGAAATGTGGTGGAGGGTCTCCTCATAGAGATTGTAAGTACAGACGGAGCAAAGTCTAAGATCTTCCCTGTAGCTGAGTGGTAAAGAATCTGCCTGCAGTGCAGGAGACTAAGATTAAATCTCTGTGTCAGGAAGATCTCCTGGAGAAGGGAATGGACACCCACTCCAGTATTCTTCCCTGGACAGTTCTATGGACAAGGAGCCTGGTGGGCTACAGGGCAAAAAGCCTGACAGGACTGAGCAACTAACTTTCAATTTTTCACTTTAAAAATCTAAGATAAGCCACTCACTCAGCTGGGACTGAGTAGAAGCAGTACAGAGAAGGCTGAGCAGGGCAAAGGAAAACAAAGCAAAAGTAAACAAATAAACAAAGAGTATGGCTATATCAAAGCTCAAACCTTGAAAATGGAAACAATAAAAGAAAAAGATACAAATTGCTCTTTGGAAGCAAAGAGGGATAAAACATCACTTGGTAACAGACAAGACACTTTGTTACATGCACTATTTTTTTTTTTTTTAATGTAGAGAGAAAAAAATGCAGTAATGAAATTCCTAATGGTGGCGTGACATTAACTCCCTTCTTAGCGGAAGATCAAAGTAAATATCTCAGGCACTTATTCTGAGGGGAATAGTCACTTAAGGCCTAGAGGGTTAAGGGAGAAATTTCTGTCCCTACACATTCTGTGAGCAAAGAACAGAACTGAGGAAAACTATTAACACATGCAGATGAAGATCACACCCAGGGTAAAAGACAGTGTCTACATTTCAAGAACACATTTCAGCAAACCAAAGACAATTAAATTGTGCTGAATTTTACTTTCAGTGCTATCCAATAAAAACAGGAAATCCATGAGCAAAGACATCAAAGGTGAGATGTAAAGTGTAAGGAGAAGGCAAAGACATGCATAGACCTAAGAAAGTAAGCATATAATAAAAGTTATTGCAGAAATTAAAAATCACTAAAGAAATCAAGGAAAATAAAGCAAGTAATTATTTAAATGCTCCAGTTTGGCATAAGAGAAACCTGGGTTCAAATACTGTCTGCCATTTATAACAGAAATGACCTTGTCCAGATTATGAAGACTTTCTAAACACCCATTTTTCTCATCTTTAAAATTAGGATACTAACAGCATCTCATTCATCTGGTTGCAATGATGATGGACTTAGGGCATGAATATTACTTACTACAGAGCAAGAAACAAAGCATTGCCATTTTGTTTTCATTTTCATGATTTGTGCTTTCTTATCTTAATTTTAAGAGTATATTTTGTTAGAGCTGTTTTAGGTTCACATCAAAATTAAGGGGAAAGAACATAGATTTGGCATATAGCTGTTGCTCCACGCATTCATAGCCTCCTCCATTATCAACATCCACATTCAGTGGCGTATTTGTTACAATTCATGAACCTGCAGTGACGCATCACTGTCAACCAAAATCTGAAATTTAAGTAACAGTTCATTCTCGGTGTTGTGAGTCCTGTAGTTTGGACAAATGTACGTTTGTGTCCATCATTATGATACCATACCAAGTATTTTTACCAGCCTGAAAAATTTCTGTGCTCTGTCTATTTATAAATTCCCCACCCCCGACCCCATCATCCAACCCCTGGTAACCATTGATCTTTTCACTCTCTCCATAGTTTTGCTTTTTCTAGAATGTTACGTGGTTAGAATCATACAGTAAATAGCATTTTCAGATTGGCTTCTTTCATGCAATATGCATTTGTTTTCACCATGTCTTTTTATTGTATGATAGTTCATTTCTTTTTAGTGCTGAGTAATGTTCCATTGTCTCAAATACCACAGTTTATTTATTCATCCTCCTACTGAGTAACATCAGGATTGCTTCCAACTATAAACAATGATGTAATAAGCACTCACATTCAGGCCTTGTATAGACATCAGTTTTCAGTTCCTTTGGATAAATACCAAGGAACATAATTGTTTGTTGGTATGAGTCTCTTTGGATTTGTAAGAAAACTGCCTGTCTTCCAAAGTAGCTATACCATTTTGCATTCCCCTAGCAATGATTAGAGTTACAGTTTCTCTACATCCTCATCAGTATTTGGTATTGTCAATGGTCTAGATTTTGGCCTTTTTAGTAGTTGCATATCTCATTGTCATTTTAATTTGCATTTCCCTGATGACATATGATAGAGGGTAATATTGGCCTTGTTGGATTAGATAGGAGTCTTTCCTCTGATAAGGCCTACACAGGTAGCACAATGGTAAAGAATCTGCCTGCCAGTGCAGGAGATGTAGATGACATGGATTCCATCCCTGGGCCAGAAAGACCCCCTGGAGAGGGAAATGACAACTCACTCTAATATTCTTGCCTGGAAAATCCCATGGACAGAGGAGCCTAGGGGGAGGGTAATAGTCCATGGGGTCACAAAGATTCAGATACAACTGAGCAGCTGAGTACACATGTCTTTCTTCTGATTCCCTCCCATCCTCTGAGAGATACTGGATAGGACTGAGACAGGAAGGGGGAAGGGCACAACTTTAAAAGAATGGCATAGCCTGAGGACATGACATCAACTGATTAGAACAAAATAGGTACAAAATGGCAGACCTACTTCCACGAGACCTTGAGCTTCAGTATACACTCATTGCAAAACATGAGTAAGCTAAATTAATACCTACAAGAAAAATGACAGTTCCAAGACTGACCCTAAAGTGTCAAATCCAGAGTCTGTACTCTGTTATTGAATTAAATCTTGAAAACAGGGCTTTGGGCACTAGAAAAGAATGACTTTATTGTTTTGTCTGGTAAATGGAGTCACAGTGGGCTATAGCTCTCAATACTGTGTCTTGTTCTAGAGTAGGTAGTGAGGAATCTTCTAATAATGATTCAAAGAGGGCCTGATCAGTTTGTGAATATACTTCTGATTGGTTGGTGGTAAAGTAAGTGCGAGTCAGCCTCATCAGCCTTCTTGTTCCAACCAGTCTTGGGTTTATATGCATGAGGGCAACCTATTGTTAACTTCTCTAACCTGGTGTGAAAAGAAAGTGAAAGTGTTAGTCTCTCAGTCGTGTCCAACTCTGCGATCCCATGGACTGTAGCTTACCAAGCTCCTGGAATGAGTTGCCATTCCCTTCTCCAGATCTTCCCAACCTAGGGACTGAACCCTAATCTCCCACCTTGCAGGTAGATTCTTTACCATCTGAGCCACCAGGAAAGCCCTAACCTGGGATGGGTTTCAGTATCTGCAAAATCGCTCAAAGATATTGCCATGTATGTCCCTTGAGGGGGAACCAGGACCTTACCTGGCTGTATTATTATTCTTGACTGTTTGTCTCTTGTCTCTGTATGCCCTCCCTTCTCTGCTGCTATTGCTAAGTCACGTCAGTCGTGTCCAACTCTGTGAGACCCCATAGACGGCAGCCCAACAGGCTCCTCTGTCCCTTGGATTCTCCAGTCAAAAACACTGGAGTGGGTTGCCATTTCCTTCTCCAAAGCATGAAAGTGAAAAGTGAAAGCCCTCCCTTCTCTAGTTAGTAATTATTTGAACCTGTTTGTTGAATTCAGGGGAAGTCGTGGACTCTGAATGAATCCTGTTTCTTAATAACAAGAAATGGAGGACACAGAAAGGCTTTTGTGCCCAGGAGCCCCCCAGGGTCCTGCTCAATTTCACTTTTTCTCAACACTTTGAATATTTCTCTATTCTTCTTCATCCTGCTCATATTGCGTAATGTTCTCTGCACTTTCCAGATTTGTTGTTTTCTGTCTAACATTTATTTGGGAAAATCTTTAATCATTATTATTATTTCAAATATTTCTTCTACTCTCTTTCTTCTCATTCCCGTATCTTCATTTTATGTATATCAGAACTTTTATCGTTGTCCCACATATTACAGACCTTCACAGGTCTTGGATTATTTTTTTTTTTTTCTTTTTGTCCTCTTTGTTTTTCAGTTGAAGAAGTCTACTGATAGATCTTCTAGCTCAGGAGATTCTTCCCTTGGCTGTGTCCAATCTACTAAAAATCTGTCAAGTACATTCATTTCTGACACACTATTTTATTTTTTAATCTCTAGCATTTCTTTTTGTTTCTTTCTTAGGATTTCCAACTCTCTGTTTATATCACCTTTATGTTCTTGCATGCTATATACCTATCCATTAGAGTCCTTAGTATATTAATCATAGTCTTATGTTCCCAATATGGCAATTTTAACATCCTTGCCATATCTGATACTGGTACATGGTCTGTCAAACTTTGCTGGCTTTGCCTTTTTAGTCTGACTTGTAATTTTCCTTCTTCCCTTTTCTTTCTTTCTCTTCTTTCCTTCCTCTTTCTATTGCTAGTCATGATATACTGTATGGAAATAATGTCTACCAATACCCTTTTAGCACTGTGTTCGTTAGATGTGAGTGGACAGGACTCATTCAATAGTCCTATGATGAGATCTTAGTCTTTTAGTGAACTCCTACTTCTGGGCTGTGAACTTCACAAATGTTTCTCAGGCTTTTTTTTTTTTTCTCCTCCCTTTCGTTGGGACAGGATGGCTAGAGTTGGCTTGACTTGGCTATGTCCCTTCTCCCAAAAAGAGGCTAGAGCCACCTGGGATAGACTATTTCCCTTTCCCAGAGCAGTTAGTCTCTGATAATATCTTAGTAGATTAGGCTCTGATTAACTGATTTCCCCTGATGACAGGCCTTGTTAAGAACAGAGTGCACTGGCTGGCCTATTTCAAAATTGCTCCTTTTCTCCTCCCCTTACTGGAAGGCTAAGAGAATTTTTCTGTGAGATATTTTCTATGGGAACCTGGTGAAGCTCCCAGAAGCAATTGTCACAATGCTGTGTGGTGGCTGTTTATCCTGGAGCTTTTTAACTCTTAGACTTGTCCACACTGAGCTCTAGTGTGAATTGCAGTTCGCCAATTACAGTTCAGCTTTTCCTACCTTGGTGCTGTTTCCTGGGGAGGTTTCTGCTCATAACTCCAAGTTCTGTGAAGCTGGGACTCCCTATATTCACTTCTTTATCTCTCTAACTTTGAGGACAGTAGTTTGTCCTGTGTCCTCCCATATTTTATGGATCCAAGAACTATAGATTTTTCAATCTGTTTGGCATTTTACTTGTTGTTAGGATGGAGTATTGACTCCCAAGCTTCTTGCTTGAGGAATCAGAAATTAAAAGTCCTTTCCCAAGCCTTTAGTAAGGCAAAAGAAAAATCAGTCATTTGTAGGCTTAATATGCATCTCAAAACATGAAATATCTCAATGAATTTGTGTTCCATTCATAAGTAAAACAATGGGGTGGGAGGGATGCATATAATATAGGTATAATTGTAAAGTTTGAATTTTAAATTTGGGATTAAAGGAAATGTAAATCCAGTGTTTTACTGTGGTAATTTTATAATTTTGCAATAAGCAATTCCTTTAAAAATGTAATTATATATAGCACTTTTGCTATAAGTATACGAAATTTTAAAACAGTTTTCTGTGACTAAGTACTTATTCTTCTGTTATCTCTCTTGTGTCTTTACAGAAAAAAAGCTTATGACTACAAATTCACTAAATTTGTTTTTCACAAATATAATACATACAAACATCATCTTTGGTGGCCAGTAGTAAAGAATCTGCGTGCGATGCAAGAGACTTAGAGACATGGGTTCGATCCCTGGTTTGGGAAGATCCCCTGGAGAAGGAGATCCACTCCAGTATTCTTGACTGGAGAATCCCATGGACAGAGGAGCCTGACTGGCTACAGTCCATGGGTTCATAAAAGAGTCTGATAAGATTTAGAGCCTGAGCACAAGCATGTTATGATTAACTGAAAAAAGGGACTGGCATGTAAGAAGTAGATAAAATATGCTTCATCCTATTTGATCCCAGCTCATTTTATAAAGCTGAGATCATTTTCATTAGACAATCATTCCAATGAAGAATAAAAGAGAAAAGTGAACAAAACCATTTAGGAAACCATTTCATCTGATTATCTTCCTTCTTAAAATAACTTCTTAACATCAATGTGTTTTGAAAAGTAAAATATCTTCCTTCATTAAAACAACAAATCATAAAATTCATTCAAATATCCTTTTATTTTTTAATAAAAATACAACATAGATTTATATTACAGTATCTTTTTTTCTTGCTTCCATTTGTCTGTGAACTTGAATAACCAATTTCTTTAAGAACCTCAAATGTAATTTTCCTCATGTGCAAGATACTTCAAACACTGATATCATGTTGGCCTTTTATTCTTGAGATATTTTGCCATGTGGCCATGTACTGAAGACTACAAGGCTAATTTAAAATCCACTGAATACTATATTTGTTTTTCCTGTCATGGTATTCCGTTCAGTTCTCAACCCTGTAGTCAAGATAGAAATTAACTTTGTGTTTATGTAGTCCAACACAACTTAGATGATACTCAGTAGAAAGATGTTTAACCTCTGAAAATTTGGATCCATTTTAAAAAACAGTATCACTGGGAGTTTCAGGTATCAAAAAGAAAGTGATGATTCAGTTCTCTACAAAGCCAAGGAAATAAAGTATCTGAGATTTTTCCCCTTGATTTCCTAGGGGTGCAAAAATAATCAATAAGAAGCAACAAGGCAAGTTTGTTACATTTTAGCTTTGCTCTCAAAAGAGCAGGCTTTATCTTTGTGAAATGTAGCTTTCCTGTTCAAATGCAAATTTGTCTCCTCTTTAATGGAATTTTTATTAGCATCCTTTATTTTGAGAATAGTACTCCGGTGGCTCAGAGGTTAAAGCGTCTGCCTCCAATGCGGGAGACCTGGGTTCGATCCCTGGGTCGGGAAGATCCCCTGGAGAAGGAAATGGCAACCCACTCCAGTATTCTTGCTTGGAGAATCTCATGGACTGAGGAGCCTGGTGGGCTGCAGTCCACGGGGTCACAAAGAGTCGGACACGACTGAGTGACTTTACTTACTTACTAATGTTTAGCCATGAAAATCCATAATCTCCAAGCAACCCAGGGACTTCTGATATGTATTTGAAGTTATAGCCATTTTAAAATTAGAGTGTATATCACATTTCTGTTTTGCTCCCATAAATATTGGCTCTACTTTATAGAGGGAAGAATAAAGATGATCAAGGCATAGATACTTTTGCCTGTGAAGATATAAAGTACTGTGACAAGAGCATCTAATTTATACATTCAAATCCAAATCCTACTTTCAATGTGACTTAAGATATAGAAGATTCAGGGTTGCCTGATATGACGCTGTTCTTTAGTAATGTTGAGTTCATTGACAGCAAAAAGAATTTCAATGCCCAAAACCTTATACTGAAACTAGAGGACATTTGAAATTGAGCAAGGTGTAGTATTTTCCTCCTGATAACCAGAGAATGTAGTCTTCAGACTCTGTCTGGACTGGAAGCAATGAGATACGTATAAGAAGTGAAAAGACAATCTTATTACTATCTTCTTCTCAGGTTGTTTCTCTTCTCACTGATTTTTAACTGTCAACCCTCAACTTTGTGACTCCAATTATAACTCCCCAGAACAGAGCATTTGCTAAATTAGTTTGCATCCATTTTCCCTCATACCAAATAAACACTCTCTCCTAATTATAGTTGGAAAGGCCATTAGAGAGACTGGAGGACGACATTCCTAAAAGAAGCCATATATGACATATTCTGAATAATGATGTGGAAGACAGTAGGAGGGAAGAGGAAGGGATTCATGCAAAGTGGATGGGAGCTTGTAAATAAATGAGAGAAAGAGACAATATTGTTTGGGAGTATTATGATGACTGTTCTTCAACATTTTAGGTTACTAAACAATAAGAAAAGATAGAAATTGGGGGGAAGAAGGGATAGTTAGTGAGTTTGGGATTGATATGTACACACTGCTATATATAAAATGAACAATCAACAAGGACCTACTGAGTAGCACAGGGACATATGCTCAATATTATGTAATAACCTAAATGGGAAAAGAAACTGAAAAAGAAAGATATGTATATATGGGTAACTGAATCCCTTTGTTATACACCTGAAACTCTCAATACTGAAAATCAACTATACTCCAATTTAAAATAAAAAGTTAAAAAAAAAAGAAAAGGTAGACAGTTTAATAAAAGGTTTTGTGCTCTTTTATTTTTGAAAGCTCTGTGAGTAAAAAGCACACAATTGCTTAATTTTAGACTTTGAAGTCAATCTTAACATTTTCAGTTTTTAATTGCCTTTGCATCAGGAAGCCACTACAATGCCTTTTTTTTTTTTTTTTTTTTAGAGAATGGTATTTTGTCATCTAAACCAGAGTCACAAGAGATAATTGTCACTTGTGGTGAGGTCACAGTTGTAGACATCAAGTTAATGAATGCCTTTAAGGTAGGTAGAAGCTAAATCAACAAACTGGGTGATGCATTGAAATTATACTTTGGGGAGAGAATGTGGCAAAGAATGGTTTGCTTAAGTTTAATTCAAGTGGTTTCTGGCTCTAATTAAGGTGGTTACCATTCACATAGGCTTCCGTGGTGGCTCAGATGGTAAAACGTCTGCCTACAATGCGGGAAACCCAGGAGTGATCCCTGGGTTGGGAAGATCCTCTGGAGAAGGAAATGGCAACCCACTCCAGTACTCTTGCCTGGAAAATCCCATGGACGGTAAAGCGTGGTAGGCTACAGTCCGTGGGTTCACACAGAGTAGGACATGACTGAAGGCTTCACTTTCACTGTTCACATAAATAGGAATTAGAAAGGAAGATTAAGTTCAGCAGAAAAATCATGAATTTGATTTTGGGGTATTTCAGTGTTTTCTGACTTCATGTATCTCAATACATATGTTAAGTAGATATATTTGACCTATGCTTCTTAGGAAAAAACAAAGGAAGAAGACGTGGGTGCTAGATATAAAAATATTTTCCATCATTTTCTAGATATATGACTGTGGACAAAAGATTTGGATGACTTGTACTACTGTTTTGTTATATGTTACGTGTAAATAATGATAGTATTTAAATTTATTTAATTATTATAAGGTTTAAATGGTAGAGTAACTAAAACATTTGGTACATAAAAAGTACTTAAGAGAACTGGCTATTATTAGCATGCATGCATGCTAAGTCGCTTCAGTCTTGTCTGACTCTGTGCAACCCTATGGACTGCAGCCCTTCAGGCTCCTCTGTCCATGGCATTACCCAGGCAAGAATACTAGAGTGGATTGCTGTACCCTCCTTCAGGGGATCTTCTCGACCCAGGGATCGAACCCAGGTCTCCTGCATTGCAGGTAGATTCTTTACCGTCTGAGTTAAAGCTATTATTGGCAGTAACGTTATTGTTATATTACACTCATTAGTGTGCATAAATGTTCACCTTCCATGCTGTAACCTCAAGATCAGGGGTTTGTCTCATTTATCTTTGTTGGTTCTTATGCTGCCCAGCATTTAAGTACTCATTAACATTTATGGATTTAAAATGAATAATATTTAAATGCATTGTATCAGAACTGGGTTATGCCCAGCTTTTTAAATCAAAAGCCAATAACCCATGAGGATAATATACTTTCTTGGGAGTAGAATAGTCCTTGGATTCTGCAGCACACATTTCAGAGCTTGATTTGTGTTCTCATTCATTAAGCATTTTTAAGTATTTATTTAAACTAATGTCTCATTTATCTTTGTTGGTTCTTATGCTGCCCAGCATTTAAGTACTCATTAACATTTATGGATTTAAAATGAATAATATTTAAATGCATTGTATCAGAACTGGGTTATGCCCAGCTTTTTAAATCAAAAGCCAATAACCTATAAGGATAATATACTTTCTTGGGAGTAGAATAGTCCTTGGATTCTGCAGCACACATTTCAGAACTTGATTTGTGTTCTCATTCATTAAGCATTTTTAAGTAATTATTTAAACTAATGAATGTGTCAAAAATGCCTTAAATGCTTTTTATGTTTTTCAAAGCTTAGTGAGCGAGTAAAGTTGCTCAGTCGTGTCTGACGCTTTGCGATCCTGTGGGCTGTAGCCCACCAGGCTCCTCCGTCCATGGGATTATCCAGGCAAGAATACTGGAGTATGTTGCCGTTTCCTTCTCCAGTTTTTCAAAGCTGCTGCTGAGTCGCTTCAGGCGTGTCTGACTCTGTGCGACCCCAGAGACGGCAGCCCCCCAGGCTCCCCTTTCCCTGGGATTCTCCAGGAAAGAGCACTGGAGTGGGTTACCATTTTCTTCTCATCTACTGGAAAGTAATTCAGTATATTCAAGTTTCATGAATGTTTTGTAGAATCATAGCACCTTAACACTGACATGAAAATCAAAACAACCTTTCTTTATGTCCTGGTGATGGAATGGTGATCCAGAGAGGCTCCCTGACTTGAATGAGTTTACAAACAGGAGCAAAACAGAGACAGTCCTAATATGAGCCATCATAACCCACACCTCTCACTTCAACATAATGCACTGCTTATTTCTTGGTGAAAGAAACAAACAAGCAATCAAACAACAGCAAAGCACACTTAGCAATCAAGTCTTAAAAGCAGTAATGATGGAAAAATCCACTAGCATTAAAATAAGTGTTGCAGATGCTTCAACAGAGCTGAATGCAGATGGTGTGAGTCACTGTGTTAGTGACCAGTTGTCGCATAGTATACTACCATAGCCCAGTCGCTTACAGCAACACTCATTTATAATTTTGTAGCTGTGTAGGGCAGGAGTCCAGTATGGTGTGGCTAATACTGTGCCTAAAGCATCATAGAATTGTGTGCATGTACACACTGCTGGAGAAGAAAATGATAACCTATTCCAGTGATCCTGCTTGGAAAATCCCATGGACAGAGCAGTCTGGTGGGCTACAGTTGGGCTACAGTCTATGGGGTTGTCGCATAGTATACTACCATAACCCAGTCGCTTACAGCAACACTCATTTATAATTTTGTAGCTGTGTAGGGCAGGAGTCCAGTATGGTGTGGCTAATACTGTGCCTAAAGCATCATAGAATTGTGTGCATGTACACACTGCTGGAGAATAAAATGATAACCCACTCCAGTGATCCTGCTTGGAAAATCCCATGGACAGAGCAGTCTGGTGGGCTACAGTTGGGCTACAGTCCATGGGGTCACAAAGAGCTGGACATGACTAAGCATACACACACACAGCTATAATTAAAATGGATAACCAACAAGCACATATTGTATGGCACATGGAACTCTGCCCAATGTTATATGATAGCCTGGAGGGGAGAGGAGTTTGGGACAGAATGGATACTTGTAAGTGTATAGCTGAGTCCCTTTAACATTTACCTGGAACTATCAACATTGTTAATTGACTATACCCCAATTGGACTTCCCTGGTGGCTCAGAGGTTAAAGCGTCCGCCTCCAAAGCGGGAGACCTGGGTTCGATCCCTGGGTCGGGAAGATCCCCTGGAGAAAGAAATGGCAACCCACTCCAGTATTCTTGCTTGGAGACTCTCATGGACTGAGGAGCCTGGTGGGCTACAGTCCATGGTGCACAAAGAGTCGGACACGACTGAGTGACTTTACTTACTTATACCCCAATACAAAATACAAAGTGTTTTGTTTTGTTTTTAAGATCATAGGACTAAAAGCAAGATATTAATCAGAGCTACACTTCTCCTCTCAAGCTTGAATTCTCTTCCTAAAGTCTACTTGTAGTTGGTAGAATTCAGTCCTTTGTTGTTCCCATTTCCTGGATACTTGCCCTCCTTTCATCTACACAACAACATTGGCACATGGCATCCTGATTCTTTGAATCCCTCTGATTTACTTTTTGGCCATATCATCTATCAGATTTCCTTTTCTGCACTGAGAGGGAGGAAAAATCTGCTTTTAAGGGCTTATGTGATTATAACGGCTATCCCTATAATATAATCCAAGGTATCCTTTCTATTTTATAGTTAAATGATGAGCAACATTAATTACATCTACAAAATCCCTTCTGCCATGTGTGGTAACATATTTATGGCTATTACATTGAAGGCAAAGTAATGGAGCCCAAATTCTGTTTATCTTAGTTACAACCCAAAGGTACAATATGAATAAAAGGCAATTTAAGTCAGCCCTAGACTTCCCTGGTGGCTCAGATGGTAAAGCTTCTGTCTATAATGCAGGAGACCTGGGTTCAATCTCTCAGTTGGGAAGATCTCCTGCATAAGGAAATGGCAAGTCAATCCAGTATTCTTGCCAGGAAAATCCCATGGATGGAAGAGCCTGGTAGGCTATAGTCCATGGGTTGCAAAGAGTCGGACAAAACTGAGCGACTTCACTTCACTTCACTAAGTCAACCTTGATATCAATTTTGGTGCGTTTCTAATTGGTTGACCAAAGGCGACATGTACTATCCTAATGACTTCCCTGGTGGCTGAGATGGTAAAGCGTCTGCCTACAATGAGAAAGACCTGGGTTCAATCCCTGGGTCAGGAAGATCTCCTGGAGAAGGAAATTGTAACCCACTCCAGTATTCTTGCCTGGAAAATCCCATGGATCGAGGAGCTTGGTGGGCTACAAGCCAAGGGTCGCAAAGAGTCGGACATGACTGAGCGACTTCACTTTAACTTTCACTATCCTAATACTGCATCTCATGTGGATAAACTGAACTGGCCGTTTTATGAATAGAATGTATAAAAAGAAATAAAACCAATTTTAAGAAAGGTTACTGTGAAACCGTTGATGTCAATATAACACCATTTTTGCTACTAATTTATAATGCAGATTCTAATCTTATTCTCATATACATTTCTGAAGCTGAGTAAAAATATATGCTTATAGCTATGTGAATGTTCTAACTCATTAAGAATAAATGACAATCGAAAATGAAATTAAACCATCCAAGGAACAAAGCTGTATGCTGTAAACATAACTATTATAGAAACAGACAATGTGATCTTGTGGTTAAAATGCATAGCACACCCAAGTCTGTGTATAAAAGGCAGTCCTAGGAGATAACTGAAAGTCATGTTGTCAATATTATCAAGAGCATTAAGACTTGATAAGTGTTTGAAGGCTATCAAATAGAATCTATGTAAATAAAAGGGTGTTTATCTGGGTGGTTAAAAGAGAATGTAGATTACCCTGGGATTTATAGACTGAAACCAAGATGTAAACTTTAAACCTCTTTGTTCCTGGATTGTTAGCCTCAAGATTGCTCTCCAGAGATTCACAGCCACTGCAGCAAATCTGTAAGGCTGCAAAATCTTCCACTCTTTGTTTTCAAATCCATTGGGCTATTTTCTCTAGGAACCATTTTATTTCTTATTCTTGAATGAGAGGTTTGCACACGTGTGCTTGATTTCCCTTTAAGAGAAAGGGATTACAGTTTATTAGTATCTTGGATTTTCCTCTTGTGGGCCACTATGAAGAAAGAAATTGCTAGAATGTGTTTTCAGGTAGAATGCATATATATATACACTAATTCCTTATGTGGAAACCACAACATTTCTCTACCCCAAAACAACAGAAAAAAGAAAGAAAAATTTACTACCTTATTTTTTTAAGTAGCAACTATCAGAATATGCAACATTTTTCACTGCTAATGTCCTTCCTTTTTTTTTTTTTAATTCTCAAGGTATTAAAACTACTTACCAATTTAAGAAATCACCTTTAGAGTTCTTTTCTTTAGAAATTGAATCCTTTGTGGTTATTTTCTATAGTTAGAGGCATTTTATGTGTATAAACAATTGTTTAGAGCTCTGAAGAAAAAAATCAAATGCAGAATAGTATATTCCTTAAGACTACTGATATGTTTTTATAATATTAAGAAATAGTCACATAGAAAATGATATATTTTTATACAATATAGGAGCCACATAGAAAGGAAGATTTCAGAAAACACTGTATCATTTGCAATCCAACCAGGAAGACAAAAAACACTTAGCATATTTGAAATAGAGGGAATTCAATGGAAGGAAGTGATAACAAAGTAGAAAAGCAGAGAAACCAATTGGGTATACTAAAGAAACATAAAAGCCACTACCGACAAAATGTGCTGGACAGTATGGAGTACTATTTCTAAAGTTCTGGGGCTAGGTGACCAGTCCAAGCTGGAACCAAGCTGGCTCTCTTGTGGAAACTAGAGGCAAATGCTAGAGATACCACCCAACATTCTGGAGCAGAAGAAATATCCAAATTTGCCTCTCTTGGGCATGAGATGCTATTCAACGTCTCTGTTTGGCTAACTTCAGAAAGAGTAATCAACTGATAGAGTCCTTATAAATCAGTCCATAGCATATCCCAGCCAATCAGAAGAGAGCTAGAGCTGAGCTTGAAATGGGCCCTCAGGTCATATAGGCAAACAAACCAAACAGCCAGTGCAGGGGCTTCCCTGTAACTCAAAAGCTAAAGAAATGGCCTGCAATGCAGGAGACCTGGGTTCCATCCCTGTGTTGGGAAGATATTCTAGAGAAGCAAATGGCAACCCTTTCCAGTATTCTTGCATGAAGAATCCCATGGACAGAGGAACCTGATGGGCTACAGTCCATGAGATCAAAGAGTCGGATACCACTATGCTACTAACACTATAACTAATTAGCCTACCACACTGCTCATAAGCCACTCCTGCACTTTTTTAACATTACAATATAGTCTATACCCCATTCCAGTACTCTTGTCTGGAAAATCCCATGGGCTCCTCCGCCTGGTAGGCTGCAGTCCATGGGGTCACTAAGAGTCGGATACGACTAAGCGACTTGACTTTCACTTTTCACTTTCATGCCTTGGAGAAGGAAATGGCAACCCACTCCAGTGTCCTTGCCTGGAGATTCCCAAGGATGGGGGAGCCTGGTGGGCTGCAGTCTATGGGATCGCACAGGGTCAGACACAACTGAAGAGACTTAGCAGCAGCAGCAGCAGCATAGTCTATACTATAGTTCCAAAATAATGTTTTTATTCTCTCTCTCTCTCTGTTTACCCTGCCCGTCTTCCTCCTCTTCTGGGAAGCTTAATATTAATGGATAGAAAAGCCGAGATTTCAGAGCAACTTGAATCTTATTTTCTTTTGTTTTATCTCACAACTTACTCTGTGTGTAGACTCTGAAAGATCTCTTAATCCCTTGGTGACTCAGTTGACTTACTTATAAAAATAAATAGTATAATTAAAAGATAATCTCTTTTTAAAAATCTATAAAAATCTGTAAGTTTTTATCAAATTCCACCTTATTTAAAGATATTTTCTCCTGATGAACGGTACCCAGTTAAACCAGCTTAAAATACATAGGAAATTGCATTTAATAAAATGGCAATATCCAAAAATCTAGAACTCCTAAAAACTAGTTAGCATTGGTTTACTCTGCATAATGAGATTATAAGAATGATTTATAGATTTATATATTCTGCTTTTTACTATGCTTCTAAAGTTTCTAAAATGAATATATATCATTTAATAGAAAAATAAAAGCAAAAATAAAATAACTATTTCAGAGCTTAGTAGTTTCATGTTTGTGCACGTGTTCTTGGCTTTATTGAACTACTCTTAAGAGACAATATGTAATCCTTCATACAGTAAATATTAAACAAAGGAAAGGTAATGCTGAAAGCTAGTGGTGAAAAGCAAACAGTAGTGAAATTAGTTGGATTTGTTCTTTAGACCAGGATCTTCTCCTCCCCTCAGGGAAGAAGCCCACAGAGTAGTGAAGAGAAGTGGAAGATTTTAAAAATAAGAACAACCCACATGATCTCAGAAGAAATCATAATAAAGAAAAGAGAAAAAAGTAGAGAGAATGAGAACTTATGCTGTTTTGATGTTGTTTTGGATAACTGTTCCTGTGGACGTAATTTAAATTTAGTATTAAAAAAAAAAAAAAACAATTACCCTTTTTTGACAGTTCACTGTGTGCTGTAGAATGTGGTCATCTATTTGTGTATATTCTCTTAGAGTGACATTTGGCATGACTACTACATTGCTCCTTTATCAGAAATAGATATTTAATTAGGTCCTATTTGTTTATTTTTGCTTTTATTTCCAATATTCTAGGAGGTGGATCATAGAGGATACTGCTGTGGTTTATGTTGGAGAGTGTTTTGCCTATGTTCTCCTCTAGGAGTTTAATAGTTTCTGGTTTTACATTTAGATCTTTAATCCATTTTGAGTTTATTTTTGTATATGGTGTTCAAAAGTGTTCTGTTCTAGTTTCATTCTTTTACAAGTGATTGACCAGTTTTCCCAGCACCACTTGTTAAAGAGATTATCTTTTCTCCATTGCATATTCTTGCCTCCTTTGTCAAAGATAAGGTGTCCATAGGTGTGTCGATTTATCTCTGGGCTTTCCATTTTGTTTCATTGATCTATATTTCTGTCTTTGTGCCAGTACCATACTGTCTTGATGACTGTGGCTTTGTAGTAGAGACAGACCCTAATTAAAATTAAAAGCTTCTGCCCACCAAAAGAAACTATAAGCAAGGTGAAAAGACAGCCTTCGAATGGGAGAAAATGATAGCAAATGAAGCAATGGACAAAGAATTAATCTCAAAAATATACAAGCAGATTATGCAGCTCAATTCCAGAAAAGTAAATGACCCAATCAAAAGGTGGGCCAAAGAACTAAACAGACATTTCTCCAAAGAAGACATACAGATGGCTAACAAACACATGAAAAGATGCTCAACATCACTCATTATCAGAGAAATGCAAATCAAAACCACAATGAGGTACCATTTCACACCAGTCAGAATGGCTGCAATCCAAAAGTCAACAAGCAATTAAAAAATGGGCCAAAGAACTAAATAGACACTTCTCCAAAGAAGACATACGAATGGCTAACAAACACATGAAAAGATGCTCAACATCACTCATTATCAGAGAAATGCAAATCAAAACCACAATGAGGTACCATTTCACACCAGTCAGAATGGCTGCAATCCAAAAGTCAACAAGCAATAAATGCTGGAGAGGGTGTGGAGAAAAGGGAACCCTCTTACACTGTTGGTGGAAATGCAAATTAGTACAGCCACTATGGAGAACAGTGTGGAGATTCCTTAAAAAATTGCAAATAGAACTGCCTTATGATCCAGCGATCCCACTGCTGGGCATACACACCGAGGAAACCAGAATTGAAAGAGACACGTGTACCCCAATGTTCATCGCAGCACTGTTTATAATAACCTGAACATTATTTTCAAACAGATAATAGGTCCACTATTATCAGGTCCTTCTTGCTCTCCATTCACACCTCCTTCTTCCGCTCTCTGCTCCTGTCCCTGCCCTTCCCTCCCCTTCCCTGTTCTCTGTACCCACACAGCCCGCATGGCTTCCGTGGCTCCTGGGACAGGTCTTAGGAAAGCTGAAGATCCTATATATCCAAAACTGGTGGCTGTGAAGTCATCGTTACTGCCACCATCTCTCATGTTCAGCTCCCTGGCATCTAGATACCTCTCTTTGGGTCTCTCAGATTCTTTTGTAGGATAAGTTAGCAAGTCCTAAGTAATGAGTTGGGCTTCCCTGGTGACTCAGTTTGGTAAAGAATCCACCTACAATGCAGGAGATGAGGCTTAGGAAGATCCCCTAGAGAAGGAAATGGCAACCTACTCCAGTATTCTTGCCTGGGAAATCCCATGGACAGAAGAGTCTGGTGGGCTGCAGTCGATGGGGTCACAAGAGTCAGACACGACTTACTGACTAAACCACCAAGCAATGAGTTACTAAGGTGTAATAATGTGACCCTTGGTCAGTGGATAAACAAGACACTGCTCAGGACAGTAATTTTTTTCCCACTTTTTCTCATGAACGTTGATCTCTACTTGTCTTCTAGACAGTTCTGAAAACATGAGGCAAAATCTTGAGGTCATTATTGCCTCGGAGGCAAGATTTGATCATTGTTCAAACTTCAGATTGCTTTGGCAACAAAAAGACACCAAGAGTCTTGATGCCAGGAGATCTCTATTCCCATTCCTGATATTTCTTCCCATAATTCAAGGAAAACCTGGTGCCCATCATTGATAAGGAACAGTGGCAACCTTCTCATTTCTGTAGTTCTTTATAGTTTATAGAGTCCTCACAGGCCAATTTTTTACAATCTCATTTATAAATAATAAAACTGAGTTTCAGAAATCTTAGGGAACTTGCATAAGATAAATCAGGTTGCAAGTGGCAGAGCCATTGACTACAGTCTCCCAGTTCCCACTGGTGTGTGTGACAGCAGGGCCACAGGACATCAGCAGCAGAAACCTCACAGTCCTTGATCAAAATCACAAGTGTTTATTGATCGTGTTAGTTCAGAGAGGCATCAGAGGACGTTAGTCTCTCAGGGAACTTTACATTTGGTCACAGGGAAAGCTGATTTTAGGTTACTCAGTGTCCTAGCTGTGAAATGACTCCAGGAAGCACCATCCACCTGACATCTTTGAGATAGTTTTCCCCTGATGTTATGTGGGTGTAATGTTTACAGTGATTTTTATGAAAATGAACAAGATCATGGTTTTACAACTGAAAAAAAAAAAACAAAAAAACCCTCTCTCAGTCTTCTGTGAAGCTGAAACTGGATCTGGCTTTAGACACCCATCCACCTCCTCCAGTTGCCCCTAACAACCCTAGCTACTGCTTTTCTCTCCCTTTCTGGAACAGAACCAGTAAAAAGAAGCTCCCCTCATGAAACTGTTGATTGGATTTTGCCAGACGTCTAGCTTCTTAGAAAGCTCGATGTCAATTGTCATTGTCATTCAGTGGTTCAGCTGTGTAGGCCCTTTGTGTCTCCATGGAGTGCAGCGCGCCTGGCTTCCCTGTTCCTCACCATCTCTCAGAGTTAGCTCAGATTCATGTCCATTGAGTCACTGATGCCATCCAACCATCTTGTCCTCTGTTGTTCCCTTCTCCTCCTGCCCTCAGTCTTTCCCTGCATCAGGGTTTGTATCAATAGAACAGCCCTACTCCGACCTTATCAGCCTGATGAGGAAACCAGGGCTGGACCGGCGAGGGGTCCTGCATGAGTCATGCTTTGCAGCAGGGCTGACAGAGTCAGTGACAGTATCACCCAAGGGCCTGTCTGATTCGCATTCCCCAGACAAGAGCAACGGCTCAGGTACTGTCCCTTGCTGTCCCTTGCCTTGTTCTCCTCCCTGTCTGGATTGGATCTGAGCAGGACAAGACCACCTGGGTGGTGCTTGGGTGTTTCTGGGTTACCACTATGATGAACAACAATTGTCACATTTTACAGTCATTACTTGTCTATGAGCTCTATGAGGACAGGAACCATGTCTGCTTGGCTTAGCAGTGTATATTGCCAGGACCTGGCATATTTTGAATAAATAAAAGATAAACTGTAATTCCCAACACCCTCAGGACCTCTGTCTCATAGCCCCATTCCATGAATTTTCCCAGTGTCCCACTAATCGTCTCACAAATTTGCCCCAAAGTGATGGGCTTCTAGTTTTAAAAATCAAATGTTCCTGTGACCAATTTAATCATCCAGACACAAGAGGTGAAGGCGTAATATTCATGCTTGAACTTCCCTCTTCTTGCTCCTCGGAGATCATTGTCAAATTCTTCAACTAGAAAAAAAAATCAAGAAGGGAATATTAAATGCAAATGGACTTTGGCAGTTTGAGTGATTGTCAGGCAGCTCCAAGAACAAACTTCTGTGTCCACTCTGGACAAGGGAAGGAGGCAAGGTTTCAGCTCTAAGTGGGAGATTTATTTTTTTAGGTCAGGTGTTTTTTGAAGTTTGCAGATGGCAATTTCATTTGCATTTAATGTCCTTCAGTTATTTCCTTTCTGTTGTGCTAAACACCTCTCTCAGTTGGGTCTAATTTGATGAGGTCATGCTGTGACCCTTGACCCTTTGGATCTTAAATGAAACCATCTGACCAGAAAGGAGAGAGAGCATTCTTCGTCTTGTTCGCAGACATTTGATATTCACAGATGTGTGCTCAAGGTTGCTAACTACCCACTTGCCAGTTTAGCTCTTGATTAGAAGTGGAACTAGTGAATTTCCTGAGAGTTCAACATTTGAAGAATTAAATGGGTCCAATTAATCCTTTGTCACGTTCTTGTCAAAATAAAAGTGCTATGCTAAAGGAAGAAAAACAGCAGCCTGTACCTACAGAGGGTAATTTGGGATATTAGCAAACAACTAATCATGGAAAACACCTAAACACTGCGGTCTGCGAGATATTTGCAAAGTGCTCTGCCAGTGACTTGAGATTTACTGGGTAAAAGTAGGCAAGGAGCCTCTCCTACTGATAGAAAATGCTATTGATTCCATCAGGTACTTGTTGTTACAGGTTAAGGGGATGGGATGGAGTCTAACTGCTTAATTAAAACTCAGAACAAAAATTGAGAAAGCAGGTGTGTATGTATAGGGTGAGATTTTCCAAGAAACATAATATTTTAATGCTTGGTTAAGCATTTGAATTACAGCCTTATAAAAATTTTTACAAGAATGCTTTCTTTTTTTCCCCAGAATTTTACCAGGCATCCTATATATATATAAGAGATTCCGCCTAGTTCTGTCTTTCTTCCACCAGGACCACTCATTCATGACACAATATAACCTGTAAAGTATCATACAAGGAAAACATACTGATACCCAAACTTTCTACCCAGAAAAATGTCTGCTTCTGAAGTAGTGATTAAACAATTGCCTGGGCTGTGTCATCACTTTTTACTTCTGATTAAATTTAAAGTTGGGATTAAACTTTGTCCCGGGGAAATACTACTATGTAAAACAGTTTGAAATCAGTTTCACTTTTATGGTATGTCAAATATAAGAGATTTGATCAAAGCCATTGCATCTTGCCAAAGATTTGGTTGTGGGAGGTTCCTTGGCAAGGCTCGGACCTCAGGCGACAGGACTGGGACAGGTGATTGATTCACTCAGGTGACAGAAACCTGGCAGGAAGGAGGGGAGTGTGATAGAGAGCAGATATCCCAAGTCAGCTTCTTGTGGCCTGCACGGTGCTTTTAAATATTTTGAATTAGTTATCAACATTTAGGTTTCCCAGGTGGCACTAGTGGTAAAGAATCTGCCTGCCAATGCAAGAGACACAGTTTTGATCCCTAGGTCGGGAAGATCCCCTGGAGTAGCAAATGGCAACCTGCTCCAGTATTCTCGACTGGAAAATTCCATGGACAGAGAAACCTGGTGGGCTATGGGGCCTCAAAGAGTCGACAAGACTGTGATTGTCAACATTTAACATTTAAAAGTTGGATTTCTGGCTTTTCTTAAAACATCCAAAGATCTATTAATGTCAAGCCTGCACGCCCTCCATGGCAGAGACTGGCTGGAAGAGCTGAGTAACCACCCATTTAGGAGAAGCACAAGGCCTCCAGAGCCCCAAGGGCCCCACCATCTTCTGGTGCTCCCACACCATCCCCATTTGCGCACTGGCCATACCTGCCAGTTCCTGTAGTCTCTTGAGTTTGAGACCCCGGATGTAGTTGAATAAAGGCAGCGTCCGTGTCTGATGGGCCTGATTTAAATCTTGGCTCTGCTCTGGAGTATGTGTTGGACCAAATTCATGTTACTTTTCCTTGTTCTAAGTGAATGTATGCTCATTTTGGAATGGCTGAAGGTAAAGTATAAAGCAGATAAAAGAAATCATCTAGTTTAATAAATATAATACGTGGGTGTATCATCCTTAATTTTTCTAAGATTTCCTAATATGATTGAGATAATACTCTATCTACAGTTTTATATCTGGTTTTTCACTTAATGTCACTGTCATGATACCAGCGTTTTCCCATGCTTAATAAACACCATATTTAATAGTTGTATAGTATTACTTTATGTGAAATGTACTTAATCATGGTCTATTGTGACCACTTATATGGTTTCTTTCTCTTTTTTGCTGTTATAAATAACACTTGAATATCTTTATGTGTCCATCTTTATTGACATTTTCAGTTATTTTATTAATATAGATTTTAAGAGAGACTAGTATTATACTGAAGGTTATGAGTATGAATTTAAATTTCATGAAAGGCTTGTACCAAATTATGTTCCTAGTAGCAAGTAGTGTATAAAAATTCTATTTTACTCCAACTGCCTGATTTTGAGTAATCTTGTTCAAAAACAATAAGAAAAAAAATTGATGTATTAAGAATGATATCTCATTAGTACTTTGTATATATCCCTTTGATTATTAGTGAATTTGATTATGTCTTCACATTTATTAACAATTTTATTTCTTGTAATATACATTTTTACTGAATTAGTTATTTAATCATTCATAGACTCATCTTCCTTACCTGTAAAATGGGCATAATAATACTGTTCCTGCTAGGAGGGTCATTTTGGGAATTAACTGAGTTTGCTTATATAAATTTCTACCCACATAATAATGTGTGACTATTCTTTATTTCCCTGAAATTATATGTAATGACAACTTATCCTTTTTAAATATTTATCTCTTTGATGAAATAATGTTGAATTGTAGCTCCGTGGAAACTCTGTCCAATCATAGCAGACATTCATTGGTTCTCACTATGTGTGAGACACTGTCCATCTTATTTCTGATATTCATGACAAGCATGAGATGGGTATTATTATCCCTGGTCTTCAAGTGAAGAAATCAAGGGGTAGTGAGGTTCAACCACTGCCTGGAACAGAAAAGCTGAGACTGAAGCCTGAGCCCTCTCATCATGGAGCACACTGTGTTAGCCCCCAGCCCATACTGTCCAGCCTGCTCGGCACTCAGGGTCACCAGTGGGGCTGCCCAGATTCCCACCTGCTCTCTCTCATGCTATGATCAGATGAGGATCACACCACAGTTCTGGGCCACAGTATCCTCCCTGAAAAAATGAAAGGATTTGAGTAGGTGATCCGAAATCCCATCCACAGGTGTGTGGGTAACTTCACAGACAGGGGCATCCATATTCATCTCATAGACCCACACCCACAGACACACCGGAAATGAAGCACACACACCCGCCTGGAGGACAGCCACGTCCAGCAGGCTCGAGTCTGGATTTTTAAATTCTTAATCACATATAATCATTACATATATATATATATATATATACACACACACACACACACGTATGAAAGGTGAAGGTATTAGTCCCTGAGTCCTATCGACTCTTTGCGACCCCATGGACTGTAGCCCACCAGGCTTCTCTGTCCATGGGATTTTCCAGGCAGAAATACTGGGGTGGGTAGCCATTTTCTTCTTCAGGGGATCTTTCCAAATCAGGGATTTAACCCGGGTCTTCTGCATTGCAGGCAGATTCTTTACCCACTGAGTCACAAGGGAAGCCCCCCACATATGTAATTTACTGTTGTATATGTCTCAGCTGTAATACTAGTACGTGCAAAGCATTGTTTTGTAAGTACTATTTGATTCGTTGACTTAACCCTCATCACAATGCTGCAAGGCAGCTCTTGTTATGCCCATTTTCCAGATGAGGAAGTTGAGATGCGGAGGTGCCAAGTGGCTCTGTAATCACCTGAACTCACTCTCCTCTGCCACTTTTCACAGATAGATATGTTATTCTAAATAAGTGCAAATGGATTAAAAATAATTACTGCAGCTGGAGAGAATACATGTTTTATTATAATTTTTTCCCCTAATAATAGGAGCAGAAGCCAAAATAAAATAAAAAATAAGGTCATGAGGACTCATACCACCCTTTCTGTCATGACTTAAAATATGTTTCTGTCTCTGTTCATCTAAAACTGTAATTTGAGTACATAAATTATAATCACAGCATGGATTTAATTTTGCATTTTGATTTATTCAGCCAATGTTATACAATAAGCATTTCTATGCTGCTACCTAGTTATCACAATCATATTTTATAATTGTGGAACAACATTTTATCAAGTGACTAATTTGTAATTTACTTACCCTCTGGAGTTGCAAAGAGTCAGACATGATTGAGCGACTAACACACACACACATTATTATATATTAACCTTATTTCTGATTTTCTTCACAGTTATAAGTAATATTGCAATACAAACATTTATTCATATGACATTTTATTTTTAGTAGGTTTTTTCCAAGATAAATTTAAACCAAAATAATTATCTGTTATTTTTGGTTTCAAAACTTAATTCTACAATTTGTAGTGCTTTCATTGTTCTTTAATTATAATCAATGGTTACATTGGAATATGACAGAGAAACAAAATGACAGGTACGTGTCACCCTCTGCACTGAAAATCTGTGAAAATAACACAAGGGATGATTTTGGAAGGAGATAATTGATCATTATTTATTTTCAAAGCAGCATCCCTTAAACTCAATTTTATTTTTAGAAAACAGAAGCCCCTCAAGGACCAGTTTATTTGACTTGGATCACAATTCCTTTCTGAGTTTACATTCTTAAGGTCCAGCGGCGTTCTTAGTTGCACTGATGGATTTGGGACCACAGGACCCCAGATGTAGATGTTTCCCTAGAAAGGCAAGAACTGATGAATGCATTTAAGAAGCCATTCATGTTTAGCCTCAGGAAGAGCAGACTTGGAAGGAGGACTCTGTTCCACCCATCTCAGTTTGCCAGAGACTAAGGTTTTCTGGGACAAGGGACTTTCGGAGCTAACACTGGGAAGGTTGTGGGCAAATCAGGATGAGCTGCTCACCCTGACAGGAACTGGACACTTTCTTTAAATCCTCCAAGGATAGAAGCTGGGCCAAGAAGATACAAGCTACCCAAAGGCAGATTTCTCCCAGTTGGCATCAAGTGGCACACTGCACTCTCACGGCCTGGACCGGGCCGCCATCCCCGAATGTATTCAAGAAAAGGCAGGGGCACAGCATGTTCAGTGTGCAAAAGAGCAGTGGTTCTC
This sequence comes from Aepyceros melampus, assembly GCA_006408695.1. Classification (NCBI taxonomy): domain Eukaryota; kingdom Metazoa; phylum Chordata; class Mammalia; order Artiodactyla; family Bovidae; genus Aepyceros; species Aepyceros melampus. The sequence continues at coordinate 183,265 of SJXQ01008982.1, forward strand.
AGATTGTGCTCCCATTAGAGTCATCTGGGAAGCATTTAAAACTCCCCTTGCTCAGTAACATCCTATAACAATTAAACCAGAATACTGGAGGTGGGCTCCGACGTCAATCGTTTTAAAAACTCCTGAGGTGATTGAAATGTACAATTAAGGCTGAGAATTTTTGCTGTGGATAATGTTTCTTAAACTCTAAAGTGTGTATGAGTTACTCGGGGATCTGATTGAATGCAGATTCTCAATCACTAGGTCTGAGGTCCACAAGTCTGAAAAGCTCCCAAGGGATGATGATGATGGTACTGATTTAGGGATGAGCTTGAACAGTATGCCAACATCTCAGTGACCCTAAGGAAAATCAGACCCCTCCCTCAGGCACCTGACAGGCCACTCCGTTCCATAGTCTTCAGTGAGAGTGGAGACCCAAATCCCAACACTGGATAACCAAGCACCAATATCAGAGGCAAAGAACAAGGCAGTCTTCTGCCACTTGACTTCTTTCTAAGGCAGGAGGAAATTTAATTCAGAAATCTCGCCTGTATGATTGTTAGCTATTGTGAACAGAGAGAAAGGAAATATTGTTTGTTGAGCTCTAAGTCTTTGCCAAATGCTTCTTCAGACCACTTCAGGTGGCGCCAGTAGTAAAGAATCCACCTGCCAATGCAGCAGGCATAAGAGACATAGGTTCGATCCCTGGGTCATGAAGATCCCCTGGAGGAGGGCATGACAGCCCACTCCGGTATTCTTGCCTGGAGAATCCCATGGAGCCTGGTGGGCTACAGTCCATAGGCTCACAGAGTGTTGGACACAACTGAAGTGACTTAGCACATACACACATACACACAACCTTCTGAAGTAGGAGTTACATGTACCTTCTCTATGAAGAAGGCAAGGTTTAGAGAAGCTGGCTAATTATCCAAGATGGGCAACTAATAGTAGACCCTGATTTCACGCTTGTGTCTTAAGCTCCTTTCCTGCTACTGATTCCATAATTTTATTAGCTCAATAAATGCATATGTACTGACATTTTATCTTCTAAAAATATACATATAAAGACAGAAAGGAACACAGTGCTCTGTTCCAGAGAAATACCCTCTTGTAGGATTTTGAAGTGTTTCAGACTATTCTTAGTGAGCATTGCCTGCCTTTATGCAGGCATCAAACATAAACAGGCATATTAAGGGTTCTTTCTGGCTTCTTCAATGCCTCTGAGAAAATGGTGTAAACAATGAATTCTCTCCCTAGAGAAATGCACACACACACACACACACACACACACATATGTACACAAATATTTGGGTATATTTCCTGACACAGATGTTCTGTGGTTGGGAAATTTAAAGACAGGAATTTTTCTCACTGCCCCAACTCTCCTTCTGTGTAATTGTCCTATAGACCAGCTTCAAAGGAGACCAATGCATCCCCATCAATCAACTATTCATTGACTCTGTGCCTGGGACTGGGGTGGGCATTGAGAACACAAGAGAGAAGAGACAGAACCATTGCTCACTGGGAGTAATGGGTTAAGGAGGACATAAGTAGGTGAATGGACTGTTACAAGCTATCAGTTGGGAGGGACAGTGGAGAGAAAGTGAGGGGACAGCCAGTCCTGCAGAGAACTCCAGATCTGATGAAATGATGAATGTAATGAACATTTGTTTTCAGTTTTGTGTGCTGGTATTTGAACTCCCTCCTATGCTTGGACATGAGAGTTGGACCATAAAAAAGGCTGAGTATTGAAGAATTGATGCTTTCAAATTGTGGTTCTGGAGAAGACTCTTGAGAGTCCCTTGGAGAGCAAGTAGATCAAACCCATAAATCCTAATGATAATCAACCCCAAATATTCATTGGAAGGACTGATGCTGAAGTTGGTGCTCCAATACTTTGGCCACCTGATGAGAAGAACTGACTCATTGGAAAAGACCCTGATGCTGCAAAAGATTGAGGGCAGGAGGAGAAGGGGGTGACAGAGGATGAGATGGTTGGATGGCATCACTGACTCAATGGATGTGAATTTGAGCAAACTTCAGGAGACAGTGAAGGACAGGGAAACTGGCATGCTGCAGTTCACGGGGTCAGAAAGAGTCAGACACAACTTAGCAACAGAACAACAGCCCCAACTATGCTTGGAAATTCGACTCCCTAGAACAGGCTCAAGTCATGTGACATACAGTCCTCTTCCATCTATTGGAGCTCAAACTGCTTGGTTCTCGCCTGCCACCTTCCCTTGCTTTCAGGGCCAGCAGGTAGCGTCATGTCCACCGCTCATGTAGTAGGAAGCCCTCCATCTCAAATCAGAAGCTGGTGCAGCCACCAAGCAGATTCTACCTAGAGACTGGAATTTGACATCGGCAGCAAAATTTGCATCTAATCTCCAGTGGTGGCCATTTCAGTGGCTCAAGGGGGCAGTATCCAGCATCCAGCACTGGTGGTGGAGGGCACTGTGGGACGAACCTTGGCATCTGTGCCCTGTGACTGCCACAGCGGTATCTACCAGCCTGGTTCTGTAGCATCATCTGGGCCTTGCTTTTGGTTGCCTCCCCGGAGCCGTTTTCTGAGTCCCTCCCCCCAGAAATGCTATGATTTGCCCAGTACCTTTTGGAACTAGAATTACTCAGTGTCAGTTTCTGTGCCTTGCTTGCAACTAAACATCCAACTGATACAACCGTGTCCCAGGACCAGCACAGAGTAGAGTGGCAATTTTGACGGATGCGTTTGAACTTCCAAGGGGTTACCTATTTTGTAAAAATAATGATGTTTCTAGCAGCTGACACCTGACATACATCAACAGGAAGAGATCTGAAATTTACTTAGAACATGGTTCATTCACTTTTGTCTAAAGTTATTTTTGCTCAGCCCTCATTTGCCTGAACATTTGATCTCTAGGTTTTTATGTTTATAAATCATCTGCAGTGATCTTTCCACCCCTGTTTTAAACTTGACTAGAGTTCAACTGGGGCTTCCCTGCTGGCTCAGTGGTAAAGAACCCACCTGCAATGAAGGAGGTGCTGGTTCTATCCCTGGATTGGGAAGATCCCCTAGAGGAGGGCATAGCAACCCAGCCCAGTATTCTCACCTGGAGAATCCCATGGACAGAGGAGTCTTGTGGGGTGCAGTCCATGGGGTTGCAAAGAGTCAGACAAGACTGGAGTGACTGGCACAGACTTCTGTTATACGCTTTTAGTAAGAGCTTCATCTGATCCACACAATTGGGGCAGTGGGGATATACATACAGAAGTAAAAGATACACAGCAGGGACTATATAAGGGACTTAAGGGACTGAGGACCCTTAAGATTTGGTTGTAGAAGGTAAGACACCTATGCACATCAAGATAAAAACCTGGTTCCCGAAATACCTGTTCTGTGAGCAACACAACAAAACCAGAGGGATGGAATTTGTAGAGTCTCAACATTCTAAAATATTCCCATATTAGAATCCAGCTCAAAACTTAATAGCTAAACTTAAGACGGACATGTTTTGACAATTTGCTTTGACCATTAAGTCTTAGTTCATCGCCGATGTGCTGTCTTTCACATATAAAGGATCACAACATAAGATCTGTCTCGCCCTTTATTCATAGCTGCAAGAAATTTGTCGCTGATGAAATCCACAATGGGACAGGGCAGACAGGCCAGCAGGAGAACCACTGGGGGTTTCCATTTTGATGTCAAGGGCCTCAGAGGTCTTGTCCTAGTACAGACCCTAATACAGTCATTATCTGGCTGAATAGCCTGATTCCCCTGAAATCTCACTCTAACCGGTTCCCAGAAAAACTAAAAACAGGAAGAGGATAAGAATTACAGGCTGAATTGGAAGCACTCTAATCAAGCTCTTAAAGAGACGCTTGTGCAAGTTTGTTTCTGGATCGTGCCATTAACACCCCCCCCTCTTTTTTTTTTTTTTGTTCTTAGCACCAAATTTAAAATAAAAGTTTACAAAAAAACATGAGTGGAAATAGATTACATGAGTCTTGCATTTAGAGGTGCCATCTGTTCAATTTGTCACTCTCACAGTCAGAGTGTTAAGACTGCTTGTGCAAAGATACCATTTGTCAGCATTTTCCATCATTCGGAGTTACCAAACAGTTCATTTTTTATTCTCTGGCCTAAATCAGCTGAAATTCTCTGAATGCAGATGTCTTGAGTTTAGTGTGTATTTTCAATTACCTCCTTGTTTGGGGGCATTTCCTTTCAAAAGTCTGTTAGGAGAAGGGATGGAATTTGAAACTGACCTGCTTATGGTTTTCCAAGAAATTTGAGGGGCAAAAGGGAAAGTGGAGAAGATTAAATACCCCAGTAGAATGGTTGGTATCTATCTTTATGATGAACTTCAGCAAGACTTAAATGAGTTTTAAAGGCCCCCATAAAAGAACTAGGGAAAGTCTTCGGGGGAAGGAAAAATACAATATTTCTATTGCAACTGCCAGTGATCTTTATAAACCTAATTAAGCCCTGATGGGGTATAAAATATCCTGACTTTTATAAACGACTATCAACCAGACAATATGCGATGCTTAAATCCCCACAAGATTCATATTCATTTTCAATTGCATTTTAGTGAAAGGAAGAATATAAATACTCAATTTGAATAGGATTTCACTAGAAGAAGAAAATAATCTATGACTTCTCTCCATACTAAGGTGAACAACTCTGGTTTCTTAGAGTTTGGCTCTTCCTGTTGGATTTGTAAAGAAAAACCACATGGTCTTGCTGAGGTGGTATCATCATCATTAGTGTTTTTAAACCAGCTTTTGTTTCCTCTGCTTTTCCCACTAGTGAACAGGTGTGTCAGTTTTTAAATTAATAAAATCATTTTTCCCTTGGCCAATGCATTCATTATTTAGAAGTTTTTGAAATATGTTTTCACAAATCCTTTCGATTACAATTTTTAAAATATTAACACTCTGCCTGATTATTTTCAAAGCTGAAAGGAAAGAATATGAAGCAAACTCCAGTAAAAAACAAAACAAAAACCCAAAGAACATAAATACCTGGAGGAACAGCATGAAGGACTAAACTAATCACAAGAAGTGGACCAAAAAGTTTATCCATTAACACACAATGGGTAAGATCAACACAATTTTTAAAATGATATCCCTTTTAAAAATAGCATGCAAGCTTGAGGGAGTGTGACAATAATATTGTCCATGAACACGACCAGGGAAAAATTATGGTGCCGACATGCCTGAATCCCTTTCTCAAGAAGAAGGGAGTCTATGCAGTGAAAGGAAGCTGAATGCGGGGGGGGGGGGGGGGCGGGGGAGGGAGCGAAGTAACTGATACCTATTGCTGCTCTCTCTTTAAGAACACCCGTCCCTTCATCTCCACCTAAGCAACTCTTACTCAGCTTTCAAAACCCTACTCCAAAGAGACCTCCTCTGAGAAGTCTTCCTGGACAGCAGCCAACTGCTGGGGGGGGGGGGCGCAGGGAAGGTGAGTGAGCAGCACCTTAGGGGCTGTGTTTTCTGGGGCTATGCTTAACTTCCAGCCAAAAAGAGGTGCAGACAGAATCAACACTGTGTGGGCCTCGCACTCTGATTGGAAGTTTCAGGCCCAGGAATGGGGAGATTGGTCAAGCCAAGTGAGTAAGGAGTAACTTTGTTAAGATAGTTGATGACTTCTCTTGGTTCTGAATCCATCCTTGCTCTTGGATTATCTTTCTGACTATGACTTGGCTTCCCATGGGAATTCTCTTATCATCTCCTCCACATCCACACATCATCAAGACTTCCATTGATTTATTCTCTAGTTTCCATGCTGACTGTCTACATGCATCATTCCCCCACAGTGCTTAGAGAGTATCGTATTAATATTGTAATCATCTCGATTTTATAGATGGGGAAACCAGCATGGAAAAGTGAAGTAATTTGCCCAAAGTTACACACTGACTAAGTAACAGAGCTGGGTCTTACACTCAGACACAAGTTCAAATACTTTGTTCTTAACCACGATTCAGTTTGTCTAGGCTGCTTGTAAGAAAATTTCACAAGGGGAACAACTGCTATCATGATTATTAGTGTCAGTCTCTTGCAAATTTGGTTGACTCAAGTAGTCTCCAAGAGACAAATAAACTCTAGTTTATTGCTCTAGAATCAACTATTCAATATATTTGGTTGCTTGTTAAGTATTTAACAAAACAGGCATTCAGTAAATGTTAATCATTATGATCATAGTTATTAGCATCACTGACTCATTGGACCTAAGTTTGGGCAATCTCCAGGAGATAATGAAGGACAGGGAAGTCTGATGTGCTATAGTCCATTGAGGTGCAAAGAGTCAGACATGACTTAGTGACTAAGCAACACAACATCATTGTTGGTTTCTTACAAGTTTGATTAATTTAACATTATGCTTAAGAGAATAATCATCTCTCTGTGACTTATTTTCTAGAAAGTATCCAGTTTCTAGAACAACAAGGCTGAGGACCAGGTTTTTCTGAGTTTCTATCACAGAGCTATCCTTGGAAGTCTCTGCCTGAGCACATTTATTATACTTCTTTATCTCAATTGTCTTTTGTTTTTTTTTTTAATGCCTTATTTTGGCCACAGTGCTCAGGTGGTATCTCCGTTCCCTGACCAGGGATCAAATCCATGCTCCCTGTGTTGGAAACACAAAGTCTTAACCACTGAACCACCAGGGAATGACAGCAATCCATTATCTGGATTCTTTACTATCTGAGCCACGAGGAGAGCTTCCTGATAGCCAAAGGAAAAAGGAAAATCAATCAAGATACATACCTTTCAATGCTGGTAAAAAGCAGTTTGCCACTTCTTTGGGAGGGGCAAATTTCTTGGTACTGAATCATAGAGTTTATTTCATATACATATATATCATCATCAAATAGCATTTAACAAGATAATGAATTTTATTAAAAAGTAAGTTATGCAAAATGCAGACATGTTATTTACATTAATGCTTCTAATTCCAACCTATGATAGAAAGACACAGTGTTTAATTGGAGTCATTTTTAGCAGAAGTTATATCTACATTATGGTCTGGTAATTCAATTTGACATCAGATTGGAGCATAAGGACTGAGAAGAAAAGTTTTAGGCATCTCCATCAAGCATCTGTAGTCTCAATTATGCCTTGATGGGCAATACAGAGCAGTTCATTCAAAAATGAGCTGTCTGGTAAGAACTGATTGAAAAGAGCTCTATGCTGACTGAATAGAAATTTACGTCTTGTGGCTGCCAAGTTAGGATTAGATAGCAAGATTGATTTTTGTTATATTTATTAAGAAGCCCAACATGTATTTTTGTCCTAGTAGAAGACAGTTTCAATTATACTTGTAATAAATATCTGTGGGGTAAAGACAGAGTCTTTCTCAATATTGCATAGGGCTATTAACACATTGATAGAATTCATCTACATTTTGTCTTTATGACTTTGAATAATTTTTCCTACTTACCAATGTAAAGCAATATATATTTAATAATAAATCTGTATTTCTCTCATACCTCTATATATTAATCTTCATATATATGTATCTGTGTGAGCATATATTAACATGTGGATGTGAACATATCCAGGTATATATGTGTGTATACACACTTATGTGTATACACACAGGTGTGAACATATATGTGCATATATATGTATATGTCTGTTCTGATTCTGTACAAGATTTTTGAGTTTCTCTACTAAAGAAGTTTGAAAACTAATGTTTCATAAATTATTTTTTCTGCCTAGCATTTTGCTAAGTTTGAAAAGGTTAACTATATTTTAATTGTTTCTCAATTATGTTAAATTTAAAATATCATTATTTATGATGCTAACATGGACATCTTAATCCATCATTTTCTATGTTCATCTTGATTGTTTCCTTCAGAAAAATGTAAAGAAATAAGATGGCGGATCCAAAGAATGGAGACATTTTTAGAACTTTTGGTATAGATTTCCCAGAAAAACTATGTACCAATACCTCCCTCTCTCCAGCAAAGGGCTTTCATGATCTTGTGATTTATACAAAGTAACAGTCATGCTGGCTTCCATTTTCTGGGCACTTGCCCTGCAGTTTACAGATATGTCTCCTAAAGTCCTCCTGGGCTACCCTGGTGGCTTAGAGAGTAAAGAATCTGCCTGCAAAGTGGGAGACCTGAGTTCAATTCCTGGGTCGAGAAGATCTCCTGGAGAAGGCTGGAAAATGGCTGCCCATTCCAGTATTCTAGCCTGGAAAATCCCATGGACAGAGGAGCCTGGTGGGCTACATACAGTCCATGGGGTAGCAAAGATCGGACATGACTGAGGGACTGACACTGTCATAGTCCTCCCGATCAGCAGGCAAGGTTAGTCATCTGTTCCCCCTACAAACGAGGGCCTGTAGCTCACCAGACCCAGGTGTGCAGAGTTACAAAGCAAGGATCAAGGCATGCCTGAATTGGATGTCCTTTCTCTGGCTCTCTCTTGCCCCAGGCCAGGATGCTTCCTGCACTCAGGCTAGAGCCCACTTCTTATTCAGGAGAGGGAGGACCTGCTTCACTCTGTTCCCTTTGTACCTAGTTTGGATCCCATTTCAAGAATGCTGCATAAGCTTATCAGGGGCTCCTCACCCCTCTCTCTCCCTGATATTTGATATGGGATTTTGAACCCATCACAAGGCCCTCTTGACTTTGATTCACAGGCAATGTCACTTTAAGGTGAAAAGTATTGTATTGGGCCTTTCTTTAGATTGTGAATTTAAGACTAGGGGTTCGCAATCCTGGTTTGGCTACACGCCAGCACAGGGCCTCTGAGTTATCTTTGCATCCTGGTGTTAGAGGTCCCAGCCACAGAGAGGACAGGAGAGGATGGGTGAAGCAGTGGCATCTCTATTAATTACAGTAAAAGACTAACTTTCTTTTGGTCTCATATCCAGCAATAATTCACTTCATGAAAACTAGTTCTTTTTTGCTTAGAGGAACACCCCTGACTCATAGATGTCTCTGTGAGCCAGATTTCATGGTCTGTGTCAGAAATCTCTCTAAATCCTCGTAAGTTATGTTTCACTCTGTATGACGCATTTTTGAATGCTCTTGGGGGTTATCCATAAAACTCCCTCAGATGGCCAAGGTTTTTCTTCCCACCCCTGAGTTTGGAGAGTGCAGATCACTTGAAATGCTGGGTTCAAGCCAATCCTTTAGATCCAGATCACAGAACTCAGACTAACAAGAGTCATCTTGGCCACCAGCCCCACCTTCTTCCCAGTGGGCTTCCTGGTCACCCCATGACACCCATCTTCTCCCCCAACTCTGATCATCACCACCTTGGCCTTTTGAGGTATCACTGCAGCGATGTTCCTCTCAGCTTCCACAGCTCAAGGGAGGTAACTCCCCTTCCTTTGAACCCATCACTGATCAACCCAGATTTCCCTCCTTCCCTGACTTCTCTTCATTGCCTTGTTACCCTCTTGCCAGAAAGCAGTTTGCCTGGCCACCAGCAATCTGGCTCATTCCCAGCTCACACATTCCACGCCAACGCTGTAGGCTTCTGAACAGTGATGCTCGGGGACCAGCCTGCCCTTTCAGGAAGAGAAGGTCTCCTGTGCATGAGAATCTCATACTGATGTTGCTTCTTCATCATCCCTTATCCTCATGTTGTTGTCACTATTTAGTCGCTAAGTCATGTCCAACGCTTTTGAAACCTCTTGGACTGTAGCCTGCCAGGCTCCTCTGTCCATGGAATTTCCCAGGTCAGAATACCGGAGTTATCTGCCATTTCCTTCAGGGGATCTTTCCAACCCAGGGATCAAACCCCTGTCTCCTGCTTGGCAGGTGGATTCTTTACCAGTGAGCCACAAGGGGAAGCCCTTATCCTCATAGCTCTTGAGTTTTTATAAGTCATTCATTCTAGCAAGTTCTTAAAGAAACCACAAGCCAGGAAAATGGCAACCTTAAAATTAATTTTTAAATCTTCTTTTTCCTTACACCACATACAGAAATAAACTCCAAATGGGTGAGAGATTTTCATGTAAAACATGAAACCATATATTTACTGGAATAAAACACAGGTGAATTTCATTATAAAACTTGGACATGGAGAAAGGTTTTCCAACTATGACTCCAAATCCAGATGCAACAAAGAAAATGTTGAGTTTTAAAAAATCTGTGCGTTAAGAAAAGATCACATGTCAATACACAAATGTTAAACTGGAATAAAATAGTTGCAACATATATCACAGACAAAAGTTTAACATCCATTACATACATAAAGCACTCTTAAAAATTATGGGAGAAAAAATAAGCTAAATAGCAAAATGGGCAAAAGAGATAAGCAGAAGATTCAGAAAAGATATATGGATGTATAAAAATACACACGATGTATTCAAATGTACGAATACAAATGACACTTGTACACTGAAATGTCTCACCTCACTTATGATAAGAGAAATGCAAATTAAACTGCACAGAGGTGTAATTTCTCCTGAAACTGACAGGCAAAATGTCAAAAATTTGATAACATCCTCTTTATGAGGCTTTGAGGAAATGGATTCTCTTATACTGTGAGGAGGCAACTTCTAATTATGAATGCATTTACCTGTTGGCCAGAAATCCACTTCCAAGAAATTATTCTGAAGATATACCTGTAGGAATACAAAAAAATATGCATTGAAGTTGTGATTCTACTAGAAAATTGTTGAAAGTTGTCTAAATGCCAATACTTAGGAGAATGGTTGAATAAACAATGATATAGCCACACAGGGGAGCTGTATGCAGATCTTTTAAAAAAGAAATAAAGAAGATTTTATGAACTGATAGATATAATTCTCCAAATATATTTAGTGAGAAAAAAGCTAGGTGAAAAAAGAATGTATACAATGTGCTACTTGTACATAAGACAGAGGGAAAATAAGATTTCTGACATAAGCCAGAAGTGAGTCACATTGGCTGTTTATAAGAAGTAGGTGGAAATAGGAAATAAGACTTCTCTGAGTACACAGTTGTGACTTTTGTATCATGTTTATTGTAGAGTTGCATCAGAAAAGATGGAGAAGATCCTAAATTTGAAGACAAATGGAAAACAATTGCTCTAATCATATACAAAATTAATAACAAACACACAGAATAAATGAAGAATTAAGCTGAGTGAGTGTTGAGCATCTTCCTCTGACTGTACACCCTCAATGGGATATAAGCTAAGGATATAAAGGAATTTTAAGGAATTCAGCTTTACTCAGTAGATTTGTTGTCTGATAGTGATGTTAATAGAATGATTCTGAAATTTTGTATCTTAAGGTTGAGAAAACAAGCAAATATACTCATATTGTTGGGAACCAGGGTCCTCCCTGTGGATAAAGGTAGATGAATAATATGGAATGGGGAGAAAGAATTGTTCAGCTTTGGATTAGACTTGGAGGCATCAAATGAGTGCAGGCGTCCTGCTCACACATCCCTGTATGAGGTGTGGAGGAGCAAGTGTTAGGTTCAGCTAGCCTTCTGGGGAATGGGGTTCAAACTAGGTACTGAAGAAAGCAGGATGAGAAAGTAGATTATTCCCTCCCCTGAGTAAAGGACAAGTTACAGTCTGTGAAAATTAGACAAGGAGAGAGACAGAATCACAGGGAATAGACCCTGCTTTTAACACACTGAGCCAGGAAGCTTGGTCAAGTGGAAAGAGCATAAGCTCTAGAGACCCAGAAAAAGCACTTCCAGTTCCAGCTTCAGGTCCTATTTTTTATGGGGAAAAGATGACCAACCTTGCAAGGTGACTGGGAGGATGATAGGAAAGATGTCTGCAAACTGTGGGGCGTAGTGCAAGTGCCTAGGAAATGGGAACCAGCATGACTGCCACTATTCATAAATCAGAACATCATGCAAGCTCACTGCTGGAGGGAGATACTGCCACATGGTTTTTCTGGAAAATCTATACCAAAAATCCAAAACTATCTCCATCCTTTGACTCAAGCAGTCCATGTCTCTGCACTTATCTGGAGGAAACAATTGAGATATACAGAGAAAGTTACTAACCAGGAGGTCAATTTTAACATGACAAAGAAATGCTTTTAAAAGTGACCATAATTAACATCTGGTTAAATTAAACTTCTTAAGCCTAAACAAAGAAATCTAGGCAGACATATAAATAAAATATATAAAATAAGTTGTGTAACAGTAGTTTTCAAATTCATATTAGCAAGTGAACCTAAAGATTCATGTAAATATAAAACCCAAGTATATATACATGGATGGATAGATAGAATTTTTTGTTTAAAAATATATATAATTACTTTGGTAATGAGAGGAATTTAAATAATTGCAGAAAAACTATATGTACGCTCTCTATCATTCCTTTTACATTTATTAGTTAGTATTTTTTTGGTAAAGAAAATCTTTTCCTTCTCCTTTTCCCAGCACCCAAAGGTTTGTTTTTCTTTTTGTTTTGAGTATCACTATGGAGTCACGAATTCTTTGTGCTACGATCCTTAACTGCCATTATTCTTTCTGCTGCTCAAATTGTTTTAAATTTGGCAATGGGAACTCTTTTAAAGCTGGCTCCTGCATTTTTTTTGACATGTCCCCATCATTCATCTTTAAGCCTTTCCTCCCTTTCTGGTTCAAGATGTTCCAGGCTCACTCTGTGGTTTTTCCTCCGCAGCACCTTTTTCTAAAGAGCCCTGGTTCCTGTTAATGGATATCTTGGTATTTAGAAACCAAGCTCTGGGCATTAGCAGTGCGTATTGCTCCTGGAGTGTCACTGCGTCTAGGTTCATTGACTGGACAGCCTCTCAAAGTATTATTATTTACCTTCTCATTCTGAAAGGATTTTTTTATTTGCATATGGTTAAAAATACCAAAAGGTAAGGATTCACAGCTTTGTTCTTTATTCTCCCCTTCAGCCTCTTTGTTGTGTCGATCAGAGTAAAGGATGAAGAAATCAATTAAAAAACAAAAGCAGGGAAACAAATTAACTTTTATAAGGGCATAGTGCTGCTTCTCTCTGGAGCATGGAATTAAGAGATATGAGAGAAGCTGAAACAGGAGGGAAGTGAGTGGGTCACGTTTAAAAGAATGGCATAGCCCAAGGATACAACGTAAACTGATTGGAACCAAATAAATTCAAGATGGCAGAAGATTCGACTTCCAGTGCACCCTGAACCTCACAATATGCTCATTGGATGAAAAGCAATGACACACCTGGACAGTATATTAAAAAGCAGAGATGTCACTTTGCCGGGAAAGGTCCATATAGTCAAAGCTATGGTTTTTTTCCAGTAGTCACGTACAGATGTGAGAGCTGGACCATAAAGAAGGCTGAGTGCCAAAGAATTGATGTTTTTGAACTGTGATGTTGGAGAAGACTCTTGAGAGTCCCTCAGACAACAAGGATATCAAACCAGTTAATCCTAAAGGAAATCAACCCTGAATATTCACTGGAAGGACTGGTGCTGAAGCTGAAGCTCCAAAACTTCGGCCACCTGATACACAGAGCTGACTCATTAGAAAAGACCCTGATGCTAGGAAAGAGTGAAGGCAGGAAGAGAAAGGGATGACAGAGGATGACACGGTTGTATGGCATCACCGACTCAGTGAACATGACTTTGAGCAAACTCAGAAGACAGTGAAGGACAGGGAAGCCTGGTGTGCTGTAGTCCATGGGGTCACAAAGAGGTGGAAGGACTAAGAAGCCGAACAGCAACAGCATATAAATGACATACCCACCAGTGCCATGGCAGTTCTGAAGGCAACCGAAAAAGGTCAAAAAGGGGATGGTGGCCCAATTCCTGGAATCCCCACCCCTTCACCAAAATAATTGGAATAGTCCTCCCACTCATTAGCCTATGAAATTACTCAGCCAATAAACACTAAGCAAGCTGTATTTCAAGGCTCTCTCTCACCTTCTGAGATGGCTCACACTCTCTCTGTGATGTGTGTTTCTCTCTAAATAAATCTACTTCTTACCTATCACTTCATCTCAAAATTTTTTTTGCAACAAAGCAAGAACCTTAAAATCATGACAACAAAGCAAGCTGAAGTATCAGAGAGACAGAAGAGATATTAAGGAAGCAACTAAAAAACTATGTGAGGGTGGTTTCAAAAGGTAGATGCCTATGAAGAGTTTTAAGTAGCTTTGCTGATTTTTATGCAATGAAATTCTCATTTCTACCTCATCAAGAGACTTCAGTGAAGACATTACTTTTCCTAGACCTTTGGATTAGATTTGTGTTTTTCTTAATAGTGACACCAAGCAGAAGTTATTTCTTAGTACAAGAAAGTCCAGAATTATTTGGATTATAATACTTGGAAATTTTCAAGTAAGGAGCTAAATATTACCAATTCCTATTTTCACAGTGGTGGAAAGAAAAAGAAACACACTGTGGAAGGATTAAATAATTTGTTCCACCACCTTGTAGTAATGTAATCTTGACCAAGATACTTAATTTTCTCAATCTCATTCTGTCTGGAAAAATTGTGGGAGACCTGGAAATGGGCAGGGTGCACTGGTATCCTTTCAGTGGAATGCTGGAGATTATTAAACCAGTATATCAACCTGGGGTGATTTTTGTCCCCCAAGGGATATTTGACAATTTCAGCAGACAGTTTTAGTCATCACAACTTGGGGGTTGCTCCTGGAATCCAGCCGAAAGAGAGCAGAGATGCTGTGAAACATCCTACTACACAAGATAGCCCTCCACTGGAAAACTTGTTTGGCCCAAAATGAGATTAAGAAAATGCGGTCTAGACAGATCCTCCAGGGGGTTCTCTGATTCTTAGGGGTCCACGCCTTTCATTGTTTTTTTTTTTTTTTTGCAACACTATAAATTGCAGGAAACTTAGAGTGATCCAAATGATTCTTGCCGATGCAGATGTAAATGAGCTTTATCCCTGTGGAGATGCAAGAGGTTATTACCATGTAGCTGTTGACTAGTTTTGCATTTATGAGCAAAATCATTTCGGCACTTTTGATCAATTTTATTCAGAGGCTTTTTCCTTGTACCTATTACATCTTGATGGTGCTCTCATTAACTAACGAATTAAATAAAACTTCTGATGTGTATATTTGCATGACAGTCATGATTTTATCCACTTAAAAAAGTATGTGCTTTCCTTCTTCTGTCTGTAAAATAAAATTTTTAAAAAAGGACTCTCTCAAGACTACACTTGGATTAAACAGGTCCACGTGCGACCCTGCCAATGTTGCAATTAGTTTGTCTCAGGCATGTCACTTTGTTTACTTCCTTTCTCAGAAAAACTGTGCAACAAACTAGTCTTCAATACTTCCAGACTCTCTTTTCTTGACTTTTGTCCTTTCCCAGAAAATGTTCTCATTCCCCTTACAAAGATTCCTCTAAGTGCCAGATCTCTACCCTCCTGTCCAATAAAAGCAATTCTCATTAAGAGACCTACGAGCAGTCATTTACAATTCAGAGTAAATTATAAAATTAAATGTAAATTTAATTAATATTGTTGGGCTTCCCAACATAATAAATGGCTCAATGGAAAAGAATCTGTCTGCCAGTGCAGGAGCCACAGGAGACACAGTTTCAATCCCTGGATCGGAAACGTTCCCTGGAATAGGAAATGGCAACCCCGTTCCGTTCCGTTCAGTCGCTCAGTCGTGTCCGACTCTTTGTGACCCCATGAATCACAGCACGCCAGGCCTCCCTGTCCATCACCAACTCCTGGAGTTCACTCAGACTCATGTCCATTGAGTCCGTGTGCCATCCAGCCATCTCATCCTCGGTCGTCCCCTTCTCCTCCTGCTCCCAATCCCTCCCAGCATCAGAGTCTTTTCCAATGAGTCAACTCTTCACATGAGGTGGCCAAAGTACTGGAGCTTCAGTTTTAGCATCATTCCTTCCAAAGAAATCCCAGAGTTGATCTCCTTCAGAATGGACTGGTTGGATCTCCTTGCAGTCCAAGGGACTCTCAAGAGTCTTCTCCAACACCACACTTCAAAAGCATCAATTCTTCGGCGCTCAGCCTTCTTCACAGTCCAACTCTCACATCCATACACGACCACAGGAAAAACCATAGCCTTGACTAGACGGACCTTAGTCGGCAAAGTAATATCTCTGCTTTTGAATATACTATCTAGGTTGGTCANCCCTTGGACTGCAAGGAGATCCAACCAGTCCATTCTGAAGGAGATTAGTCCTGGGTTTTCTTTGGAAGGAATGATGCTGAAGCTGAAGCTCCAGTACTTTGGCCACCTCATGCAAAGAGTTGACTGATTGGAAAAGACCCTGATGCTGGGAGGGATTGGGGGCAGGAGAAGGGGACGACCGAGGATGAGATGGCTGGATGGCATCACTGACTCAATGGACGTGAGTCTGAGTGAACTCCGGGAGTTGGTGATGTACAGGGAGGACTGGTGTACTGCGATTCATGGGGTCGCAAAGAGTCGGACACGACTGAGCAACTGAACTGAACTGAACTGAACTGAAGCTTGGATAGCTATACATGCTTAGTATTTGAAAGACGTTTTAAATGCAGTTAGGAGTTGGGTAGGAGGGCAGAGGAAGAGAATGATAGGCTATACAATTAATCTAGATTATAAAATATTTACAGTAAATCTAAGAGTAAGATTTAGATAATTTATACTGACTTTTTTGTTTAAGTTGGTTTATGTTTGGGTTGATGATTCATGTAAATATGCAATTAGAAAATAACTGACCCTATAGATATTTTTACATTTGAAGAGTAGTTAAAACTGCTAAATTTAATGAAGATAAATGTTTTAGAGAGACAGTGTATGTGTGTTTGTATAGAAACTTGAATGCATCAAAAAGGACAAATGACTCTCTCTCTCTCTCTATATATATATATATATACATATATACACACATACATATATATGTATATATATACACACTCATACACACAAACACACACACACATACATAACACATACATATATGCTTTTCTTTTTGAAATGGAAAACTAGATCCTTGTTCTAAGGGAAAAGACTCTCAAGCATATCAAAATTTCTCACATCAAAAATTTATTAGGAGAAGCTAAACAAAGTAATTCAGTTGAGTTGAAGTGACTTTTTTTTTTTAAAGAACAAAAAATTTTGACCTACCATGTACATTTAATTTTCTTTTCACCTTACCAGAAAGAAGAAATAGCAGAGATACTGACCCTACCTAATACTTGAATGATCACTAAATACAGTGGTCTTTATTATAATCATATTAATAAAAAATAAAATAAAAAATAAAAATATAATATTAAATTACTTTTACATCTCATTATAACTTTAAAATAAAATCTAGAGTGGAAACATATATAATCGATACATGTGTGTATGTTTACATACCCCAACTCATGTATTTCATTCAATGCCTTCAAAACAATTGTAGTATATGTGTGTATGCATGCACTTGAAGTTTCAAATATACTTTTGATGGCTTGTAGGAACATTCTCTTTGGTTCTGACAGGTGGATGTACCACTTCTAAAGGTAAGCAATCTTTCAGTTACTGAGAGCCTGAAGTGTCATACTGACAGTACATAAGCAAGAAGTGTATTAACAAAAATGACTTTTGGGGTGGCACAATTACCATGCAAAGTGTTGAAAAATATGAAGCATCTCTTGACCAAAATTGAGGACAGATGGTGAACAAGTATATTATATAAAAGTGCAACTGCACAGGGAATATTCAAGTGGGCAGAATGTGATTATGTAAATGAAAAATTCACTTGTAACCAAGAGCACCAAATATGTAGTGAAACTCAAATTGAATTATTCAACAAAGTATAGAGAATGTTCCTGGATTTATGATCATAGCCTAAAGGGTTAGTGTCTGGAAAAATGAGGAGGCAGCTGCATATGATCCACACTCCTCTTACCTAACCTTTTATTTAATATTTCAGTTATTGTAGAATATAAATATATCTTGCAAGGGGACTCTGGAAAAGCATATTTCTCTTTTCTCCAACTCCATTTTGTCAGTATTCTTATTTTGTCAGATTACTACTGTCATCCTAGAAATATTTTGACAAGTAACTGCTCATTGAGTTGTAACATTCATGTTGCCTCTATGGTGGTGTTTTTGTGCTTCCCAGGTGGCAGTAGTGGTTAAGACTCCACTTGCCAAGGAAGGAGACCGCAGGAGACAGGAGTTCTATCCCTGGCTTGGGAAGATCATCTGGAGAAGGAAATGGCAACTACTCCAGTATTCTTGCATGAGAAATCACATGGACAGAGGAGCCTGATGGGCTATAGTCCATGCGGTCACAAAGCATTGGACATGAATGTGCATGCTCGCATGCACACGCATTGAGTTGTAACACAAGTGTTACCTCTATAGAGGTGTTGCTAAACGAGATCATGGGAAAAGGGCAATGAGTGATTACCATCACCCACCATTCAAGAAAATAACAAATATATAATGGTTCAGACAACATCCTGAAGTACTCAGGTTACATGATACAATTGAGTATTTCAGCTATCTGTGACAAATCCTTGTCTGTACCACTCTGGTAATCTGAGGATTTTCTTCCAAAGTCTTCAATAAATAAAATATACAGTACTTGTTTGTGATACAGTCAGAGAGTTAAAACTTCAGAGCACAGACTGTGTCTGATAATTTTCCTCTTGATTACTGTTGAAAACTATCTGAGATTTTACCCTGCTTGCAAGCTAACAAGTTAGCTGGCCAATTTCAAGGATGCTGGTAGACGGTGTGGGACTCACGGGTCAGAGACAATGTACTTCCTGATTAACACTGACAGCAGTTGCCAGTGTAGCAGCATTTTCTTGTTCTTGTCCGTCCTGGCCCTTGAATCCCATAAGGTGATGTGGAAAGGACCAAGTGACACCTGGAAACACAGTGCGTTGAATTATAGGAGAGGAACCTGAATCATTGATAAAGGATAGTAAGCAGGCTTGACTTTTGCTCTGGGCAGAGATATTATCTCTGTCTCCCATGACTTGAAGTAGAACTATCTTTTCTTCCAGTGAAAGACCTGTTCTCTATCTTGCATCCTTGAAAAGATGGTTCAGAACTCGAAGACAGTCAGTACCTCATTAGCAGAAACTTAAAAGGTGCCTGGAGAATTGTCTCCTTCAAATTTAAGTATCATAAACAAGAATATGAAGTGTGAAAAATCAGATCCTTGTAAAGTAGGCAGCATTTTCCTACACGTTTTAATGATACTTCTTTTGTCAAGCATTTGACTCAAAATATCTGTTAATTTCTTGATAAAATTTATAAATGTTGCTCAAATTATACAGTGTAAAATCTAAAAATAATTATCTCAGAGACAGTGATGTGTTTATACTTTTAAAAACAATACAGTACCAGTGTATGAAACCTTCATTTTCTTAAGGGAGTTACTGAAAAAACACCGATCAATGTATGCTACAATCCCTTCCAAATATATTATGATCCTAATGTGACATAAGATGTATTATTAGAGAAGGTTTCCACAACCTGTCATCATTTGTCATCTGTGTCATCACTCAGGATGACATTCTCCAGCAATAAAACCACTCCGTCTCTAACAGCTGGATTCCAGGCTTGAGTTGCCCACATGATGAGTTTTTATCTACTTTGTTCTTTCTGTCAGACCCCAGGTGTACAAAACTGAGTTGATCATATGCTTCAGGTCATGGCTTACTGGCATCAGTGCTCAATGCAATGGCTCTTATTCTTTATATGATTTCCTTTCATCCATCTTCGATGTCTCCATATGTGTAGAAGCAGTTTCTCAAGAGTATATTATGTATACCCTTCCAATCCTCTTTCCATATTTTGCTTTAGATGGGTAGCCATTTAGTGGATAGCCTTTCCCTTCTCCAGGGGATCTTCCCAACCCAGGGATTGAACCCAGTCTCCTGCATTGCAAGCAGATTTTTACTGTCTGGGCCACCAGAGAAACTCAAGAATACTGTTATGGTAGCCCATCCCTTCTCCAGGGGAACTTCCCAACTCAGGAATCAAACTGGGGTCTCCTGCATGGTAGGCAGACTTTTTACCAGCTGAGCCACCAGAGAAGCCTTGCTTTAGATAGGACTTTTACATTTATAATATTTTATATTTTATATAATATCATTTATATATTATAGATTCTATGTAGATTGTATTATATATAGATTATATATAAATATATAGATTATATAAACAGATTATTATGTATAGATTATATATTAAATATAATTATATTTTACATAATATTGCATAATATTTTATAATAATAGATATGGCTTATATTTAAATATTTTATAATATTTTGATGTTATATCATAAAAATAATGGTGTGATGTTGTTCAGTCACCAAGTCATGTTGATTATTTATATTTCTAATACTGCAGACATTATTTTTGTTAAAAATATTTTTCTATTTCATGCTTTTTCAGTCAGCATGTCTTTTTGAAATCCAGTCATGTTGCTGCATGTAAATCTAGTTCATTACTTCTGATTGTTTTACTGTACCTCATCTTATGCCTGTAACATATTTTATGTCCCTGCTGATGTAGTGATGCACAATTATGCACCTACTTCCATTTGTTACAAACAGCATAGTGATAGAAATCTTCATGTGTATTTTCTTGTGGACCCATGGGAAAAACAGGTCATGATGTACAGTAGTTTACTAAGGCCAGTACCCTTTACATAATTCTTTGTTCCTTGTGTTTCATATATTCTTCCTGCTTATTATTATGAATTTCTTGTGAATTATTGTTATATATCAGGGTCTTTAGTGTATAATTTTCTTACTTTTACTAGAGTAATTAATTTTTACATTTAAATATCACATATGATTGAGGCTCTTTGTATTGACAATAGCCTAATGCTTATTGATCTCATCAAATTCTTAAGCCTGTAAAGTACATTGATTTCAAAAAGAGCAGAAATGTGATACTATAGCATAACCAAAGGGCTAGCTCTGACATACCTCGTGCACTTGGACACAACTTTCAGGAGGCTGGGTCAGTAGAATAGACAGCTGGATGAAGATGAAGAAGTGAGTACCATCCACAGGCCAAGGCCAGGGAAAGTAAACAGGAGAAACTTTTCCTCCCAGTTGCCTCTCCTACCATCTAAGTGATGCCAGAAGTCTCATGTATGAAATCTTTAGTCTTCCAACTTCAGGATTTTATTTCTAATAAGATACATGTAACTTTGATAGTAATGCCTCTTACTCTATGTGGAATTGATGCCACAGTGGAAGAATAGGAAAGAGATGCACAGGCCTAACAAAGAATTATCTACTGAATATGTGGTAGACTTTAGTAAAGACTGTGGGAGGACATTCTTTTCTGAAGCAGGAAGAGTTCTTGGATTTTTCCCAACTACAGCCAAGGGAGGTATGGAGCCCTTAGAATAGGCAGGCTGATCCCCACTGTGTCTCATGTCTTTGTCTGTAAAATATGAATGATAAAAAACTAGGAGTTTTGGTAAGTAATTAATAATATAAAGTTTTGGATGAGTGCCCAGAAGGCAGTCAGATTCAATAAATATTAGGTCTTATATAACATTGCTATGCTAAGTCGCTTCAGTCGTGTCCAACTCTGTGTGACCCCATGGAAAGCAGCCCACGAGGCTCCTCCGTCCACAGGATTCTCCAGGCAAGAATACTGAAGTAGGATGCCATTTCCTTCTCCAACATTGTTACATGCATTAGTTAAAAGAGATATTAGGACAATTGGCATGTCTCCTGGATAAAATGTAGCTGAATACTCTACATTCTGTATGTACATTAAAATACATTCCAAGAAGCTCAAAGACTGACATCAAAAGGAAATGAGAGAATCAGATGAGAACATCAGAAAATGGACAGAGCACACAGGAGTCTTAGAAAAGAATAACAAATTTGACCACACGTCTGAAATTTCTACTGTCATAATATTTCATAAACTAACCAAAACACATGTGCCAATCTGGGAATAACATTTACAACACACCTGACCAGTGTTAGACTCTTCCCTGGTGGCTCAGACGGTAAAGCGTCTGTCTACAATGTGAAAGACCTGGGTTCGATCCCTGGGTTGGAAAGATACCCTGGAGAAGGAAATGGCAACTCACTCCAATCCTCTTGCCTTGAAAACCTCATGGATGAATGAGCTTGGTACAGGCTACCGTCCATGGGGTAGCAAAGAGTTGGGCACAACTGAACGACTTCCCTTCATTTGACCAATGTTATATAGTACCAGAAAAGCCCTAAAATTTAAAAAACAGCAAAAAAAGATATGCTGTCCTGTGATGGGTTGAAATGTGTGCCCCTCTGAAAACAATATACTGAAGTCCCTCCGACTTCAGAATGTGGCCTCATTTGGAAATAAGTCCTCACATCAGCACTTATGTTAAAATGAGGTCATCAAGGTTGGCCTTCATCTGACAAGGTGCTTCCCTGGTGACTCAGTTGTAAAGAACTCATCTGTAATGCAGGAGACTCAGGTTTGATCCTTGGGTTGGCAAGATCCCCTGGAGAAGGGAATGGCTAACGACTCCAGTATTGTTGCCTGGAGAATCCCAAGGACAGAGGAGCCTGGAGGGCTACAGTCCATGGGGTTGCAGACTTGGACACTATTGAGCAAATAACACTTCCATACATGAATGGTATTCTTAAGGGAGAAAAAAAAAAAAGGAGGAGGAGGATGTAGGCACAGAGTCAGATAGGCCCAGAGGGAAGGGGATGTGAAGACAAGAGAAGAGTGTCATCTGTAAGGCAAGGAGCTCCTGTGATAACAAGAAACTTAGCTGTGGAAAGCAGTATGTAACACTATTCCTCATAATACTCATGGGGTGTCAACCCTACCAACACCTCAACTTCAGATTTCTCACTTCCAGAAATGTAAGGCAGTAAATGTCTGTTGGTTAAGAAAGCAAGGTTTTGGTAATTTGCTGTGGGAAATTAAAACAGTTCAGTTCAGTTCAGTCACTCAGTCATGTCCGACTCTTTGCAACCCCATGAATCGCAGCACGCCAGGCCTCCCTGTCCATCACCAACTCCCGGAGTTCACTCAGACTCACGTCCATTAGGTCAGTGATGCCATCCAGCCATCTCATCCTCTGTCATCCCCTTCTCCTCCTGCCCCTAATCCCTCCCAGCATCAGGGTCTTTTCCAAAGAGTCAACTCTTCGCATGAGGTGGCCAAAGTACCGAAGCTTCAGCTTTAGCATCATTCCTTCCAAAGAACACCCAGAACTGGTCTCCTTCAGAATGGACTGGTTGAATCTCCGTGCAGTCCAAGGGACTCTCAAGAGTCTTCTCCAACACCACAGTTCAAAAGCATCAATTCTACGGCTCTCGGCCTTCTTCACAGTCCAACCTCACATCCATACATGACCACAGGAAAAACCATAGCCTTGACTAGACGGACCTTAGTCGGCAAAGTAATGTCTTTGCTTTTGAATATGCTGTGTAAGTTGGTGATAACTTTTCTTCCAAGGAGTAAGCGTCTTTTAATTTCATGGCTGCAGTCACCATCTGCAGGGATTTTGGAGCCCCTAAATATAAAGTCTGACACTGTTTCCACTGTTTGCCCATCTATTTCCCATGAAGTGATGGGACTGGATGCCATGATCTTCGTTTTCTGAATGTTGAGCTTTAAGCCAACTTTTTCACTCTCCTCTTTTACTTTCATCAAGAGGCTTTTTAGTTCCTCTTCACTTTCTGCCATAAGGGTGGTGTCATCTGCGTATCTGAGGTTATTTATATTTCTCCTGGCAATCTTGATTCCAGCTTGTGTTTCTTCCAGTCCAGCCTTTCTCATGATGTACTCTGCAAATAAATTAAATAAGCAGGGTAACAATATAGAGCCTTGACATACTCCTTTTCCTATTTGGAACCAGTCTGTTGTTCCATGTCCAGTTCTAATTGTGTCCAATTCTTTGCAACCCCATGAACTGTGGCCTTCCAAGCACTGCTGTCCATGGGATTTCCCAGGCAATAATACTGGAGTGGATTGCCATTTATTCCTCCAAGGGATCTTCCTAAATCAAGGACCAAACCTGAGTATCTTGGTCTCATTCTTGGGAGGTGAATTCTTTACCACTCTACCACCTGGGAAGCCCAAATGAAGCAATGCTGCTGCTGCTGCTGCTAAGTCACTTCAGGCGTGTCTGACTCTGTGCGAACCCATAGATAGCAGCTCATCAGGCTCCCCCGTCCCTGGGATTCTCCAGGCAAGAACACTGGAATGGGTTGCCATTACCTTCTCCAATGCATGCAATATCCCTCTCCAAATACATACTTTGCAAACACTGGGTACATCAAAAATGATCATTCCCCAACTTGTATCTAAAAACATTTAAAATGATGCTACTTTTTATATGATCTAATTCAAGTATCACAAAGAAACTGTTAACAATTGTTTAATTGTTGTTGTTAAGTTGCTAAATCATGTCAATCTCTTTGCCACTCCATGAACTACAGCATGCCTTATTCCTCTGTCCTCCACTGTCTCCCAGAGTTTGCTCAAATTCATGTCCAGTTTAGCTTAATTCATACATTCCATTTTCCTATGCAATATTGTTCTTCACAGCATCAGACTTTACTTTCATCACCAGACACATCCACAGCTGGGCATCATTTCTGCTTTGGCCCAGCCACTTCATTCTTGCTGGAGCTGTTAGTAATTGTTTTCTGCTCTTCCCCAGTAGCATACTGGGCATCTTCTGAACTGGACTGGATGGGTGGGTGGGGGACAGGGCTGGCTGTGTGTGTCATTTTCCAGTCTTACATCTTTTTATCTTTTTCTAATGTCCATGGGGTTCTCCAGGCAAGAGTACAGGCTGGAGCAGGTTGCCATTTCCTCCTTCAGTGGACCAGATTTTTTTAGAACTCTTCACTATGACCCATTCATCTTGGATGGCCTTGCAAGGTATGGCTCATAACTTCACTGAGTTACAAAAGCCCCTTTGCCATGACAAGACTGTGATCTATGAAGCGGAGTTGCTTAATAGCTAAACTTTTAAACAGCATTTTCATAATATACTTACAAATATAAGAGATACATTTCTATTTTGTATGCTACACCCAGTATAATATAGATGGAATCTGTCTGTAATGCGGGAAACTTGGGTTATATCCCTGTGTTGGGAAGATTCCCTGGAGAAGGGAATGGCTACCCCTTCCAGTATTCCTGTCTGGAGAACTCCATGGACAGAGGAGTCTGGTGGGCTACAGGCCATGGGGTCGCAAAGAGCTGGACATGATTGAGTGACTAAGCATATATCTATTTACTTGTACAGTTTCCAGAACTCATTGATTAGCTTCTCAGTCTATAAAGCTGTAGGTTTGCATTCAATTTTCTCATAATTTTCCATTTTGAGTTCGCCTCAAGTGAGGCTTCAACAGGGACTGTTTCTTTGTTCCTTTCAGTGAATGCTACCCTTACAAATGCATTATTGATTTTTCTTCTAAGCCATAATGATGCAAAGTGCAATAGCTTGACAAATTTATGTTTATTGCCCAAAACCAGATTTGATAAGCAGGTATGACTTCTTTCACTTATATGGTGCTGTTGTTTCATATACTGATATTGCATTTGAGCAAACATTCAATCCAAAACAGTGTTATATTAAATGAATGTAAAACATAGCCTTCTGATTAAATGAGAAAAGGAAATATTACATTATTTTCACTGCTTGTATATGTAACATTGGATTCAAAATCAGTGACTTTGAAAACTTAGAATTACCCAGAATTTTTAACAGATTCATTAATCTGTAAAGCAATTTAATTTCTGGATTTTATTGTTTAATAAGCAATAAATGATTTACTATACAAGAGTTAAGACTTTACTGGCAGTAAAGACAGAATGCAATGCAATTTATGAAATTAAAGACATGCCCAGCACCTGTCCAAGGCAATATTCATCTATGTGTTCACACCAGAAAAGAAAGGACAATTTATTTATCATTTGAGAAAAATCTGGGCAGAAAAGCAGTTGCCTAGGTGCTATAATCTACACACTACCTCCTCCCCTTAATTTGGGCTGTTAGCTCTAAGAATCTATCTCATCGCCTAAGTTTCAATGTTAACATATTTTTCATCTGCTTTAAGAGCATGACAACTTTTAAGAGAAAGGATAAAGGAAGAAAAAGAATAATAAAATAAAAAAGAAAGAGAAATGTTGTGAGATCTACTTCTTTGAGACCAGATACATCAAGATCCAAGATTAGAAACTGTCACAAAATTATGGCTTTTGTTTTTCTTTCTCTGTCACCCATCTGCCAACTCTAAGTGCTGAAAATCAGAGCGGCATCTGCTGAAATACTGTATCCATTAATCATGAGTGTAGGGAGCATGCATAATAATCACACTGGGATATGACTTCAGAGCCTCTAATGATGTAGGTCAATGTAGATTAGGGTCTATGCCTCACTCTGGGTGTGGTACGCTTCCTACTGTATGTTGAAGAATATCTTCCCTTTTGAAACAATCAAGGGACATTATTTAAAAGCTCCTTTCTCAATTACAAAGAATAAATGATGCTTAAGGATGAAGGAAGCTCCTTAGACATCACAATGTTTCATTTAATATTCCTGTAGAGTCCAAAGTTATTGTTAAATGTTTCATGTATTTATTAATAAAAGAATTGAACAAATAACTGTCACAAAATTATGGCTTTTGTTTTTCTTTCTCTGTCACCCATCTGCCAACTCTAAGTGCTGAAAATCAGAGCGGCATCTGCTGAAATACTGTATCCATTAATCATGAGCGTAGGGAGCATGCATAATAATCACACTGGGATATGACTTCAGAGCCTCTAATGATGTAGGTCAATGTAGATTAGGGTCTATGCCTCACTCTGGGGTGTGGTACGCTTCCTACTGTATGTTGAAGAATATCTTCCCTTTTGAAACAATCAAGGGACATTATTTAAAAGCTCCTTTCTCAATTACAAAGAATAAATGATGCTTAAGGATGAAGGAAGCTCCTTAGACATCACAATGTTTCATTTAATATTCCTGTAGAGTCCAAAGTTATTGTTAAATGTTTCATGTATTTATTAATAAAAGAATTGAACAAACAGTATGGTCTTATTGACATGGAAAATCTGACACATATCCAATTATCAGTGACTTCAAAGATACTTTTCCACTATACCTCTTGAAAGGTGCCGTTCAAAGTATATTCAGACTGTAGAGATTAGCAAGCTGTGGACTTTTGGCCAAATCCTGCTCAATGTCTGATTTTGTAAATATGGTCCTATTGGAACACACCCATGTCCATCTGGTTGCATGTTGTTGATTTCTTTCAAGCTACAATGAAAATGATGGGTACTTATGACACAGACCTTAAGACCCATAAAGCCTGAAATATTTCTTATCTGGTCTACTATGTAAAATATTTGCCAGTCCCTAAATTATACTGTCTGATACATGGATCCCAGTTTCCTCATTTATAGTTTATAAAATTACATCATTTGTATGTAATCTTTTGGAATTAATGGTTTACCACTCCCTTTGATTTATGAAATTTAAAAAAGCTAAAAAATATCTTTTTCTGTGATTTCTTCACAGGCCTCATTTTTTGAAAATCTCTCTTTACTTTCATTTGGACTGTCTCTATTTATATTTAATAACTCTTAGAAAAGTGGAAAATCTTTCTTGGCATATTGAAGTCTAAGGTCATGGGACAATTGTCCATAGGAACACTGAACACACCATGCTTCTATATTCTGGAAAAATATGAGTCAATTTTGCATTATAAGTTTTCTAATGAGATACTGATATTAATAAAATTTTAGAAATCTGCATATAGAAGAAAAATAAATTTAACTGTGCTCTACAATCTTGTAAATCAATTCCAAATTTCCCATTGTAGCATACATTAACATATAACACATAAGCAATATTTTAAATATGGGAATAAAATATTCAAATAATTATTAATACATCAGCATTATTTTTATTATCTCAGTAGTGAATGCACGATATAGATAAAAAATTGTGTCAGTTTGTTCAGTGACAGGCTGCAGGTTTAAAATTGTGCCTGGATAATACTAGGTGGTAAATAAATATTTGTATGTTGAAGAAATGAGCAAAAATCCAGATGTCAATATAAATGATTTTATTTTTATGCCATATTTTCAAATTGTTGTACAGAGGGAATATGTGATTTTCATAATCAAATATCAGTGATTATTTATTATAAAAAAACTGACTGTATACTATGCAAGTAACACTCTATAGTAAAATACTATTGCAAAAGGGATCAAGAATAAATTTCACATACACAGCTGGTACCTTGGTAAATAATATGTATCCTTCACCTGGTTAAATAATTGAATTATAAATAAAATATATTTCAATAAGTTAAATTATAGAGTGGTTCCCCAAAGAAGAAAATCCATTTATGTCCTGTAGCATATGGAAGTCAGAAGGGCCATGATGTATTATACAATGATATTTTAATAAATCAGGAGGGCAATACAGTAATTTTAAATTTACATAAATATATATTTAAGTAGAGTGGGTTTTATAAGTGAAGAAATTATAATGTGGCATATAGCAGGGACACCACAGCAATATGGAGAAGACTTTAAAGAGAGTTATAGAAAAGTTTTGATGATTCTCATTTGAAGCTTTGTAATTAGGTACATTAAGAGACAGAGAAGATTTTGAGGTAATTCTAGGAAAAAAAAGTCTGGCAAACTTTGTACAATCTCAGTATTGTCTGGAATTACAGAGTTAGAGAATATGTTCTGCTCATTGTTTTTCTTTTCCTGTGATAGTTCTTCCTTTTCCTCTCCAACCCCCACTATTTTTCTATTTGAAAAAATAAAATTTGATATTAATTTATGAACCTGAATATATCCCTCATTATCCCTCAAATAATTTGCAAGAAAACTTCTCTAGTATTTCATTTAAGGTTTAGGAGTCAGAAACTCATTTTAAAATTAGTCAGTACATAGAAGTATTTTTTTAAATTAGTTCAGTTCAGTTCAGTTGCTCAGTCGTGTCCGACTCTTTGAGACCCCATGAATTGCAGCACACCAGGCCTCCCTGTCCATCACCAGCTCCCAGAGTTCACTCAGACTCATGTCCATTGAGTCCGTGATGCCATCCAGCCATCTCATCCTCAGTCGTCCCCTTCTCCTCCTGCCCCCAATCCCTCCTAGCATCAGGGTCTTTTCCAATGAGTCAACTCTTCGCATAAGGTGGCCAAAGTACTGGAGCTTCAGTTGAGCATCATTCCTTTCAAAGAAATCCCAGGGTTGAGCTTCAGAATGGACTGGTTGGATCTCCTTGCAGTCCAAGGGACTCTCAAGAGTCTTCTCCAACACCACAGTTCAAAAGCATCAATTCTTCGGCGCTCAGCCTTCTTCACAGTCCAACTCTCACATCCATACATGACCACAGGAAAAACCATAGCCTTGACTAGACGGACCTTAGTCGGCAAAGTAATGTCTCTGCTTTTGAATATACTATCTAGGTTGGTCATAACTTTTCTTCCAAGGAGTAAGCGCCTTTTAATTTCATGGCTGCAGTCACCATCTGCAGTGATTTTGGAGCCCAAAAAAACAAAGTCTGACACTGTTTCTACTGTTTCCCCATCTATTTCCCATGAAGTGATGGGGCCAGATGCCATGATCTTCGTTTTCTGAATGTTGAGCTTTAAGCCAACTTTTTCACTCTCCTCTTTCACTTTCAACAAGAGGCTTTTTAGCTCCTCTTCACTTTCTGCCATAAGGGTGGTGTCATCTGCATATCTGAGGTTATTGATATTTCTCCCAGCAATCTTGATTCCAGCTTGTGTTTCTTCCAGTCCAGCGTTTCTCATGATGTACTCTGCATAGAAGTTAAATAAGCAGGGTGACAATATACAGCCTTGACGTACTCCTTTTCCTATTTGGAACCAGTCTGTTGTTCCATGTCCAGTTCTAACTGTTGCTTCCTGACCTGCATACAGATTTCTCAAGAGGCAGGTCAGGTGGTCTGGTATTCCCATCTCTTTCAGAATTTTCCACAGTTTATTGTGATCCACACAGTCAAAGGCTTTGGCATAGTCAATAAAGCAGAAATAGATGTTTTTCTGGAACTCTCTTGCTTTTTCCATGATCCAGCGGATGTTGGCAATTTGATCTCTGGTTCCTCTGCCTTTTCTAAAACCAGCTTGAACATCAGGGAGTTCACGGTTCACGTATTGCTGAAGCCTGGCTTGGAGAATTTTGAGCATTACTTTACTAGCATGTGAGATGAGTGCAATTATGCGGTAGTTTGATCATTCTTTGGCATTGCCTTTCTTTGGAATTGGAATGAAAACTGACCTTTTCCAGTCCTGTGGCCACTGCTGAGTTTTCCAGATTTGCTGGCATATTGAGTGTAGCACTTTCACAGCATAATCTTTCAGGATTTGAAACAGCTCAACTGGAATTCCATCACCTCCACTAGCTTTGTTCGTAGTGATGCTTTCTAAGGCCCACTTGACTTCACATTCCAAGATGTCTGGCTCTAGATTAGTCATCACATCATCATGATTATCTGGGTCGTGGAGGTCTTTTTTGTACAGTTCTTCTGTGTGTTCTTGCCACCTCTTCTTAATATCTTCTGCTTCTGTTAGATCCAGACCATTTCTGTCCTTTATCGAGCCCATCTTTGCATGAAATGTTCCCTTAGAGATAATATATTTTCTTGATTTGTAGAAATCCAATAGTTTTATAGCCTTAATTATTTGTGTGTTCTGAAATTTGTTCTGATATGAGTCTGGGCCATCCTAATGCCTTTTTATGCCCACTAAAATCCTCCAAATTAAAACCCATCTCCAAAATCTCCTTCCCTATTCCCTTCTGCCCTCCCCAGGCCCACCTACCTTTAGCCCACAGTGTCTGCTCACTGTCATGATGGTCTTGTAGTCAGTACTTTCTTCCTTAAGGCATTCCTCTTAAAAATATAGTTTGTGTTAATCTCAGCCTCATTTTCTACTGAATTTAGTCCCTCTGGGATTCTGGTGAGTGAAACTCCTCACTCCATTAATAGTAGTATTATTTAAGTCTTTGTGGTTCTCTATAAATATTAGAATGGTGTCTGTTTTTGCAACCCAAGGGCTCTTTTGCTTACAGAGGATCAGGTTGCCTAGGGCATCAGTAAAGGTGCTTTCAAGGCTTAGTCTGGCAAGTAAGTCAAGGCAAGGATTCAGACCTGTTTTACTCAAGTTCAATGCCACCATTTGAAAGAATGCACTACCTTTGTGTGTTGGAAGAAAATCGTACACAACAGTATACCCCACTGAATCAGAATGCAGTGTAAATGAGAAAATGTGGAACTATCCCCAGCACCGATAAATTTCTGTAACCATTCAAAGGATGTACATGATACTTAGGTGGTCATGATGAAACCCAATTTAGTAGCAGGGTAAATCAGTGAACATAGTCTCGAATATAAGTCATAGGTGAGTATTGGGGTAGAGGTTGACCACTATCATGTAAAATCTATTAGCAGGTGCATTGTGACTCCACTTGGTTCAATTTATTTCAGGAAACAAAGACAATTTCAGGTACCCTAAATCCAGTCCAAAATCTTGACTGTGAAGTTCTCCATTTGGTCATTTGTGCTTGTCTTGTGTCTGTGTCTGTGTTTTAATAATCATTTTATTGTGATATTATTTCCATACCACACAATTCACCCCCTTGCACTAGGCAATTCAGTATTTTATTGGTATATTCACATGAGTATGCAAACATCATCACAATCTAATTTTAGATCTGTTCTGTACTTTCTGGAAGAAGTCCCAAACACATTAGCAATCAGTCCTCACACTTTACCTCAAGTACCAGCCTTAGGCAACCACTAATATACTCTCTGTTTTTATATATTTGCAGTTTGGACATTTCATATGAATTAAACTCATGCAACATGTGGTTTCTCTGTGGCTAGTGTCTTCCTTTTAGCACGATGTTTTCAGTGTTCATCAGTATTGTAGCATATATCAGTATTCTATTCTTTTCAGTCCAAATAATATTCCATTGCTTGCTGCTGTAGAAATGAGGCAAAGATGGACCCTGTAAACTGGCCCCCAGGTTGTATATAGTGGACACCTATTAACTCTAAAGCCATGTTTACAGTAGCTACTTTGAAGCTTTCATTTTCTCAGTTCACCAGCTGAGCCCCTTCCAAAGCTAATTTCTCTGTTTTTTCCCTGTGATGTGTGGGTCACATTTACGTGTCCTTTGTAAGGGTTGAAGAGTGGACTTTATGCGTAATATATTGTAACAGCAATAGTCACTGAAGTTCTAATCCCCTCCCCTGGCAGTTGCTCTTGGTGTTGTTTGCTTGGTCATTTGTTTAGTGAAATAGGTGAACTTATTTGGAAAAGTATATTACCTCCACAGAACGTGTGATGTCGGATGTGCCTATTCACGTTTGTTTGCTCTTGTCCATCTTTCAACCTGGCTCCCCATGGTATCTGGAGAAGGAAATGGCAATCCACTCCGGTATTCTTGCCTAGAGAATCCCATGGACTGAGAAGCCTAGTAGGTTACAGTCCACGGGGTCGCAAAGAGTCCGACACGACTGAGCGACTTCACCTCACCACCTCCCTATGGTATCGGTCCTGCATCAGCAGGAGCCACCTACCGGCCAATGACTGTGCTGCAGCCCCTTAATGTCGGATGTGCCTATTCACGTTTGTTTGCTCTTGTCCATCTTTCAACCTGGCTCCCCATGGTATCTGGAGAAGGAAATGGCAATCCACTCCGGTATTCTTGCCTAGAGAATCCCATGGACTGAGAAGCCTAGTAGGTTACAGTCCACGGGGTCGCAAAGAGTCCGACACGACTGAGCGACTTCACCTCACCACCTCCCTATGGTATCGGTCCTGCATCAGCAGGAGCCACCTACCGGCCAATGACTGTGCTGCAGCCCCTTAGGTGGTCAGACTTTTGCCCTCTACCAGGGGATATCTGTGTGACTTGTAAGCTGCCATTACTGAGTAATGAATTTGTACTTTTTTGCTCCATGTTTAGCTGGGACCTGATACCTAAACGGTTCTGCCTCTAATTACTTCTACGAGGGAACAGAAATGGGGATATACACATTCTCCATGACTGCAACAGATGATTGGTGTGAGTTGTATTTAAGCTCCTTGTGCCAGTGAACCACCCCTCTACCCTGCACCCACACCTGCCCTTGTTGATGGTCTGAGTGCAGCCTGGGGAAATTCCTTCATATCTGGTTTATCCCAGCAGTAATCTCTAGGGATGAGTACAGCTTAGCACATATGCACATTTTTCTACTTCCCAGAGGTGACTGATCCCAAAGGGCTCCTCTTTGTTGTCCTTTTCCTGGTTCTTGCTATTAAACTCAGCCGCTCTTCCATTTTGCCTGTGTCATAGACTTACAAAATTCTTTGCTTCCCAGGTTGCACTAGAGATAAAGAACACGCTTGCTGGTGCAGGAGACATAAGATATGCAAGTTTGATCCCTGGGTTGGGAAGATCCCTTGGAGGAGGGCATGGCAACCCACTCCAGTATTCTTGCCTGGAGAATTCCAGGGATGAGGGAGCCTGCAGGCTACAGTCCATGGGGTCGCAAAGAGCCAGGCTCGACTGAGCGATTTAGCATGCATGCACAATATCACCATTGTTGTCAACAGCAGTTTTAGACGAGTTGTTCATGTTCTGTTTGAAATAAAGTATGTCCTCTCAGGTGCAGCCCTGGAGCTGTTTATGCTTTTGGCCTTCCTTTCCCTTGGGAACAATACCTGCAGCTCTGCAACAGTGAGGACCTGCACCTGCTCGTCCTGTAGGGCATGGCCTCACGCTATGGAAATGCTACTGCCAGCTTTTTTCTCCCAGGATGAAATCCAAGGTTGAGACTAGGAGCTGTGCAAAGTGGGAGCCTTCAGCTTTCTGGCTGCTTCTGCCAAAAGCAGAGAGCTTCTATAACACAGACCTGGAACATGTACTTTAGTAATATCATCTAAGAAGGCAGGTCATGGCTCAATGTCACAGACTCTTTCTGTTATTACCAAGATGTAGTGTGTGCGTGCCCCGTTGCTTCAGTCATGTCCAATTCTTTGTGACCCTATGGACAGCAGCCTGCCAGGCTCCTCTGTCCATGGGATTGTCCAGGCAAGAATACTGGGATGAGTGGCCATGCCTTCCTCCAGGAGATCTTCCTGATCCAGGGATCGAACTCACATCTCTTGTGTCTCCTACATTACAGGAGGATTCTATACCCACTGAGACACCTGGGAAACCCACCAAAATGTGGTAGAGTTACTCAAATGAATGTTTCTGTGTTTATTCTATATGCTTAAGATAATTTCTAACAATTTGAGTGATTGTTTTTAAATAATTTTTTAGTAAATTTGCTGTTTTGCTTTGAAGAGTGTCTACTGAACCCCTCAATGTACTATTCTGAAGTACAGAACTCCATACCCTATTTAGTTTTACTCACAGAATGTACATGTTGTAATTTCCCATTTTTTTCCCCTTCTAGTACTGACTAACCCCATATAATTGAAAATTCAGGAAGACTACTCAGGGGTGTGATGAAGTTTAACATCCTTCAGACAATCTTGGCTCTTTTCTAGAACTGGGATTTAATCCAGTCTTACTCTAAGCTGATTTTCTAAGCAGCTATCCATCAGTCCCTAGTGGCTGGCTTCTTGTAAGTTTTCTCAATCTGTCAGAGCTAAGCATTTTCCCTTATTTTGTTGATACAGAATTTCAATGCAATATAAGAATCCAAACTATTTTCCAACTTAAGACCTCCTTCTTCCAGGCATCATGAAAGTGGTAATCAAAATGGATATCCTATTATTTTCAGCCCTTGAATTATTACCATTACAAAAATTTCCATCATTTACAAGGCAGTCTCTGAATAGAGGCTTCCCAGGGCTGCAGTGGTAAAGAAACTGCTTGCCAATGCAGGAGACTCAAGAGAATCAGGTCTGATCCCTGGTTCATAAAGATCCTCAGGAGGAGAAAATGCCAATCCACTGCAGTATTCTTGCCTGGAAAATCCATGGACAGAGGAGTCTAGCAGGCTACTATCGCCCATGGGGTTGTAAAGAGTCTGACAGAAGTTAGCAACTGAGCGCAGGTACTCTGAACAGAACTCTGAAGAAGTTATTTTTCTCCTGATCTTGTCCCATTATTCCATGTAAATGTCTCCTGTGTCTTTTAGAAAGTCAGTTCAGTCACTCAGTCATGTCTGACTCTGCAACCCCATGGACTGCAGCATGCCAGGCTTCCCTGTCCATCACCAATTCCTGGAGCTTGCTCAAACTCATGTTCATCAAGTTGTGATACCATCCAACCATCTCATCCTCTGCATGCCTTTCTCGTCCTGGCTTCAATCTTTCCCAATATCAAGGGCTTTTCCAAGAAGTCAGTTCTTTCCATCAGGTGGCCACAATACTGGAATTTCAGCCTCAGCATCAATCCTTCCAATGAATGTTCAGAACTGATTTCCTTTAGGATGAACTGGTTGGATCTCCTTGCAATCCAAGGGACTCTCAAGAGTCTTCTTGAACACCACAGTTCAAAAACATCAATTCTTTGGCACTCAGCTTTTTTTATAGTCCAACTCTCACATTCATACATGCTACTGGAAAAACCATAGCTTTGGACATTTGTAGGCAAACTAATGTCTCTGCTTTTTAATGTGCTGTCTAGTTTGATCATAGCTTTTCTTCCAAGGAGCCAGCATGTTTTAGTCTCAAGGCTGCAGTCACCATCTGCAGTGATTTTGGAGCCCAAGAAAAGAAAGTCTGTCACTATTTCCATTGCTTATCCATCTGTTTGCCATGAAGTGATGGGACCTAATGCCATGATCTTAGTTTTTTGAATGTTGAGTTTTAAGCCTGATTTTTCACCCTCTTAAGAACTGTGTTTGTGCTGAAGCCTGTTAACCAAATATTTCTTGTGAATGTTTGCATCAAGGTATTGTTTCATGTGGTAAATAAGTAAGCTCAAAATGCCTCAAACAGTGTAGCCTCATTTTTTAATATAATCTTGTTCTAATACAATTCAGTTACATTTCTAGTCATTTTTTTATTTTCTAGGAATGAATAATTGCCTCTTTACTAATTATTTCATCAACATACTTGAGAAGAAGCATGACTTTGTCTCTGTCATTTAAAAACATGCAAATCATTTTTTTTTTTTTTTTTACTGATCCCATTTTCTTTATTTTCAGGTTTCCTTATATACCTTTTTTACACATAGGGATGAATACAGAGTCACGTAGGGGTCAGCAGTCCCGACTTTGATCACAATCAGGTGCTTTACATAAAAAAAAACGTCTTAGGGGTTTGACATCATCTTCTGGCCATGAGGCCTGCTGACACTTTATGACCCTCTCTTTCTGATCACCAAAAAACTCATTTTTTCCAAGGGTGTTTTTTCTTAAACCAGGCACCACCCTCCAGATAAAGTTACATTCCTATAGGGTGAGGGTGTAGTGAGTTCCAATCAAGAAAGGAATTTATCTAACCCAAGGTTAACATGATTCATCTTAAAGGTTCATACTTATTTCTCTTATATGCTAGTTCTATTCTTTATATTCCCTGGGAATATAAAGAATTTAGAAATTTAAAGATTTAGCAACAAAACATCAGCCCAACAGTGAAATCCTTTCACCAATGTTCCCCTTAAAATCTATTTAGCTTTAAGATAATGATAAAGTTACATTGTTACATAACAAGGACACAATAATTTATAACAAAGTACAGTGATCTATAACAAAGAAGAAAATTCATTAACTCAACAAATCTAGTATTGCTCACATCAAAACTACTATATTTCTTTTTCTGTATTCCAAATACATTGATGACTATATTCCCAGGTGCCTAAGGACGTGGAGATTTCTCCTCCTTGGTATTAATATCTCTTGGAATTTTTCTTCTTTTGTGCTAGAGATTCCCTTTGCCCTTCTGTTTAAATAGCATCATTACTGAATTCCTGGATTCCTTTTTTTTTTTAAATAAACTTTATCTTTGAATATCTTTAAATTTACAGAAATATTGAAACAATATTTCCATAGTATTGAGAATACTATTCAGTAGTACCGAGAATACACATATATCCCATACCTCTAAGATAATATCTTATATTAGTATGAAGCTTTTGTTACAATTAAACAATAAATATTGACACGTTATTATTAACTAAAGTTCATACTTTATTCAAATTTTCTAAGTTCCTACCTAATGTCCTTTTCCTGTTCCAAAATCTCAACTATTACATCTACTTTTCCTGGTTCCTTAGGCATCTCTTGCCTATGATAGCTTTCCATATTTCCCTTGTTTTTGATGACATTCAAAGTTTTGAAAAGTACTGGTCTGGCATTTTAGAAAATGTCACTCAGTCAGGACTTGTCTAATGTATTTCTTATGATGAGACTATTGTTACTGGTTTTTCAGAGGAAGACCAAAGAGGTAAAGTGCCATTTCAGGACATGACATCAAGAGTGTTCTAACAATGCAGTTAATGTCCATTAGCAGATGAATGGATAAGAAAGCAGTGGTACATATACACAATGGAGTATTACTCAGCCATTAAAAAGAGTACATTTGAATCAGTTCTAATGAGGTGGGTGAAACTGGAGCCGATTATACAGAGTGAAGTAAGCCAGAAAGAAAAACACCATACAGTATCCTAACACATATATATGGAATCTAGAAAGATGGTAACAATAACCCTGTACGCAAGACAGCAAAAGATACACAAATGTATCGAACAGTCTTTTGGACTCTGTGGGAGAGGGAGAGGGTGGGATGATTTGGGAGAATGGCATTGAAACATGTATAATATCATATAAGAAATGAATCGCCAGTCTAGGTTCGATGCAGGATACAGGATACTTGGGGCTGGTGCACTGGGATGACCCAGAGGGATGGTATGGGGAAGGAGGTGGGAGGGGGGTTCAGGATTGGGAACACATGTAAATCTATGGCAGATTCATGTTGATGTATGGCAAAACCAATACAATATTGTAAAGTAAAAATAAATAAGTAAATAAATAATAATAAAATTTAAAAACATTAAAAAATAAACCAGAAAAAAAAATACCATGAAAGTAAATGTGTACTCAAATCTCTCTTCTGAGAGGGAAAGAGAGATTGTATTTCTTGTCATCCATACTGGAAAGATGCCCATGTTGAGTTTCTCTTCTTTTCCCATAATATTTTTTCTTAGCTTATTGGAGGTATCAGTATCATTTACTCTATATAAGTAGCATATATACTATATATTTATAGCATATTTATTGCATACATATGTAGCTTCCCTGGTAGCTCAAAAGGTAAAGAATCTGCCTGCAATGCAGGAGACCCAAGTTTGATCCTTTGGTTGGGAAGATTCCCTGGAGGATGGCATGGCAACCCACTCCAGTATTCTTGCCTGAAGAACACCATGGACAGAGGAACCTGTCAGGCTATAATCCATGGGGTCACAAAGAGTCTGATGTGACTGAGCAACTGACAATTTCACTTTCTCTGTGTACAAGTACTATATGCAATAAAAAGTAGGATCTGGATAAGTCAGAGAATGTGAAAGTGAAGTCTCTCAGTCTTGTCTGACTCTTTGCAACCCCATGGACTGTAATCTGCCAGGCTCCTCCATCCATGTGATTTCCTAGGCAAGAATACTGGAGCGGGTTGTCAGTTCCTCTCCAGGGAGTCTTCCCAACCCAGAGATCAAGCCCAGGTCTCCCACACTGCAGGCAGACTCTTTACTATCTGAGCCACCAGGATAAGTTAGAGAGCAAGGATTAATGAACTTCACAAATCAAAATCATAAAATATTTATTACCTTCAAGCATCCTTATTTTACTTCTAAAAGAGACTGAAATGGGTTTACCACCAGTACTTCTCTACTCATTTGTGTCATTTGTAAAATAGGAGAGTTGGGGTTAAGGTTTTACTGCACCTGAAAGAGTCTAAACTTTCCTTTTGGTGTGGGCTTACCGAGACCAACAGAGATGTGGTAGGGATATTTGCTCATCTCCAAGGCATTCCAAGAGACAACTCTTTGGAAAGACTCTGATGCTGAAAGGCAGGAGGAGAAGGAGATAACAGAGGATGAGATGGTTGGATGGCATCAGTGACTCAACAGACCTAAGTTTGAGCAAGCTCCAGGAGATGGTGAAGTACAGGGAAGACTGATGTGCTGTAACCGATAGTGTCGCAAAGAATCAGACACAACTGAGTGACTAAGCATGAGCAATATGGTCATATATCAAAACAGAGGATACTTAGATATATGTAAAGTTTATAAAAATATAAATCATTTATTTTTATATAAAATGTAAATTATATTTTATACAAACATGTAAATTATGATTATATAAAATATTTAACAAGTACTCTTGAGAAATTAATTCATAGGCATGCTGCTGCTAAGTCGATTCAGTTGTATCTGACTCTGTGTGACCCTATAGATGGCAGCCCACACACTCCCCCGTCCCTGGGATTCTCCAGGCAAGAACACTGGAGTGTGTTGTCATTTCCTTCTCCAGTGCATGAAAGTGAAAAGTGAAAGTGAAGTCGCTCAGTTGTGTCCGACTCTTAGCAACCCCATGGACTGAAGCCCACCAGGCTCCTCCGTCCATGGGATTTTCCAGGCAAGAGTACTGGAGTGGGGTGCCATTGACTTCTCTGGTAAATATGAAAATAAGTAAATATATCAATACATGATAATTGCATTTTCTTACAGGGAGCATGAGGCATGACTGGGTAGAGTACAGAGCTTTATGTAATTGATTTGGGACCAGATATTTTACATTTGTCTAAAACTGTAGAAGTGTATCACAATATTCATTTCTTCCCTTCAAACTATACAATTCTATGTTATTTTGCATCTCTTTTGAATTGATTTAGTCATCTGTTTCCCTCATTCCTGAGTTAAATCATAGGCATAGTCACTATTAAAGAGTTACCCATTTTGCAGTTAGCCTTAGAATGTTACACACAGTTGAGAACTACTTGTATCTATCAGCCTAATAAGACATCTTGTAATATAGACATTTTCAGAGTAATTCACATATAATAGATCCCTTTTCAGGAAGTATTCTTAAAAGCAAACACACCCAAAATTTAAAAAGCAAGCACACCCCAAAAAACCAAAAACTACAGAACTCATAACCTTTGGGTATCTCTCAGTTTTGAAGACACACAATAGAAAAGCTGTCAGTGGGTATTTCACATCTGAGTATCCCCCGGCTTTGATATATGACAGTGGTTTAAAATTCCCCTTCTGGTAAAAGCAATGTTTGGCTCCAGAGACTCATCTGTGGGTTTGGAAAGTCTTTGGAAAGCCACTTTGGCTCCACGAAAGTTTAGGAATAATAGATAAATATAAAATTTTAAACACTGTGCCAGAAATCCAGTATAGGGAATAAAACGCATCTCTGGTGATGTTCTTTGTAACAAATACGTCTTCTTTAAAGTTCACATGTTTCCATAGGGTGCTGACACCTTAGAACAAGCCTCTTTTCTTATTTTTATAACAGCACCATTGGTATCAGAGCAAGTGTACCCAGGTTGATGACTCTACATAGTTTTTCCTTGTAATTTGGGCTACATTTCATACCCGGGGGAGTTGTTCCTCTTTCACTTAAGAACCGGAGTCCTTCAATCTCCTTGCATTACATTTGTCATGATATAACACTTTAAAAGCTCCCTGGCTGACAGCTGTTGCCAGATGCTGGGATCGCTGAGAGTGGCATCATCCACTGAAAATAATATCTGCCCCCTCTTAACTAAAGCACCTCAATGTTGTCTTGGAGTGGATTTTAGGATCATAATGCGATAATATGAGTTAGGAAATACAAGTGTACACATGTTCTAATTGAGTGATGGGATTAGCATATATTGTATTTCTTCATGCATATAGCTGTACAGACGTAAGAATATTGTTGACTGCACCCTCACAATTCAAATGCTGTCTGACAGTTATTTAGCATAAAACTATGCCATGACTTCATTAGAAATTAGTCCTCACACCTCTCTTGTTCCAAAGCTTATCTTTTCATTCACTTATTTTATTATGATTTTTTTTTCCTTTTTAACTATACCAAGGGACTTTGCAGGTGGTGCTAGTTGTAAAGAACCTGCCTGCCAATACAGGAGACATTAGAGATGTGGGTTCAGTCCCTGGGTCAGGAAGATTCCCTGGAGGAGTACATGGCAATCCACTCCAGTTTTCTTGCCTGGAGAATCCCATGGACAGAGGAGTCTGGGAGGTTACCGTTCATAGGGTCACAAAGAGTCTGACATGACTGAAGTGACTTTGCATGCAACTATACCAGTCCTGGAAGTGACTCCTGAATTCAAGGTCTTCACTTTGGTTCCACATGCTGACCATTTATGTGATTGAGCCCAGGATGGCACACCTAGTTCAGTCTAAGTGGGAAGAAGCTGGACAGCTGGAAAGGACCTTATCTTCCTGTTGGCTTCGGGTCACCTGGCCTGTCCAGCACCTTGCTGGGTGGATTAGCAGGACTATTGTGCAGTTTCTGAATTTTCAGTCACCATCTAATCCTGTTAGCTCAGTAACCTTGCCAATTACAGCTTTTTATTTTCTTTTATCCTTCTCTACCTAGAATTATGTGTCTATTTTCACACCTTCGTTGGGTGAGGGCTGGGAGTCCTGAATCTCCTAACTTCAGAGGAACTATGTGGACCTGATTGCTTCAGATCTTCTAATTTCACAGAAGATCTAAGTGAGTCTAAGAAGTTTATGCTGCCCAATACTAAAATATGTACTCATTGGAAAATGAATTTGGAACTCAGGTCTTTAAGCTCATACTCATTCTCTTACTGGGATTTGAAGCCCTTGAAATTCTCATCTATTTATGGATTCATTGTATAGTGTAGAATAGAATCCAAAGGCATGGGCTCCTGAGTCAGCTGCCCAGATTCAAACACACCGCCTATGTGCTTGTCTGTACACAACTGTCAAGTCGTTTAGATTCTTTGTTTCTCCGTTTTATCTGTCAGATGGGTGTAATAGATCCTCCTTCACAGAACAATTGTACTGATACAGAACATATAACATAATATGGAATATAGTAAGTTTTCAATGAAAGTTAACTACCATCATTCAATGACTTACTCACTCACACTTAACAAATATGTGTTTTGTACTTACCATGTGCCATTGTGGATACCAGGAACAGAACAGCTGAGAATGGCTGACAAGAGAGTCATCATTGCTACTCTCTTAGCCCTTTGTCACTCTACTCAGAAAACTGGAAAAATAATCATACAAATATACCTATGATACAAATTATTATGTTGTTAACATCACTTATAAATAAGGGGTTTGAGAGGAGGAGAGAATGGCCAGAGTCTAGAGTGATGCAGAGGAAGATTGTGCAGTTCATGAACTGTTATGCTCATGAATATCATAAAAGGCCTGGCTTTTAAGATCTACTCTCTTAGCAACTTCCAGATATACACTACAGCATTAACTACAATCATCAGTCTATATGTTGCATCCCTAGT
The DNA here is from genome assembly GCA_006408695.1 of Aepyceros melampus. Classification (NCBI taxonomy): domain Eukaryota; kingdom Metazoa; phylum Chordata; class Mammalia; order Artiodactyla; family Bovidae; genus Aepyceros; species Aepyceros melampus. The sequence continues at coordinate 225,587 of SJXQ01008982.1, forward strand.
GTGCAGAGAGAAGGCTTTGCAATGTTAATTACAGATCTTTCCACTCCAGTGTGGTATTTGAGTTCCTAAAAAGCTTTGCCTTCTGCAGAATTCACATTAAACCAGCAGCATTCACGGCAGAGGATAAGATTATGTGCGTATCTCTCAGACCTGTATGGTCACCCCTAACCATCACCATCCTAATGAAAATAAAAGCAAAACTATACAATAACCTCAGATATGCAGATGACACCACCCTTATGGCAGAAAGGAAGAGAAGCTAAAAAGCCTCTTGTTGAAAGTGAAAGAGGAGAGTGAAAAAGTTGGCTTAAAGCTCAACATTCAGAAAACGAAGATCATGGCATCTGGTCCCATCACTTCATGGGAAATAGATGGGGAAACAGTAGAAACAGTGTCAGACTTTGTTTTTTGGGGCTCAAAAATCACTGCAGATGGTGACTGCCACCATGAAATTAAAAGACGCTTACTCCTTGGAAGAAAAGTTATGACCAACCTGGATAGTATATTCAAAAGCAGAGACATTACTTTGCCGATATATTACTTTCCCCATATATTGTCATACAAAATGATGTGCTAGATATTCTGTTCTGAATATTAAAATATATATTACTTAAGTAGAAATCACAGTTGTGATTTAAACTCTTATTTAAATCAGTGCTACATGGTAGAAAACAATGCAAATCACAAGAGCAAACTGCATCTATAATTGTAATTTTCTAATGGCACCCAACTCCAGTACTCTTGCCCGGAAAATCCCATGGACAGAGGAGCCTGGTAGGCTGCAGTCCATGGGGTTGCTAAGAGTCAGACACGACTGAGCGACTTCACTTTCACCTTTCACTTTCATGCACTGGAGAAGGAAATGGCAACCCACTCCAATGTTCTTGCCCGGAGAATCCCAGGGATGGGGGAGCCTGCTGGGCTGCCGTCTATGGGGTTGCACAGAGTTGGACACAACTGAAGTTACTTAGCAGCAGCAGCAGCAGTAATCACATTAAAAAAGGAAAAGAAATAGGTCAAATTAATGTAATAGTTTATATTTATTTAACCTTCTGATTGAGGGAAGGAGAAAAGAGGTCAACAGAGAATGAGATGATTGGATGGCATCACCCACTCAATGGACATGAGTTTGAGCAAACTCTGGGAGATAGATAGTGAAGGACAGGAAAGTCTGGCATGCTGCAGTCCAAGGGATTGCAAAGAGTTAGACACAACTTAGCAAGTGAACAACAAACCTTCTTTACCCAAACTATTAGCATGTCAACAAAAAAAAAATGTAGAAATCAATAATGAGATCTTTTACATTCTTATTTTTTGTAGTAATTTTTTGAAATGTGGTATATAATTGAAAAGTTAGAGGACATCTCAATATCGAATTGCCAAATTTCAACTCCACAGCCATGTACAGCTAGTGGTTCCCATATTGGACAATGTAAGTCTAAGTTAACTTTTTATGAACATTATTTTGCCAGAATGAAAGGAAGCAATAAAATATATACAGTTCATGTTTTTGTTAGTAGATAACAGGTGCATCCCTTCAGGCCAGAGAAAAAAAATAGATCCTACTTTTTTTCTCCTTTTGAGAGTGTCACTGTAGGATGCTCTCAGAGTGTAACTTTTAGACCCTCGGCATCTCACATTGTATCTTCAGTGAATTGCTCCCACCTTTTTTACATTTGAATACGTGTAAAGAATGCATTATACTTTATATTATATCTAGCTGAATAATCACGAAACCAAATTGCAACTGAAAGGTTGACAAAATGCCCTGTTTTATAGGCATGTGATTAAACAAGTTGATTTTTATTTTAGTTGTCCTGTTTTGGAAGCACTTTATGTAATTTCTGACCTCTGACATTCTTGACCTTTGGAAACCTCTGAGAAGGCTGTGTGCCAGTGTGTGAAGCTTCCCTAGCTGGAGCCACATTTTCCTCTTGCTGCTTAAAGAATATAACAGAGCTGTTACTTTTAATGCTCATTGCAATTTTCACCTATGGCAGACTTTTGTTAATTTAAGTTCTGACCACTTAAATTTTGCCATCAGGTTATTCTATTTGCTTTTCTTTTTCCACAGCATTGGTAAATTTGCCCTCATTTATGTATTTGACTATATTTATTTTCCATTCCTGATTTAAGAAAGGTAGGAATTATGTCTGTTTCCTTACTTACTGTATTACAAAGAACCTAGTACATCTTAGACACTCAAATCTTAGATAAGTGGATGAAAAAAATTGTTTGTTGTAAGGAAAATTTTGAAAGCTCAGTTTTACCTAATGCAAAGTAGAGATTATCCACTGATACTGATTCAAGGTTGCTTTGAATCATACACCATCTATGAAATAATTCCTCTGTATCCCAGTGTTTCTAGTATGCCAATATGAGAGGCATTTTTTTAAACATTAAAGCTTATAAACCCGTATAAAACCATCTGACATTTTTCTCAATAGCATGCATCTTAAATCATTTTCTTTTAGTAAATTTATGTTATTCTTTCATTGTTGTTACTGTTCAATCATTAAGTCCTGTCTGACTCTGCAGCCTCATTAACTATGGCCCACCAGGTTCCTCTGTCCTCCACTATTTCCGAGAGTTCACTCAAATTCATGTCCATTGAGTAAGTGATGCCATCCAACCATCTCATTGTCTGCCATCCTCTTCTCCTTTTCCTCTTTCCCAGCATCAAGATCTTTTCCAATGAGTCAGGTCTTTGCATCAGGTAGCCAAAGTTCTGGAGCTTCATCTTCAGTCATAATCCTTCTAGTGAATGTTCTTCTATGTGTGGTTCTATACTTCCTATTCTCTAACTTCAGATAATTTTTTGTTTATTTAAAACTGCTTTGTTTTTTCCTTATTCTTTAAATCTGTGGTTCTCAGTCTTAATCTATTTTGCTCCTTTCAGGGGATATTTGGCAATGGCTGGAGACATTTTTTGGTTATCACAACTAGCAGTGGGGGAGGATGCTACTGTCACCTATTGAGTGAAGGAAAGGGGGTGTTTCTAGGATTCATGAGATGTACATGCTGGCCCCCAGCAACAAAGAGTCATCCAACCCCAAATGTCAGTTGTCCTAAGGCTATGAAATCCTACTCTCAGTTCACTTTAAAAAGCATAATCCCAGTAAAGAATTCTAATTCAAAAAGATGTATGCTTCCCAATATCTATAGCAGCACTACTTACAAGAACCAAGACGTGGAAGCAACCTGTGTCCATCGACATGAATGAATAAAGAAGATGTCATATATGTAGATATATATATACAATGGAATTTTATTCAGCCATAAAAAAGAATGAGATACTGTCATTTGCAGCAATAATCAATTATCATACATATCCCTAGTGGGTTCAGTGATAAGAATCTGCCTGCAATGCAGGAGACATGGGTTCAGTCTATGGGTCTGGAAGATCCCCTGGAGAAGGAAATGGCAATCCACTCCACTATCTTGCCTGAGAAATCCCATGGACAGAGGAGCCTGGCAGGCTACAGTCCATGGGGTCACAAAAGAGTTGGGCATGACCTAGAGATTAAACAGCAATAAGGGATAACCTTGCCAAGTGAAGTCAGAGAGAGAAAGACAAATATCATATAATATCCTTTATATGTAGAATCTAAAAAAAGTGATACAAATGAACTTATTTACAAAACAGAAATAGACTCATGGACTTTGTTTTCTAGTCAGAGGGGAAAGGGAGGGAGATGAATTGGCAATTTGAGATTAAATTTAAAGGACAAAATATATATTGTATATAAAATAAACATATAATAAGGACCTACTATATAACACAGGGAACTATATTCAATTTCTATAATAACCTATAATAGAAAAATATATAGAAGAATATATATATGTCTAACTGAATTACTTTGTTGTACACCTGAAATATTGCAAATTAACCATGCTTCAGTAAAAAAAAAAATAGTGATCTCTGTTTTACTCTTAAATGGTTATTAAATTTAAAAAATGATTGCTTCTATTTATGATAAACTTGCTTTTTATGACTCATACTTTTTCAAGTCAGTAAAAAACACTTAGATATTTTATCCAAGTTAACAGGTTAAATAGCAGTGATCATTTACTAATATAATTCTTTTAAAGACTTTTCTGTTTCCTTCAATGTTGGCAGATATAATGAGAGTTTTGATGACTATCATCATGTAATTCTATCAATTTAATGAATCTCTGTTAATCTGTTTTATAGGTCCCTTTAGATGGAATATAACATAGCAGAAGCATTTTCATCAAAAGGATTAATGCCTGCATTATCATTTCTGCAATAAAACAGAAAGCTAAGTGGTGGAGGCCACAGACACCTCAAACCTGGATTCCACAATTCTGCATAAGTGCTGGAGTTTTTATTACTCTGCTGTAGGAAAGCTTTTGCCAATGCTTACAAGGAACTGTTTATCCCTGCTGCTCTGGGTCCTATTTGATGGAGGTCTCCTAACACCACTTCAACCTCAGCCACAGCAGACTTTAGCCACAGAACCAAGAGAGAATGTTATCCACCTACCAGGACAGCAATCACATTTCCACCGAGTTAAACGTGGCTGGGTATGGAATCAATTTTTTGTGCTGGAGGAATACATGGGCTCCGAGCCTCAGTATGTGGGAAAGGTAATGACGTATTTCTTTTGCCAACAACTTGATAGCAAGGGGGCTTATGCATTGTGTATTGTGTATGGATGTTTTGCACAGGAGTTGAACAAACCAGTGAGTAGAACACTGGAATTGAAATCAAGAGACCTGGTTTCTCTTCCTGACTCAATGACCCGGGTAAGCTTTGGAATATCATTTCATCCCTCTTTGCTTCAAGTCTCCTTGGTTATTTTAGTGAAGTTAGTATATATTATAATCCAATTTTTGACATTGTTCGCCAAAGTCATGAAGTTAATATGTGTAAATGCAACTAAAAGTGTTACTATAGCACATTATTGGTCCTACCCCTTCTGGAATTGTTTACCAGCAAGAAACACAGGAAAAAATGAGGAGGTATAAGTATTCTAAATTGTTCATATCGTTGAATGACCAAAATACCTATATTTCCCTCCCCTTAAAAAATAAGACATACCATTTAGATTATGGTTCTGGTGTACAGATGGTCCCAGATTCACAGTGGTTTGACTTAAGATATTTCTAACTTTACAACGTTGCAAAAGCAATATGCGTGCTGTACCTATACAGCCAATCTGCTTTTTACTTTCACTACAGTATTCAATAAACTACACAAGATAGTCAGCGCTGGATTATAAAATAGGCTTTGTGCTAGATGATTTCCTGACTGTTGGTTAATGCAAGTGTTTTGAGAATGTTTAAGTCTGTCAGACTAAGTAATGATATTCAGTAGGATAAGTGTATTAAATCATTTCGATTTAACAATGTTTCCGATTGACAATGGCTTTATTGGGATGTAGCTCTGGTCTAAGTTGAGGAAGATCTGTATTTGATTTGGTTTGCTTATTCTTTAACGTAATTCCTTTATTATAGGTTATTTGTTTATTTATTCATTTTTGAATGTGCTGGGTCTTCACTGCTGCATGCAGACTTTGGTTGCAGCAGCTGGGGACTAGTCTATAGTTATGGTTCGCTGACTTCTAATTGTTGCAGCTTCTCTTTTTGTGGAGCACGGGTTCTAGGGCACATGGGCTCAGTAATTGCAAGCATATGGGCTTAGTTGCCTTGTGGCATGTGGGATCTTTCTGGACCAGGGATCAAACCAGCGTTCCCTGTATTGTCTAGTAGGTTCTCAATCACTGGACCACCGAGAGGCCCTCTTTATTATAGGTTTTGTAAGGTATTTATAAAAGTGTTTATGGCCAAAGTAATAAATGTTGGAACCCAAATATATGCACATCAATCTCAACACAATATGCAAATTTTAATCTCATAGTTTAAGAAAAAAAATTTTTTCCTCAAAATAGCAACTATGTGTTTCAACAGATTTATGCTTTATTGCTATTATTCTTACATCAACTTTGGAGCCATATCTATCATAGACCCTATCAATGACACCAGAATCTTTTTCAGGAAAATACATGTTTTATTTAGTTTCATTTTGCTAATTCTAGGTTTGGTTTTGTTTTGTTTTCTAAAAGATTTTGCTATGGTTTTAATAAAAAATGTTTATGCTTGAAGAGAGTTTAAAATAAATCTAAAGCAGAAATAGAAAACCATAGTCAAAATAGTATTAGAAAACTGATATAATAGATTATGTCTCTGGAATATTAAAGTCCCTAGAGATTTGTGAAAATCTAAACTAATGAGAAACATGATGAGTCTTATGATTCTAATGCTGGCTTAAATGAAACAAATTTATTTAAAAGCTAAAGTCTTTGCCTAAGATTTTAGAATTTACCTCTTGGAAATATATTTTTAAAATATTGAAAATATGATGAGGAAGGTCTTCAACTAGAACCTTTGTTGAAAATGAACACATAGTCACGTCGCCCTCATGTTACCAAACACTGTGATTGATGCACAGTGAGGCTGAACAAACTAAAATGTTAACATTTGGAGCAGAGAAAGTTTTATTGCAGGGCCATGCAAGGAGACAGGTAGCTTGTTCCCAAACAAACTTGAACTCCTGAAAGTTTCAGCAAAGCACTTTTAAAGGCAAGGTGAGGGAAGGGAGGGTGTGGTTAGTTGTAAACTTCTTGGTGTAGGAATCCTTTGTCCTTGCAGGTGTCCACATAGGTAAGGTCAAGAGGTTCCTGTAAACCTCCAGGACAAATGTTATTCTCTGTTCTGCAAGTTTTTATCTCTATGTGAAAGGATACTTAAAGGCCAAGGTCTTAAAAATGGGCTATGGTGTATATTTCAGGCTATAGGCAGCATTCTTTTGCAAATAGTGCAGAGACAGTATGACTAAGTGTAAGCAACAAAGCACAAAGATTAAAAAAAAATAGATCTAATATGGAGTCAGATTTGTTCTTCACAAATGCACTGGGTATATGGGGCCCTATGATGCTTTTGAATTGTGGTTTTAAAGACTTTTGAGAGTCCCTTGAACTGCAAGGAGGTCCAACCAGTCCATCCTAAAGGAGGTCAGTCCTGAGTGTTCATTGGAAAGACTAATGTTGAAGCTGAAATTCCAATACTTTGGCCACCTGATGTGAACAGCTGACTCATTTGAAAAGACCCTGATGCTGGGAAAGATTGAAGGTGGGAGGAGAATGGGACAACAGAGGATGAGATGGTTGGATGGCATCACTGACTCAATGGACATGAGTTTGGGTAAAATCTCGTAGGTGGTGATGGATAGGGAGGCCAGGCGTGCTGCAGTCCATGGGTTTGCAAAGAGTTGGACATGACTGAGCAACTGAACTGAACTGATATGGGGCCCTGAGCAAATATTTTCTGTGAGGTACCTATCTATATATATATATATATATATATATGATTCACATCAATCAATCTTTGAGTACCATTCTCACAGTCCAAATTTTAGTGATCTTGCAAAAAAACATACAGTACCATTTAGCAGGAGCAATCTACTTGTCAGGCTGGCTACTAAGAATCAGGATCTGGTCTTGTTGCCCCAGGCAACTCCATAGATGCTAGCTCTGAGGTCCATATGGTACCTGGTGAACCCTAAAATTGAGTGGAAAGTCAGAGAAAACCATAAAGGGGAGAACTGTCTACTGGAGCCCAACCAATTTCAACTGAGTCCAGGGTAACCCACTCAGATGGTATTGCTCCACAAATAGCCCTGAGCACAAGAAGGGCCTTCAAAACTTTTAAGGGAAGCACCCAAATCGTGAATGTCCCCTGATGTTACTATACATTGTTTCCACTTATAATATTCTTTGTATGATCAAAGAGTATAAAAATCAGTGAAGTTTTCATGATAAGATAATTTTATGTCATAGTACACTAATTTCCTGTGATTAATTCAGAATAAGGATTGGGTTTTGAAATCCAAGGCAAATGGAGAGGAAGCATACCTCTAGAACTTTTGTCTCCTGGGTGTCAGTTATGTCAACTCTGCTTGTGATGGAAGCTGGACATCACATTGAGGTTCCTGGCAAATGTCTGCCAAGAAGCCATTCTGACTTTAATTAAAGCAGATCCTTAGCCTTTACTTGCCAGAATTTGAGGTGAGAAAGTTGACATTTTGTTGAAAATTTAATGAAATTGACTTTTAATCTATCCTAGCTAGAGTAGAATTTCACTCTCAGTGGACATGATTAAAAAGATCTAGGAACTACTTCTAGAAGTTTTGTTTGATACTCTTGAATTCTATTTTTATAATTGATATGAGAGTATGGAATTCATCCAAATCATTTGAGATGAATCAGTATTTATAAATAGATTAACAAGGAATAGGTCTAAGATCCAATCCATTATGAAATTAAAACATTATTTTCATAGATGCATGGGTCCCCATTTGTAAAACATAATGAAAACTTATGGCTCTCAGGCAATGTATGTTCTAATGCAAATGAAAAAACAGTTTCCAAGATTTCCTTTGCACGTGGAAACTAATTAAAGTTTAATTAACTCTGTCTTGATTCTAGATATGGGAATAGTAATATGATGACATTGGGGCCAATTCAAGCCATTATATGTAAGTGTGTAAACATGTATAAATATATTTGTGCTCCTGCTCTTTCTAGAAGGCTTTGAGACAGTTCACAGTAAAACAAAGTACTATAGATAATATAGAATTCTGTGTTATAGGAAAAGGAAAATGCAAAAGTGCCAAGCACAATAGTCAACTGAACCATTATAACTGAGACTCAGATTTAATGTATATTTCTTTGCAGCAAGAACATACATATTGTATTGTTCAGTTGCTAAGTCATATCTGACTCTTTAAGGCCCCATGGACTATAGCACTCCAAGCTCCTCAGTCCATGGGGATTTCGAGGCAAGAATACTGGAGTGAGTTGCCGTTTCCTTCTCCATGGGATCTTCCTGGACCAGGGGTCAAACCTGTGCTTCCTGCACTAACAGGTGGATTTTTTACCACTGAGCCACCAGGGAAGCCCCCAAACATGGAAATTCCACTTACTGAGAGAGAAAAAAAAATTTCCCTAACTTCAAGTTTAAAAGAATTTCTTCTTGTAGAAATTAATGAGGAAGGAGTGAGTGGCTTAATGGATATTAGACTCAACAACTGTTATATTTAATATTTAAAAGGATCAGATGTTATTGTTGACATCCTTTCAAGAAAGACCAAACTATGGCATTGCTTATAATGACTATGATTTAATACACGAATAAATCCCAAGGTTGTCCAGAGGTAAAACTAATACTTTTTTCAAATAGACATTTTGGATTTGCTACAACACCTGGATATGTGTAAAATACCATATTGCAGAGCAACACGGAAACTAATTTGATAAGCAAACATGTTTAACACAACTTATTGCTCAAAGTCACCTCAAAAAAGTATCATTAAAGGAACACACAGATGTGCCTGCCCATACACACACACACACACACACACCACACACACGAGTAAATTGCTTATAGCATCAAATATAACTGGGCGCCTTTGTCTCAATTCAGAAGAACTTGTTAGCAGAAATTCTTAAAATGAAAGTATTTAATATGGCATATGGCATAAAGATTCAATATTGCAGTATACCTAATCTTTAATTTGAGAGGCATTTATTCAACATATTTCTAATTGAGAATGCATTATCATTTCAGAAAGTGTTAAGCCTTGTGGGAGTAAAGTATGAATGTCTTTAGATTGCAGTTATAACAGATAAGCTTTATTGAGTGTCTTAGGGCACTATTTTAATTTCTTTACTTACATAAATTCATGTAACCTTTGCAACAGCACTATCAGGACAATTATTGGTAGCCTCATTTTGCTTATCAGAAAACTGAGGCACAGGAAAATTAAATAATTCCCCATGGCCCAACACCCAATAAATACTGAAACTTGGATTTTAAGTTGGGTAAAGCAGGTAGTTTAGGTCCATGGGACCAGGAAATATCACATTTCATTATCATACAAGCATCTTAGGAGTTAAAAATAATTTTAATACTCTGTCAAAAGTACTATGACAAAGATCCTATTAAGAGTTGTGGAGACAAAAGAAGGCCTATGATTATGCCTAAAAGAAAAATTCAAGAAAAGGTTCACAGTTGATGAAGTACCTGAGATGAATCTTGAAAGATGTCTTTGTTTTTAGGAAGAGATAGTCTGAAGAAATGTTTTTATAAGCACTCAGGCTTGAAAGTGCAAGGTGAGCCTCGATAACTATATTTCAAATAATCAGAGAGTGTGAAATCAGTGTTTCAGAGTAGGTTATGGAAACTTCAGAGTAGATTAAATAGAGAAAGTACAGAGGCTCAAGTCTGATGTCAAGATTAATAATACTTATTCTTTTATTTAATTTTTTTAAATAATTGAGATATAATTGACAAAGGACAGCAGTTCCCAGTGTACAACATAGTGTTTTGCTATTGTATACATTGTGAAATGATCTCCCCAATAAGTCTCAGTTCAGTTCAGTCACTGAGTCGTGTCCAACTCTTTGCAACCCCATGAATTGCAGCACACCAGGCCTCCCTGTCCATCACCATCTCCCGGAGTTCACTCAGACTCACGTCCATCNCATTGGAAGGACTGATGCTGAGGCTGAAACTCCAATACTTTGGCCACCTCATGCGAAGAGTTGACTCATTGGAAAAGATCTTGATGGAAAAGACAGAGGATGAGATGGCTGGATTTCATCACCGACTTGATGGATGTGAGTTTGAGTCAACTCTGGGAGTTGGTGATGGAGAGGGAGGCCTGGCATGCTGTGATTCATGGGGTTGCAAAGAGTCGGACTCAACTGAGTGACTGAACTGAACTGAGGCACAAGACTAGTGCAGAGTGAGAGCAACTATGGATAATAATGACAACAGCAAGAATTAATTGCTTCTAACAGTACAGAGCCTCCCTGTATCTCAGATTGTAAAGAATCTGCCTGCAATGCAGGAGACCCGGACTCAGGAAGATGCCCTGGAGAAGGCAATGGCAACCCACCCCAGTATTCTTGCCTGAAGAATCCCATGGTCAGAGGAGCCTGGCAGGCTACAGTCCATGGGGTTGCAAACAGCCAGACATGACTGAACGATTAACACTACTACTAACAGTAATAGCAGTAAAAGCCAACTCTTGAAAGCTTAGTATGTCCTATGCTCTGAACTAGGCATTTGACATCAGTGACCACATTTAAAGATTCCATGAAGTGTAATAAAGATAATTAAAATTATTTTTGAAATAATTTAAATAATTATTAAATAATTGAGCACTCACTATGCACCTAAGACTTTATAGGATTATATCATTTAATTTCATAAAACCCTTCAAAGTTCTGCAGGGAAATAGGCTTTTTTTTCTTTTTTAAATCAAGGTTTGATATAATTGACATATAACCTTGTGTTAGCTTCCATTGCATAACAGAATGATTTCATATTTGTATAAATTGTGAAATGATTTTATTAATTAGTTAATATCTGTCACCACACATAGGTAAAACAAATTTTGTGTGATAAGAACTTTCGAGATTTACTTAGTCAACAACTTTCAAATATACAATACAGTATTATTAACTGCAGTCTCAAAAGCTGGCAAGTGGAAGCAGAGATCATACTAGGGTGCCCTGGGCATGGATACCACCTTTTCCCTCCAGCTGAGGAAGGGGACTTGCAAGGTTGAATGTGGATCCAGAACCCAGAGAAACCAGTCTGTAAACATTCTTGAAAATGGTAATATATTTATGTTGGACAGATCCTTCTGGAATGATGATGTAGATACTAAGTATGAAAATATAGCAGAACATCCAGAATTAGAGTTTCCTGATCTGGTGACACCCTACTCTGCAGGTGGCAGATGGAGTCAAGGGCAGCTGTGTGTCCTTGGTAAGGATGAAAAATTCAGCAGGACACAATGCCAGGTTGCATTTACTCTCGTGCTGTGTGGCCCTTTTGCTTCAGAGATGTTTTGATTTTGTACTTGGGCTTCCCTTGTGGCTCAGCTGGTAAAGAATCCGCCTGCAATGAGGGAGACCTAGGTTCAATCCCTGGGTTGGGAAGATCCCCTGGAGAAAGGAACGGCTACCCACTCCCGTATTCTGGCCTGAAGAATTCCATATACTATATAGACCATGGGGTAGCAAAGAGTCAAACACGACTGAGCGACTTTCACTTGGCTGTTCAAATGAGAAACTGATTCTCATGCTTCCACGTGTGGTGTTTCCATGGGTGTGACATGTTATTGCTTCTATCGGTTTTTCTCTGGCACATTGAACCAGGGTGAGATGAATGTCCCCACTTTACAGATGGAGAATCAGAGGCTTAGTGTCACTCTATGTCTTGTCCACAGTCATTGAAGTGATAAGTGGTGGAGGCAGGTTTCAACCTCAACTCTTCACTTATTATCCCCTCCTTCTGTGTACATAAAGTACTGATTGAAAAAAATAGTCCCTCCCCTGCCCCCCAGCTAAGTGGATAACAACATTACAGACATTTTTCCCCCTTTGCCCACAAGCAATAATTTCATTTCATAAAGTTTTCCTATTTTCACATTTTCCTCTCACTCTGAAAACACATGGCCATTTAAACATCTGTCATTTCTTTTCTATTTAGTCATTTATATTCTTCTGTTCTTCATGATAAATCTTCACTCTTAAATCTTTTAAAATATTATTCTTTTGAATAATTTCACATCCTACTGTCACATTCGATCATAATCATTATTTATGTAAAGTATTGGTGACATTTAATTATGCTTTTGTTTGCTCGATCTACTCATTGTGTCTTGGTGAGAGCTCAGATGAGATCAGCAAGCTGAGAGCTGCTTTCTGCATGTTTACTGACCTCCCTCCAATTTACCCCTTGTGGCTGGATGCCTCCTGCCCTTAGCAGAGTGGGTGCCCAGGAAATGTCTTTCAGGTTAAATATCAAATCCCCTACAGGTCAGCAAGTTAATAGCTTCTATTCTTTGCTTCTGCTCCTGGAGATGAAGCATTGGAGAGTTGCGGGGAGAGGGGGGAAGGGAAGAAGAGGGGAGGTATTCTATACTAAACACTGAAAGAATCTGTAGAGTGAACTGTTTCTAAGTAATGGGGTAGGATGGGGTGATGAGAAAGAAAAATAAAAAGACTTTGTGTAGCACTGATTTAAATGACTGCTTTAATTGTCTTGACCAAGCCTGGGATAAACTTGAAAATCTTTTCCAATGCAGCAATGAAGAGAGGGAAGATTAACATTAGCCACAGGTATATATATATTTTGAAAAGCTTGAGAGGAAACCTGGTTCACAGAGATGTGCAAATAGAGCTTCGTGACTTTGAATTTTTGATAATCACATAGATTCTGAGGGCATGCTGACCACAGCATATCAGTTTTGATGAAAGGAAGGTATAATGGAAATATAATGGTAGATATGGGATATTGAGAAACACAGACATCAAAAATAAGTGAACAAATAGGCAGTTCAAAAACAGCAAGAGCTGGAGAAACCCAGTCAAAACTCACTGGTTGGTTCTGTCACTCCAGATAAGCGTTTCACTACTCCCTTAAAGTATTGCTATGATTAAAAATAGGTCTAAACTTAAATCAACCATTCATATACTCCACTCCACAGTAAAATGTCCGTACTTAGTGAATGATTTTTGTGGTCTTTATGAAATCCAGGTTTAATGAGCCTTTCCAGATGTGATTAAAGTGAGATGGTTGAAGGCTGGTAGTTGACAGAAAATCCCACTCATATTCCAATTCTTGAACTGGATACACCAAATAAGTTACTTTCCCCTCCCTACAAAATTGTGTCTGGACAAATTCTGGCTTTGGCTATGCCACACATTTTCTCCTTAAGTATTGTTCAAAAAGTATACTTTTGACTCAATTAACTTTTGTTATCACAAAAATGTTTGCTAGGCTTAAAATTAATTATTCCTGAAGTTGGTAATGAGGTTGTTAAAACAAGATAAGAAACCCCAGTTTGTTAATGAAGCCTCAGGACATCACTTATCTGGGGATTTGTTCAAATAGCCATCTATAAACACGGTTCTGAATGTCAGAACAGACCCTGACTACAGAAGAAAACCAGGGCAAGAAAGGGTTGAAACTATCCTCTCAGGAGTTAGCAAATCTATGTTATTTGTTTTTATACAATAAATGCAGGATCTTAACTGTTTAGAATTCTCTTTGAGAGACATGGAACATACTTCAAATTACTATGCTATCAAATAAACAATTTAACAGAGTAATTCTTTATTATTATTATCTTCATTGAGTTATAATTTACACACAGTAAAGTTACAAATTTCAAGTTTACAATTTGATGAGTTTTGATAAATATACAGAGTCTTGTAATCACCGCCAAAACTATGCTATGGAACATCACACTCACACCAGAAATTTCCCTGTATCTTTTGCAACAATTCCTTTCTCTTAATCCTTGGCACTGGTGACCATTGATATTTCTAACACTAGAGTTTTTTCTTTTTCTAGAATTTCATACAAGTGAAATCATACATTATATTTTCTTTTGGATCTGACTTTTTTCATTCAGGATAATGATTTTGATATTCATCCAGACCACTGTGTGTGGCAGTAATTCAACCCTTTTTTTCTGAGTGGGATTCCACTGTATGGATGTACCAGGGGATCTTCCCGACCCAGGGACTGAACCCAGGTCTCCCGCATTGTGGTGGACTCTACTGACTGAGCCGCCAGGGAAGCCACATGGATGTACCAAATATGTGCTTATTCACAAGGTGATGGACATGTGGATTATTTCCTGTTTGGGGTTATAGCAGATAAAGTTGATACAAATAGTCAAGGGCAAGTCTTTGGGTTGAGACATGTTTTTCTTTCTCTTCAGTAAGTACCTAAAATGTAATTCTTAGGTCATGTGTTAAATGTATATCTAGTTATAGAAAAAGCTGCTAAACTGTTCTTTAGTGTAGCTGAACTTTTAAAAAAATAGATCTACAATGTTGTGTTAGTTTCAAGCATTTATCAAAATGATTCCATTTTATATGCATATTCTTTTATACATATATTTTTCAGATTCCTTTCCCTTATAAGTTATTCCAAAATATTGAGCATATTTCTCTAGATGAACTTTTTTGATATCTAGCAATTTCTGGGAGGTCCAGTTGCTTTACATCTTGAATATACTTTGTATGGTCAAATTTTTAAATTTTAGCCATCCTAGTGGGTGTGTAGTGGTATCTAATCATGTTATTATTTTAATTTTCCTAATAATATTGAATATTTTTTCATGTATTTATTTGATGTTTATGCATTGCCTTTGGTGAGGTGTCATTTAAATATTTGGCTAATTTTTCATTTGGGTTTTATTTTCCAATTAGTGAGCTGTAAGATCTCTAATAAATTCTGAATATAAGTCCTTTGTCACTACCCATTTTACTAATATTTCTCCCAGTCTGTGACTTTCATTTTATTAAGAGTGTCTATTGGTGGGACAAATGTTTTTAATCATGATGAAGTTCATTTTTTCATTGTTTTGTGGTTTGAGATTTTTCTGTCTTATTTAATAAACATTTACATAGCTTAAAATCACAAACATTTTCCCCCATGTTTTGTTTAAGATGGTTTATAGCTTTAGCTTTTATATATTTTTTCAGTTTTTATATTTATTTTTTATAGCTTTTATATTTAGGTAAGTGATCTATGTAGAGATAATTGTTGTGTATGTATGAAGTGAAATCAATATAATCAATATATAGATATATATATCTCTTGTGTGTGTATGTGCTAACTCACTTCAGTTCTGTCTGACTCTTCTTAACCTGATGGACTTTATCTCGCCAGGCTCCTTTGTCCATGGGATTTTCCAGGCAAGAATATTTGCGTGGGTTGCCATGCCCTCCTCCAGGGGATCTTCCTGACCTAGGGGTTGAACCCGTGTCTCTTATGCTTCTTGCATTGGCAGGTGGATTCTTTACCACTAAAGCCACTTGAGAAGCCCCATGTATATTGCATATACAAGTTTTTTTGTAACCTTTGTTGAAAAGACAATCTTTTAACTACTGAATTGACTTTGTACTTTAATTGATATTAAAGTATTTATTAAATTACCTGTGTAGGTGTGGACTTCTTTCTGAAGTCTTTTCTCTGTTTTAGTGCTCATAAGTCTATCTTTTGATAATGTGATACTCTCTTGACTACTGTAAACTTATATGAAGTTTTTATTTTTAAAATTATTTTGGTTATTTTAGGTGCTTTGAATTTTCATATAATTTTAAGAAACAGTTTATGAATTTCTTCAAAAGAAAGTGTTCTGAAATCTTGATTGAGATTGAGTTGAATCTGTAGATTAATTTGAGGAAAAGACACCTTTTAACACTACTGATTTCCAGATTAATAAACAGGAGATATCTCTAGATTTAGTTAGGTCTTTTAAACATTCAACAATGTTTTATAGTTTTCAGTTAATAAGTTTTACATTTTTTGGTTAAATTTACTCAGAAATATTTTCTATTTTTGATGTTATTCTTAATAGTTTTAATTGTTGGTTACTGAACTCCAATATTTTGGCCACCTGATGTGAAGAACTGACTCACTGGAAAAGACCCTGAGGCTGGGAAAGACTGAAGGCAGGAGGAGAAGGGGACGACAGAGGATGAGATGGTTGGATGGCATCATCGACTCGATGGACATGAGTTTGAGTGATCTCTGGGAGTTGGTGATGGACAGGGAAGCCTGGTGAGCTGCAGTCCATGGGGTGCAAAGAGTTGGACACAACTGAGCAACTGAACTGAACTGAATGTATAATAACATAATTGATTTTTGTATATTGAACTGTGATTTGTGATACGATTACATAACTTATTAGGTCTAAAAGCTTTTCTGTGGATTTTTAAAAGTTTTCTACTTAGATAATTATGTTGTCTATTAATAAATATAGTTTTATTTAATACATATTTGTAGAAAGTCAGTTACACTGCTGCTGCTGCTGGTACATCGCTTCAGTCATGTCTGACTCTGTGTGACCCCATAGATGGCCTCCCACCTGGCTCCCTCGTCCCTGGGATTTTCCAGGCAAGAACACTGGAGTGGGTTGCCATTTCCTTCTCCAATGCATGAAAGTGAAAAGTGAAAGTGAAGTCACTCAGTGAAGTGAAGCCTGAAGCCCACCAGGCTCCTCTGTCCATGGGATTTTCCAGGCAAGAGTACTGGAGTGGGGTGCCATTGCCTTCTCTGAAAAAGTCGATTAAATACTTGTCAAATGTCTACTTAACAAATATGTTCTTATTATATATTGCAATTAATGTCAAGAAATTTGTCAAATATTTAACAAACATATACTTGTCATTTACTATACCTTAATTATGATATGATTTTTTCTTTTTCATATCATAAGTTACATTGATTTTCTAATCATAAACTAGCTTTGTGTGTGGACAAACTCTGCTTGGCAATGATGTGATAAATTGAAGAGGAAGAAGCTATTGGTTGTTTTAATAATTCTGTGCCCTGTATGTGATTTTCACTTAGTAAATATTTGCTTTTAAATATAGTCAATTAAAAGAAGTGAATGCAAACTAGGAAGTAAATTTTTGAAGAGTTAGACTTAGAGAAAGCATAACTTTTCAGGCTTTCCTGAAGTAGTGCCTTTTTGCAGAATTGTGCAGTTTTTTGTGTGTTGTAAATTTCCTTAGATTCAGAAATAGATAATTTAGACCAAATAGCCTATGCACCCATCAAACAAATACGGAAAGACAAAGATGGCAATTTTACTATTCATTTTTTTTTATCATTTGCATCCCATATATAACAGATATGTACATAAATTGTATATATTCACACAAATAAGTCAATTTATCTCTCCTCTGTCATTCTCTCTGTCTTTCTGTCACATACACAAGCACATTGCCTGCCACAACATGTTCACTAACACATACTCACAAGCACACACATGTAGGCAAATAAAAAGTACCTTAATATATTGGTCAGCTTCTCTGTCAATGGGATTTCCCAGACAAGAATACTGGAGAAGGTTGTCATTTCCTTTTCCAGGGGATCTTCCTAACCTAGGGATCAAACCTAGACTCCTGCACTACAGGTGGATTCTTTACAGTCGGAGCCACAGGGAAGCTCTAATATATTGGTCACTTAAATGACGAACCCAACAACTTGCAAACTAGAGGCCAAGCAAAGCTCTCAGAGCCACCAAACTGAGTTAAGTTTTGTCAGTGATTTTCCTTTTCATGTTTTTTGTCATACTCTTATATATAACCTTTATGTATAAGGGAGAGAATGTGATATAATTGTTCAGAAAAAGTTTTGCTATGTGACTAATCTTTGCATCATGGGTTAAACAAAGTAATTTAGCATGAGGAAGTGAAACAGCCATAGGTGCAGAGATGGGAGGATCTGAGTAAGACAGCATGAAGGGAAAGATTACAAAAAGCAGACAAAAGAACTGAAAAGTGTAGCAGCTGGGGCCGCTCAGTGATTGCATACTATTGTGCATGATTCATGCTCCTGAGTATAATCACAGAATTTTAGCACAGCCTAATAGCCTATGTTCAAGATGATGAAATGGAGTCATTAAGAATAAGTTAAGTCTGATCAGTATATTCTGCTCAACAAGGCATGGCAGTGTATAATCCATTTTAAAAAGCTGTCCGTTAAAATAGTTAAAAATATTTTGGCACTTTTTGGAGTGAGCTCTCTTTCTCTTGGGAAATTCTTTTGGGAAATTCACTTCAACATCTCTTTGTTCAGTTATGCTGCTTAAATGAGGAGTTTGATATAGTCCGGAGCATCACCACCACTCAGGGTGAGAGTCGCACAGTCCATACACTGCCAACCTAAGGGGCTGCTCTTCATAT
The DNA here is from genome assembly GCA_006408695.1 of Aepyceros melampus. Classification (NCBI taxonomy): domain Eukaryota; kingdom Metazoa; phylum Chordata; class Mammalia; order Artiodactyla; family Bovidae; genus Aepyceros; species Aepyceros melampus. The sequence goes on from SJXQ01008982.1 coordinate 244,402, forward strand.
AAACTTCCAGTTTAATAGTACTCCCCGCTCCAGAATTGTGCAGTATTGCAGCCCTGTTTACAGGGGCCAGAATTGAATATTTCTGTTTTGTTCCCTTTCAATATCCTCAGTGCTAGGACACAATGCACGGTTCACAGTAGATACTTAGTAGCACTTAAAAGAATTAATTATGGATGAATAAAATGGTAACTAAATTTAAACAGTAACATTTAGAAACAGAATATTTGAAGAAATAATCAGAAGAATAAATACTTCATTAAATACTCATTTATTAAATGACCAAAACATTCAGGATATCCTATGTAAGCAAGAGCAGAGCATGTGATTGAAAAGTAATAGGGGGCTTCCCTGATGGCTCAGTGGTAGAGTCCACCTGCCAATGCAGGAGACGTGGGTTTGATCCCTGATCAGGAAAGATTCCACATGTCATGGAGCAAGTAAGCCTGTGCGCCACAACTGTTGAGTCTGTGCTCCAGAGCCCAGAAGCCGCAACTACTGAAGCCCACGATCCCTAGAGCCCATGCTCCATAACAAGAGAAGCCTCTGCAACGACAAAGCGGTGCACTGCAAGTAGAAAGCAGCCCCTGTTTGCCACAACAGAGAAAAAAATCCATGCAGCAACGAAGACCCAGCACAGCCAAAAATAAACAATTAAAAAAATAATAATAAAGGTAATAGGGAAGTGTCTATACAGAAAAGGAAAGAACTGGGAAAATTTCAGCTTCATGAGTGTCTTGGGGGAAAGCTTATGGTTTCCTCTAAGTTCACCTTCGCCTGCTAGGATTGGCCCTGTCTTTACTGCCCAGAAGTGGAGCCCGACGTGGCTCTCTGCAGTCCCAGGACTGGATCATGGAGCATCATATGGACAAGGCTTACCCTTCTCATTCTCTGCTCCTAAAATCTCAGTCTATTGTAAACTGATTCTGTGGTGATGTTGAACTGTGTTTAATTTACTTGTCAGTTCTAGTTTCCTACCATATATAGACAGCATTTAGCCAAGATGATGATACTAATGATGACAACACGTTGACTTTGAAATCTGGGGATTAAAATTCTACATCTGGCTAAACCATCTATGCTAACGTAAATGATATTATATTTGGAAAAATCTTTGTATTTGCCTTCTATCTTTTGTTTACCTACAAGGTTAGTAAAACTTCAGCATTATTATACTGTTATGGATAGCAATTAAGCAATTTACAATCCAGTGTTTTCATACTTCATGATGAATAAAATGCCACCCACTCTATGAGACATATTAAAAACTAACCATTTTTGCAATTTTCTTTAAAGGCACATTGGGATACCAGCCAAGCACAGAAATTCATACATAGTCATTAGATATGTGCATTGGTTTCAAAGGTATGTTGACAAGAATAAGAGAGCAGATTAAAAAAACATTTTTATGGCATCTTGGAGCTCTTATCTATTATAAAGTCAAAAACAGTTTCAAAAATCCTATAAAGGATATGCTATTTGTAGGGCCGATGGTCAGCTTGTCAGATGTAATGGTTTTCTCATATTGGTCATTAATCTTTATTTCAGCAATAATCACAGACCACCATAAATTCTAAATACCCATGGAGTTTCTTGGTCTGATATTATTCTGCAGTTTAATGCCCAAGCATTAAAAATAGACCAAGAATTTGAGAATTTGTTTTCTTTTAATCAGTTGCAATGTAAAATGTTTATGAATCTCAATCTTGAAAAACTATTTTAATATGACAAAATACTTTGGAACACTTTAAAAAGCCTTGACAGGATTGAATTACATCCTTTATAGTGGAATCGACAGAGGAACTTTTTAAAAAGCCATATTTAGCTGCAAAGTTTTGCAAGATTATGTTTAAGGTGCAACTTGAAATCACCTTCCAGATGTCTCATTAATAGATTATGACTAGTTCATCCATGAATCACCAGCATGTCATTCTTCTTCCGCATTGAAGTTTCCTGCAAACTAAGGAAATACCAGAGTCCCTGTTCTCTTGGGTCTTTTATTATAGGATCCACTCAGTCTGTACTGCCTCTTGATAATGAAAGCCAGCGTTAGAAGATAGGCCATGCTTCCAATGGGGTCAAAATCTTAGTAATTGGCCCTAATTACTCTGGAATATTATATCCTAGGGTTAGGCTTCTTTCCATCGTCCGTATTGTATTCATCAATCATGGTTTTCTGTCATAACTTGGCAAGAGTCTCTAGAATGCTGTATATTGTTAAAACAATCCTACGTTTCCTGAAATAGACATTCTATGTGTCTAAGGGTGAAGAAATCTTTGGAGAAGTTCTTTCTTCTTGAATTAAGTAGTATATAAAAAATACTTTTAATAGTAATCATATGCTAAATATCTAGACCAATAATTCCTTAAAATCTTTTGAATCAACTACTTTCATTGCATGTGAACTGTTTTTTGGTAAAATAATGAGGAAAATTTCACACATTATCTGACAGAAAGTTGATGATATAATGAAAATACAGCATTCAGTTTAGTTCAGTTCAGTCGTTCAGTCGTGTCTGACACTTTGCGACCCCATGAATCGCAGCACGTCAGGCCTCCCTGTCCATCACCAACTCCTGGAGTTCATCCAGACCCACGCCCATGGAGTCAGTAACACCATCCAGCCATCTCATCCTTGGTCGTCCCCTTCTTCTCCTGCCCCCAATCCCTCCCAGCATCAGAGTCTTTTTCAATGAGTCAACTCTTCGCATGAGGTGGCCAAAGTACTGGAGCTTCAGCTTCAGCATCATTCTTTCCAAAGAAATCCCAGGGCTGATCTCCTTCAGAATGGACTGGTTGGATCTCCTTATCAAAGCAGTTTATTTGGAAAATTAATAGTATTTTCAGTTCAGAACTTATGATTATGACAGCGCTATTTGTATAGCCTTTGGGAAATTCTTAATAGTTATTATTGGTTAGTTATTGGTCTTTCCTGGTGAGTGTGCGCTCAGTTGCTTTCATTGTGTCTGACTCTTTGCTATCCCATGGACCCCACCAGGCTCTCTGTCCATGGGATTCTCCAGGCCAGAATACTGGAATGGGTTGCCATGCCCTCCTCCAGGGGGTCTTCCCAATCTGAGGATCAAATCCACATCCCCTGCGTCTCCTGCATTACAGGCAGATTCTTTACTGCTGAGCCACTGTGGAAAGCTCCGATCATTCCCCAGGAAGTCACATTTATTAAATTTATTGAAGAAGAAAATGGATACATCTGTCTGACAAAGCAGAAGTGGAACCATAGATATCATTGTCTTGACTTAATACTGTTCAGGCCCCAGGGAAATATTTCTCTCCATCTCTTGTTCTTTGTATAAAAAAGAAAGGTGAGTACATCCTATTGTTATGAATGCTGTAAAGGTTTATGGGTTTTGCCTCTGCTGGCAGCAGAGACAGACAGAGCTCATGCATTTAGAAGGCATATTTGTCAAGGCTGGAAAATACAGTGGACTTTATGTAGGTGTTTGGTTGCTTGACTTGTAAGCTAAATGTTTAGCCTCGGTTTGTACTTTGTCTGCCTCAGTTCCCGCCGTCATATATCTGACTCCTCCTCTCTTGCCAATTTCTTCTCTCAGAACCTGCCTCTCTCTAAACGCTTTATCTACAACACCTTTATCGCTCATTCAGTTTTCACTGGTTGTTCCTTCCTTGGAATCACTCTTTCTTGTCTTGTGGGTAAAAAATTTTCATCTTGAAGAATATGTTTGAGTTAACACTTCTTCGAAATTTTCTCAAGAACCCCCGCTTCAACATGGATTGATCTAAAATAATAGTTAAAATATGAAATGCTAACATTAAGTGCTAATACTAAGTCCTAAAATATTAAGTGCTTATATATATTAATATATGAGGCTATTATATATATAGGCATATATATGTGCTCAGTGCTTAGTTGCTTCAGTCGTGTCCAACTCTTTGTCATTCCATGAACTGTAGCTCTCCAGTCTCCTCTGTCCATAGGATTCTCCAGGCAAGAATACTGGACTGGGTTGCCATGCCCTCTTCTAGGAGATCTTCCCAACCCAGGATCAAACCTGCATCTCTTGAGTCTCTTGCATTGGAGACATATGCATACATAGGCATGGGGCCTGGCACAGAGCGAGAACTCAATAGGTTTCCTTTTTTAAAATTAGTTCTTCTTGTTAAGTTTAATTATCCTCTCCTTACCCTCATCTCACCCTCTCCCTACCATACTAGATTAACCAACTAGATTAGTTAACATTATGTTTCCAAAGCATTCTGTACTCCCATATTGGATTTTTAACATTCACTCAACTAGTATTTGTCTTTCTGTGTATGTCTCATTCATTCTTTTAAACCAAGAATCCAGTATTAAGCTGAATTAACAAATTAGTTTCCAGAGGGAAAAGAGGAGATGGTATTTGCAGAGATATGTGAGGGTCTGGAATACAGAGGTAGAAATGGAGACAATGGATAACATTACAAGATTTTAAAATAAAATTTAAAAGCTATGAGGAATGTACAATAAATATTTACAAAAATAAAAGAAGGGGCATTTGAGGCATTTTCTTTGATACTCTAATGGGTTATTTATCTGGAAATGGTAGGGAATTGTTAAACAAATGAGTTTACTCCCTTATTCTTTTACTCCAGTTCCATTAGAGATACTCAGCTGCCTTACATCAACTGCCAAAACATCTTCTTCAAAGTCAATGTGCCTTGTTTATATCTTCTTCAAGAAAAAAAAAAGCTCTCATTTAAGCCTGAGATAATTCTTTTTATTGTCTATATCTGGCATATAATAGGTGTTTAAGCTGTCTGAGTGAACTCCGGGAGTTGGTGATGGACAGGGAGGCCTGGCGTGCTGCGATTCATGGGGTCTCAGAGTCGGACACGACTGAGCGACTGAACTGAACTGAACTGAACAAATAGTGTAAAGTATTGCCCTTCCAAACAATAATGTAACTGTAAAAATATGCATACATATGATCACTTCTGTTAAAAGAGGTTTGATTTAAAAATTTTAACGGAGGTTCAGGGTACTATTCTTAACCCTGGCCAGCTCTCATATGGAATTAGTAATGCAGTGCTTCGGTTTACCTCATATTTTAAGAGCACACCACCTCTTGATAGCATAGAAATATGAAGTATTTCTATGACAACATACAGATAAACAAGGCTTCCTGGGTGACTCAGTGGTAAAAATCTTCCTGCCAATACAGGAGACTCAGGAGACACAGGTTCAATCCTTGTTGAGAAGATCCCCTGGAGTAGGAAATGGCAACTTTCTCCAGTATTCTTGCTTGGAAATTTCTATGGAGAGGAACCTGGTGGACTGCAGTCCATGGGGTCAGAGAGTTGGACGTGACTGAGCACACACAGGTAAATAAACAAGACAGTCAGTCATCAAAACTATCTAGTTTCTATGGACTGATATTACTGACTATATTCTTAGCTGAGTCATAGGGAACCTCTCATATTGTTTTTGACAACAGAATTTCTCTTTTTAGAAAATACTTTTTAGGCAGTATTTTTCTCTTTTTAGAAAATACTTTTTAGGCAGAAGACAATTATAATGACTGAATTTCAGTGAAATCTTTCTTGTCTCTTTTTATACTTTATCCACTCAATTTATAAAATATAAGAAGTTTATCCAATTTCTGCACTTTTCCCTTTCCATTAAACTTAATAGTTATAATCGACCAATTATGTTGAAATTCAAGAAATGAGTATCCACCCATTAAAAAGACATTTTCTCACTCTAGGGCTGGCAAAAATTAGCAGTAAAAATACAGAAGAAAAATAAGCATGTGAAGTAGAGATTACTTTAAGTCAAGTCTTCTAAAGACAGTTGTATCTACATGAAGTGACAGGTCTGTGAGTAATAGGACAAACCACTGAGGGACAGGTAAAAATGATTACAAGAGACTCAATAGCTTTTTTAAAAGCCTTTTCTTTAGCAACTCATTATCCTGAAGAAAATTATAAACTGTATTAGAAAACACTTCTGAGTTGAAAATTGCTTCAAAAACTCTCGATGGAGCACTAGATGAGGTAAGCAAATTTAATGGTTTCAACCCTACAATTACATTTCCACTCTCTGTGCTTCCCATTTCCCTAAGACATCCCAGTGAAATTACACAGAAACATAGCTGTGTAGCTAATACTCATAGCATAACTCATGTATGTGACACAACTGATCTAAAAAAGGTTGATACATTAAACAGCAGAGGAATTAGTTTTTAAGCCATGTTAAAGGATGTGGTGGGAAAAAAACATCTGGAAAAGAACAGGTTGATTGAAATAGGCCTGCATGGTTTCAGAAATGGAAGATCATATTAAACTAATCTCCAAAAGAACTCTGAGAGTATTACTGCCAACATAGACAAAGGCAGTTCAAGGATGTAATACATTTGGATTTTCAAGGATCATATGAAAATGCTGGAGCTTAAAGGGTCAGTCTAACAATGAGTTATCCTTCCCATTGTTTTCAAAGATGAAGCTCTGGCTTGGTTTAGAGATACATAGGGACAGACAGGAATATTTACATTCATTGTGCCTACTATGTGCTGGGCTATCACTGATATTAGAGTGATATACCTTCATCCTAAGATGTCTGGTCTGGAAGCCAGGCAACTATTTTGACAACACAATAGAGACAAACACTAATCCAGACAGATTTTACATGATCTGCTTGAGATGTTTAAGGGGAATTTGAATTCTAAAATTAAAGCTGAGGATAGCCCTCATCCCCATCTAATGATGATGATATATACAGGAAGGCATATGGTGTTCTGCAGAAGCACTTTGTAGAAATAGAAAAGAAATGATATAACCAGAGTCCTAAAGCAAAATGTCATTTTGTACATTTTTTAGTTATTTGTAAAGCAACTTTGACTCTCTTAAAATAAGCTTAAATCTTGTTGAACAGATAAGTAATTTAATCAGATTGGGGACAGCAGTTATCACTTGAATCTAGCTGTATGATTTATGTTTAATCATAGAATCATAAGCTAGAAAGAATCATAGACTACAGTTCCAAGATTCTGGAAGTGTGTTTTATAATACAAAGTAAAAGTTTTTATGGTCAAATAGTTTAGAAATTAATGGGCTAAATGAAGTGAAACTGGGTTTCTTCTTAAGGAAATTTCACTGAATTTACTCTCCCAATGTGTATTTTTTTCCCCACAAACAGACAGCACATAGAAAGTCTAACATAATGTTAACTGGAAGTGGCAAAAGTTGGCAGTGTTCCTTGTTCTGAGGGAAAGGATTTTAGTTTTTCACCACTGGGTGTGTTCCTGGCCATGGGTTTTTCATATATCACCTTTGTCATGGTAGGTTTCTTCTATTTCTGGTTCATTAAGTGTTTTTGTTGTGAAAAGGTGTGGAATTTTGTCAAGTTTTTTTGTTGCATCAGTTGAGATGATTTGGGTCTTTTTTCCTTCATTCTGTTAAGGGGACGTATCACATTGATTTTGGTCTGTTGATCCATTCTAAAATTCCAGGAGTGGACTCCACTTGGTCATGGTGTACAACCCTTTTAGTGTACTGCTTTTGTTTGCTTGTATTTTGTTCAGGATTTTTATGTTAATATTTGTGAAGGATATTTGTGATATTCTTGTGGTATATTTGCCTGGCTTTAGTATCAGTGTAAAAGTTTTCAAAATACATTCTGGATTAAAAAAAAAAAAAGTGAGCATGGATTATAGTATTTACCAAAGTACTCTGACTATGCACACACTTAATGGGAACATGCATTAGAGAAGGAAATGGCAACCCACTCCAGTGTTCTTGCCTGGAGAATCCCAGGGATGGGGGAGCCTGGTGGGCTGCCGTCTATGGGGTCGCACAGAGTCGGACATGACTGAAGCGACTTAGCAGCAGCAGCAGCAATGGGAACATGCAAGAATATGAACACTTTATGGGAATATGCACTGGAAAGCTCTTTGGAAGATATTGCTTTGGCCCAACTCTCTTATTTTACAGAGACAGAATTAAGATTCAGTGGGTGAAATGATTTACACAGTCAAAAATCAGTTATAGTGAGCCAAGATTAAGAATCTTGTTTTTAGATTTTCAACTAGCACTCATTCTTTTAAACTATGGTCTTCAATTTGCATACACATAACTCTCAGAGAACTTAGGGATTATCTGACATATGTTGGCATAGATAGTTTTAAGGGAATCTAGTGCCATGTCTGTTTCTTAAAATTGATTTGTCTTAAGAACAAGCCTGTGAGTTGAGTTGATCATCGGGGCAGATTGCTTTCATCTTTCCTATAACATCTTCCAAGATACCCTTTCTTTTTATTTGATACACTGGGAAAAATTATTTACTTTATAGAAAAGCCATATGCTTTTAAGAAATTTACCTGGCTGTCATTGGCTATCCACAGAATTATAAAGAGTACTATTAAATGAAAAAGCTTGTTACTTCAGCTTACATAATATTGGTCTCATCAATGTAATAGTTATTAACACCCACAGAACATAAACATATTTACATTCTGATGGCATTTGCCACTAATGTGCCATGGGTTATTAATGATCAATGAAGTGGCCTGTATAAGTCATTATATTGCAAACTCAATACCCATTGATTTCATATATGTATCTACTACCTTTATTTCTGTTATTTTCGATGAGTCTGTGTGCCTGTCTGAGACTAGTCCTTCCATCCGTGTACTAAAGTCCCTCCTCTCCCACCTACTAGAGGTATCACCTAAGCCTTTCTCTCTCTGTCTCTTGAATCTCTGTGTTGTACTATTCTCTTTCATATTAAAAACAACCCCTTCCAACTTTTATAATTAAAAAAAAAAGACACAATGCCCTTTTGATTCCGCTGGTTCCTCCAGCTCTTTCTCCTTTTTCTATTGCCTTTTATAGTAATAAATTCCCAGAGTTATCTATACTTATTGTCTCTGTTTTCTCTCTTCCAATCCTCTACAAAAAATTGCCTTGTGTCTTTGATCCCTATCGCTTCAAAGCCACTCTTGTCAAGGTCATCCCAGTCTCCCCCATTAATAAATCTAATGGTTAATTCTCAGCCCTTGTCTTACTTCAGGGCATTGGATATGGTTGATCACTTCCTTCTCTTTGAAATACTTTCTTCACTGAACTTCCAGTACACCACATTTTCCTTTTTTTTTTTGTATGCCCCTTGCCACTCCTCGGTCCTTTTCTGGGCCCTTGACAGTCCCAATCTTTGGACATAGGGCTTACTTGTTTCTCTTCTTATCTGTAGTCACTTCTCATATGACTTCCTTTAGCTTCTCAGCTTTAAATGCAATCTCCATGCCTATGACTTTCAGCCTTCTACACTACCATCTCCGTGTTTTTTTTCTTGATCTCCAGATTTGTATACTGCGATACCTACTTGACATCTGTACTTAGGTGGCTAAAAGACATCTCAGAATTTCCAAACACCCCATTTCCATTCTTCCTTTCCAATTGTTTTTCTTGCATTTAATCTGTTTCCACTAATGATAGCTCAGTCTTTCCAGTTTCTTATCCTTGACGCTTCTCTTTGCTCATATCTCATATGCCCAATGCCATCAAGAAATCGTTTAAGCTCAAAATTCAAAATGTCTCCAAAATAAGACCGTTTCTTATCACCTCCACTGCTATCCTTCTGGTTCCAGAAACAATCATGTCTTGCTCAGGTTTTTATCTTTGTGCACCAACCCCCATCTTGCTTTCCCGTCCTTATCTGATGTCTGTCATAGCAGCCAGAGATGTCCTGTTAAAATATCTGGTTGAATATTCCATGGCTATTTTTCTTAGAGAAAATCCTGAAGAGTTCGCAATAGCCTACAAGACCCTACCTGACTGGGTTCTTATTAACTCTCCACTATTAACCTCCAGTTCCTTTAATCTGCTCCAGCCAGGTAACTGTGGTGTTCTTTGTACGTGCCAGGCTGCTCTCAGAGGAGGATATTTATTCTTGATTTTCCCTCCATCTGCAACGCTTTTCCTCAGCAACCTCATGGCTCATTTCCTCACCTCTTCCTTGTCTGTTCAGATTTCATCTCTTCAGCAAGAGACCTTCCCTGATCACTGTGTTTAAAATAACAATAGTCTTCAGAACTTCCTCACACTCTTTGATGCTTTGTTTTTCTTCATATCATCTGCTGCTGCTAAGCTGCTTGAGTCGTGTCCGACTCTGTGCGACCCCACGGACGGCAGCCCACCAGGCCCCCTGTCGCTGGGATTCTCCGGGCAAGAACACTGGAGTGGGTTGCCATTTCCTTCTCCAGTGTATGAAAGCGAAAAGTGAAAGTGAAGTCGCTCAGTCGTGTCTGACTCTTCGTGACCCCATGGACTGCCGCCCACCAGGCTCCTCCGTCCATGGGACTTTCCAGGCAAGAGTACTGGAGTGGGGTGCCATGCCTTCTAATGGAATTTACCTATTGTTCTACTTATTATGTGTCTCCACACAGTAGAATATGAACTGTGAGAAGACAAGCTTTCTTATGTGCTTTATTCACCATGGTATTTCAAATGGAAAAAAAAGGAGTTTTTGACAAGATAAAATATGTACAGTATACCAACTTTGGAATAGTGAGTATATTTAGGGAGGGATGATATGGAACAAAACTTGATGGAGATAAACAGTTTTATTTTTATTATTTAGTTTTATTATTTGTAACATGTTATTTTTCTTAATAATAAAAGACCCAATTATGGTAAGAGATCATTCTGATAACATATCGATGGTGCATACAAGGGTTTTAGTTGTATATTTTTCCTTTGAAATTTCTGAATGTTTAAAACATCTTATAATGTTTTAAAAGAACAATTTGCTGTGAAAGGAGTGAGCACATCAGAAATGGAGCACCTCTGAATGGCTGGAGTGTGGGTTGGGGAGAGGGACAGATATCAGGAGAGAAAAAAAGGCAAAGAAAAGAAAGACAGTGGCGAGGCATAAGGCAGTAATGGTGGTACTAATGTGCTCATTTTATGAAAGGCTGTTTTGAACAAGCATCACGGTGCAGTGCTCCTCAACCTCAACCTGCATGGGACTCACAGAGGAATTTTGTTTTAATAAGCAAATTCCAAGTCAGTTGGTCTGGGAGCTGCTGTGGTTCCGCCCCTGTGGGACTCCCCCAGACAATGCCCAGCACTGGTCCTCGATTGCTGGTAGAATCCCTGAGAGAGTGGAAGAAAATATGGGGTCCAACCTCTAAGATTCTGATTTAACTGCCATTGGAAGTGAGTCAAACCACAGCAGACCTTAAGAACTACTCTGAGGGATCAAGGCCAGGTGCCTTCCCGACTCACTGCCTCTTGTGAGGACTCCTTCGAGGTGTCAACTTCCTGCCGTCGGCTGGGGGTCTTGTGGCAGAGGTCACTGAACTGTACCAACTGATGGACCAGGGATTAGGACGCAAATGCAGACTAGGCTGGTTACCTGACAGGCGTGCTTCTTCTGAAGGAGGTCTGGCTGGTCCACTGTTTCAGGAACCTGAGTCACCGTTACGAGCAATGCAACAGTAGGGAAAACATATGCCGACTTCGGAGAAGAAAGCTATCAGAGATACTGCTAACTTGTCAGAGCTGTTGCCAGGCCATCAAATTAATCACTTAATCATTTCATTCATTTATTATTTTCCAAATGTACTGATGATCAGGCATGTGTAAGGCATATAATTTAATGGTAGAGAAGACAGTTTCCCAGGCTTGGTAGGGCTTTCAAACTTTTAGTTATGAGGGACAGAAAATTGTTATCAATTGTGAGTTATTGACAATGTGGTAATTGTTCTATGCACATTCTGGGTTCTGAAATCATGAGTAGTAGGGAGTGGAGGGCAAAGCTTTCCTGAAGAAAAGACAGATAAACTAAGGTCTGAAGGGTGAGTGGTCATCAGGAGACTTGGGTCGGAAGCAGGGGGGAAGCGCTGTTGAATACAGAGTGTTAGTCTATTTCTCAGGATAGTTCTCAGATGCATAAACAATTTTCTTTCTCTTTTTCCCCAATGTGTTTATACATAAAGCCTTTAGTAACAGCATTATGCCAAATGCTTCACTTTGTTTTTAGTTTCTTTTGCAATTTGGAAAAGCCAGTCCATATCCGAGGAAGAAGTTTGAAACCAGTGGTTTCAGACAAGGCAAAATGAGGAGAAGCTATAAGAAACATGGAAAGGAGGGACAGAGTTTGAGCTGAGTGGAGATAATTGTTTAAAAAGGAGTTGCAGTGGAAGGGAGGAAGAGATGAAGTGAAAAATGTGAGGAGTCTAGAGTTGTGAAGGCAACTTGAAGACAGGTGCATTAAGTCCAGTGAAAAATGGTGGTGTCCTTGACTAGGACATTTAAGAAGTCACTAAAGGGAAGCAGCCAGTTTGTAGAGGTGTTGTTACTACAGGGTTGTGGGACTGATTGGAGGGGTGATGGGGGAGAGGACGGACCTACAGATGGCTCTTAGAATTTAGACTGCTGTGCTCATTTGTGGGTTTCTGCTCTGTGTTTCATGAGTTTTTAACCTCATAACCATAATCTTTTGACTATATTCTAAGTATGCAGTCTCTTTTATTATCTGATGACTTTTAATATCTAATAATTCTAGACTTTGAATGACTAAGTATCTTCAAGTACTTAGTATGAAAAACAGTGGGAAATCAAATTACATAGAAATTTTTAAAAAATTACCATTTCTTTAGTGAGGAATGGAATACTATATAAGTGGAAACATGTTGCCGGCCATCCCGTTTGAATTCCTTTTGTCCTGTGATTCTTAGAATATGATGTTTTGGAGTCACTGGGCTAAGGCAGATCTGATGGTGAAACACAGTTTTATGCTGAGGGGTGGAGGGTGGGCATGCCAAAGACTTGGAAAAAATATTTCCTACCCTGAGAACATCCAATCAAGATGATAATTTGGAACTCAAACAGAAATTGCCGAGAATATTGACAAAATAGCATGATAATCTCACATGGAATTTGTCTACGTTAGTTAATCATGTTGTTCTGATACACTATAGTCCATGGGATTGCAAAGAGTCAGACACAACTGAGCGACTTTTACTTCACACTTCACTTCAGATACACTCATCAAATACAAAATCAATACTTAACTGAGATATCTTTTTCTGAAAGTGAAAGTCGCTCAGTCGTGTCCGACTCTTCGCAACCCCATGAACAACTATAGAGGCCATGGAATTCTCCAGGCCAGAACACTGGAGTGGGTGGCCTTTCCCCTCTCCAGAAGATCTTCCCAACCCAGGAACTGAACCCAGATCTCCCGCATTACAGGTGGATTCTTTACAGCTGAGCCACAAAGAGAAAGTGAAATACTTAGGAAAAAAAATCTGCATATGAATATTTTAAAGGTTGGCAGAAACTGTATTAGTAGTTTTAAACTCCTACTCCAAACGATTTCCACTTCAAAGCTGATTTTGATTTCTAACATACTTCTAAGCAATACAAGTGTTAGGTGAAGAATGGAGAATTATCTAAAAAAAAAATCATTCTTTGAAAGATTATGAGAATCCAATAGCTTTTTAAAGTATACTTTAAAAAATACCTTAATATGTGATATAGAGAGGTGATTCAGCAATTATTGGGAATAGTAAAAGTCTGACACAAATGCATTAATGCTATTATTAGTATTACAATGAATATATTCTGTTATTAGAAATGTTCTAACATTAAATACAAATCTAAAGCTAATTAAGATTATAGCTTTGGGTTACTTATGGCATATTCATTAATCAAAAACCAGGATATTTGATAGAAAACATTTTTTAATATAAAAATATGAAGTGAAAGCAGGAAAACAAATTCTGTGTAGGGATATGAATCTATATGCAAAGAATTCAACAAGTTTGGTGCATGCATTTTAGCAGGGAAGAGGACTGAACTTAACCTCTGCTAGTTAGAACAGGGGCTGGCTTTGTGAAGTTTATTTTTCTGGCATTTGTATTCTGTTACGTGAACATTTTGATCGTCTCACTAAAGTTGAGAGATTAAAAAATCAGAAAAATATGAAGGTGGTTCAGTTCAGTTCAGTTCAGTCGCTCAGTCGTGTCCAAGTCTTTGCAACCCCATGAATCGCAGCACGCCAGGCCTCCCTGTCCATCACCAACTCCCGGAGTTCACTCAGACTCACATCCATTGAGTCCGTGATGCCATCCAGCCATCTCATCCTCGGTCATCCCCTTCTCCTCCTGTCCCCAATCCCTCCCAGCATCAGGGTCTTTTCCAATGAGTCAACTCTTCGCATGAGGTGGCAAAAGTACTGGAGCTTCAGTTTTAGCATCATTCCTTCCAAAGAAATCCCAGGGTTGACTCCTTCAGAATGGACTGGTTGGATCTCCTTGCAGTCCAAGGGACTCTCAAGAGTCTTCTCCAACACCACAGTTCAAAAGCATCAATTCTTCGGCGCTCAGCCTTCTTCACAGTCCAACTCTCACATCCATACATGACCACAGGAAAAACCATAGCCTTGACTAGATTGAAATAGCTCAACTGGAATTCCATCACCTCCACTATCTTTGTTCGTAGTGATGCTTTCTAAGGCCCACTTGACTTCACGTTCCAGGATGTCTGGCTCTAGATGAAGTTAACATCTATCATTATGCATAGTTACATTTTTTTTTCTTGTGATGAGAACTTTTAAGATTTACTCTCCTAGCAACCTTCAAATATGCGATACAGTACTATGAATTGCAATCACTGTGCTGAACATTGCAGTACTACTTGTTCTTAAAGGTGTCAGTATCCACAAAGTGTCTTGGTTGAAGATGCACATGGAAGCAACTGCAGTTCTAGAATGATCACTCAGTGATCCATTTAAAGGACACATTGGAAACTCCAAAACACACATGGAGATAGGAAACATATGTAGGAGAAGGCTACAGGAGAATTGCCTAGGAAGTAACAAAGGAAAAGGAATACTAAATTTGATCATTTAAAAGGTAGATAGATAATATAATTTCAAGATCCATTGTTCAAGAGAATATGAAGGATGAGACCAAAACAAACAAACAAAAAAAAAAAATTAGTGGACAATCACATGTAGAGAATGACAGGGAAAACGAAAACAAAGTGATGCAGATGTCTGACCTGTTTTGCTAGTATCCTGTATAGATTTTGTTCTAGACTGAGAAATAAAAGGATCAGTCTTAGATATCCAGAGTTGCTGGATATTATATATTATATATCAGAGTAAGTGACTGTACCAATTCGTTACTGCAGAAGTACCCAAGTGAAGTATCTCACGGTTGTTTAGCTACATGAACCTAGAGTTCACAAGAGAGACCCATGGTAGAGATACAGGATCAGGAGATTGATATACAGATGGTGGTCAAAATCACATAAGTGGTAATTACATAAAGTGTTAATGAGCTAGGAAAAGTTACAGAGAAAATATGAGAACTCTGATTTTTAACTGCAAAGCAGATGAAGAATAGATTAATTTAATGAATAAGAAGTAAAGGACAAAGAGAGTTACAGGATATATAGCTAAAAAAGTTTTAGAATAACAAGTGACAATGCCAAATTCTACAGATCAAATGAAACAATGACTGGAACACTTCTACTGATTTTGTCAGATAGTGAATCAGAAATAAATGTAGTCAAAATGATTTTCATCCTTTACTCTAGAGTTTGAAGAGAGGAAAAAAGAATAAGTCTTAGTCTGTAGATGACATTTCAAAAGTATAGGTGAAAAAGAGTCTTCTGTGCTGGTTTGATCTGAAAAAGATTCTATTAGTGTTTTCCAGAGAAACAAAACCAACAAGATGTATATATATGATTTAAAGGAAATGACTTTTAAGTGGTAAAACTAATCAGCAGTGTGCAATTCTCTTCATCAGCAAGAAACTGTTAAAGAGGAGGAAAAAGAGTAGGTGACTGTACCAATTCATTATTGCAGGTTGTTTTTTTTTTTTTGGGGGGGATCATTGTGATGGAATAGAGAGAAGAGTACTGAAAAAACAACCAAGAGAAACCAGGATGAATCTACAAACACTGAAGTTCCAAAGAGATGTACCTATAAAAACATATGCTTTGCAGTATACATAAATACCTCGGAGATATTATGGGTTCAGTTCTAGATCACAGCAGTAAAGCAGACACTGCAATCAAATGAGCCACATGCATCTTTTTTGGTTTCCCAAAGCACACAATGTTAGTTTGCACTATGCATAAATCTATCATGTACAGTAGAATTATATTTAAAATAACAATGTGCATACTTTAATTAAAAAATACTTTATTGCTAAAAGATGCCAACTGACCATTATCTGAGCCTTCAGCAAGTCGTAGTAGTGCTATCAAAATCACTGATTATAGATTCCCATAAAAATATAATAACAAAAAAGTCTTAAAATTGGGAGAATTACCAAAATGTAACCCAGTGGCAGGAAATGGGCAAATATGTTGGAAAAATGGCACTGATAGACTTGCTGGAGCAGAGATGCATAAACCTTCAGTTTGAACAAAGTGTACTATTTGAGAAGTGTAATAATGTGAAATGCAATACAAGATGTGCTGTGTTTCATATGTATATATGTACGTGTATAAATATACATGCACAAAAAGTCAAGGCTGTGGCAATAGAATTTTAAAGTGTTAAATTTTATTTATTTATTTTTAAATAAATATAAGTAGAATTTGGTTTTGAATTAGTAAAAAAAAAGATAAAGAAAACATAGAAATAGTATAATAGTGTATTAAAGTAGTTATAATTGTATTGAAAAAATAATTTGTCTATCTTGAAAGTCTTCCAAACTAACACAGTATAATGATGTTATTTTAACTCATGTATATATCCCTTTGTATCGAATAATAATGGAAGTTATATCACAAAGTTATACTAAGATATTTAAAAGTTGTTTTTATGGCTCAACATCTATGTATCTTTTCTCTTTCTCTTTTTTCTTTCCCTCTCTTTTCTTCTTTCTTTTCTTCCTCCCTTCTTCCCTCTCTTCCTCTATTTGTTTCCTCTCTCTGTTCCTATCTCTGTTTCTTCCTCATTTGTGAATCATGTAGATTTCAGTTCAGTTCACTCACTCAGTCATGTCCGACTGTTTGAGACCCCATGGACTGCAGCACGCCAGGCTTCACTGTCCATCATCAACTCCAGGAGATTATACAAACTCATGTCCTTAAGTGGATTATGTGATCCAACGATCTCATCCTCTGTCATTCCCTTCTCCACCTGCCTTCATCTTTCCCAGCATCAGGATCTTTTCCAATGAGAAAGTTTTTCATATCAGGTGGCCAATGTATTGGAGTTTCAACTTCAGCATCAGTTCAGTTCAATTCAGTTCAGTCGCTCAGTCATGTCCAACTCTTTGCAACCCCATGAATCGCAGCACGCCAGGCCTCTCTGTCCATCACCATCTCCCAGAGTTCACTCAGACTCACGTCCATCGAATCAGTGATGCCATCCAGCCATCTTATCCTCTGTTATGCCCTTCTCCTCCTGCCCCCAATCATTTTTCTCCTTTGCTTTTTGCCTCTCTTCTTTTCACAGCTATTTGTAAGGCCTCCCCAGGCAGCCATTTTGCTTTTTTTGTATTTCTTTTCCATGGGGATGGTCTTGATCCCTTAGTCCTTCCAATGAATATTTAGGACTGATTTCCTTCAGGATTGACTGACTTAATCTCCTTGCTGTCCAAGGGACTCTCAAGTATCTTCTCCAGCACCACAGTTCAAAGCATGAATTTGTCAGTGCTCAGATTTCTTTGTAGCCCAACTCAAACAACCATCCATGACTACTGGAGAAACCATAGCTTTAACTAGATGGACTTTTGTTGGCAAAGTAATGTCTCTCATTCTTAATATGCTTTCTAGGTTGGTCATAGCTTTTCTTGCAAGGATCAAGCATCTTTTAATTTCATGGCTGAAGTTACCATCTGCAGTGATTTTGGAGCCTCAGAAAAAAAGTCTCTCACTGTTTCCATTGTTTCCCCAGCTATTTTTTATGAAGTGCTGGGACTGGATGCCATGATCTTAGTTTTCTGAATGTTGAGTTTTAAGCCAACTTTTTCATTCTCCTCTTTCACTTTCATCAGGAGGCTCTTTAGTTCCTCTTCACTTTCTGCCATAAGGGTGGTATCATCTGTATATCTGAGGTTATTGATATTTCTCCCAGCAATCTTGATTCCAGCCTGTGCTTCATCCATCCCAGCATTTTGCATGATGTACTCTGCATATAAGTTAAATAAGCAAAGTGACATTATCCAGCCTTGATGTACTCCTTTCCCAATTTGGAGCCAGTCCATTGTTCCATGTCCAGTTCTGTTACTTCTTGACCTGCATACAGATGTCTCAGGAAGCAGGTAGGTGATCAGATATTCCCACCTGCAGAAGAATTTTCCACAGTTGTGATCCACACTGTGAAAGGCTTTGGTATAGGCAAGAAAGCAGAAATAGATATTTCTCTGGAACTCTCTTGCTTTGTCGATGATCCATCGGATGTTGGCAATTTGAACTCTGGTTTCTCTGCCTTTTTTAAACCAGCTTGAACATCTGGAAATTCCTGGTTCACGTATTGTTGAAGGCTGGTTTGGAGAATTTTGAGCATTACTTTGCTAACATGTGAGATGAATGCTATTTTGCGGTAGTTTGAACACTATTTGACACTGCCTTTCTTTGGGATTGGAATGAAAACTGACCTTTTCCAGTCCTATGGCCACTGCTGAGTTTTCCAAAGTTGCTGGCATATTCAGTGCAGCAGTTTAAAAACATCATCTTTTAGGATTTGAAGAAGCTCAACTGGAATTCCATCACCTCCACTAGCTTTGTTCATAGTGTTGCTTCCTAAGGGCTACTTGACTTCACATTCCAGGATGTCTGGCTCTAGGTGAGTGACCACACCATTGTAGTTATCTGGGTCAAGATCTTTTTTGTATAGTTTTTCTGTGTATTCTTGCCACCTCTTCTTAATATCTTCTGCTTCTGTTAGGACCATACCATTTCTGGCCTTTATTGTGCCCATCTTTGCATGAAATATTCCCTTGGTATCTCTAATTTTCTTAAAGAGATCTCTAGTCTTTCCCATTCTATTGTTTTCATATATTTCTTTGCATTGATCACTGAGGAAGGCTTTCTTTTCACAATTCTTTGGAACACTGCGTTCAGATGGGTATGTATTGATTTCCTTTTCTCCTTTGCCTTTAGCTTGTCTTCTTTTCTCAGCTATCTGTATGGACTCCCCAGATAACCATTTTGCTTTTTTGCATTTCTGTTTTATTGGGGATATTCTTGATCACTGTCTCCTATACAATCTCATAAACTTCCACCCATAGTTCTTCAGGCACTCTATCAGATCTAATCCCTTGAATCTATTTGTCACTTCTACTGTATAATCATAAGGAATTTGATTTAGGTCATACGTGTATGGTCTAGCGGTTTTCCCCACTTTCTTCAATTGAACTCTGAATTTTGCAAAAAGTTCATGATCTGAGCCACAGTCAGCCTCCAGTCTTGTTTTTGCTGACTTTGTAGAGCTTCTCTGTCTTTGGCTACAAAGAATATATCAATCTGATTTCAGTATTGACCATCTGGTGATGTCTGTGTGTAGAGTCTTGTCTTGAGTTGTTGGAAGAGGGTATTTGTTATGAGCAGTTCATTGTCTTGGCAAAACTCTGTTATCTTTTGCCTTGCTTCGTTCTGTACTTCAATGCCAAATTTGCCTGTTACTCCAGTTATCTCTTGACTTCCTACTTTTGCATTCCAGTCCCCTATGATGACAAGGACATCTGTTTATTTTGGTATTAGTTCTAGAAGATCCTTGTAGGTCTTCATAAAGTGAAAGAAAGAAAGGAAGCGAAATCACTCAGTCACGTCCAACTCTTTGCGACCCTATGGACTGTAGCCCACCAGGCTCCTCTGTCCATGGGATTTTCTAGGCAAGAATACTGGAGTGGGTTGCCATTTCCTTCTCCAGGGTATCTTCCCAACCCAGAGATCGAACCCAGGTCTCCTGCATTGCAGATAGACATTTTACCATCTGAGCCACCAAGGTAGCCATAGGTCTTCATAGAATCACTCATCTTTGGCTTCTTTAGCATTACTGATTGAGGCACAGACTTGGATTATCGTGATATTGAAAAGTTTGCCTTGGAAATGAACAAAGATCATTCTGTCGTTTTGGAGACTGCACCCAAGTACTGCATTTCAGACCTTTGTTGACTATGAGGGCCACTCCATTTCTTCTAAGAGATTCTTGCCCACAGGAGTAGATATAATGGTCACCTGAAATATAATTTTGGATTAATTATAGCTTTGAAGAATTGGATAATTTGGAGAATTTTGGATGAATTGTAGTTTTGGAGAAGCCCATGATGTAGTTTTCATGGTTCAGTTTACTTCTAAAGTGTGAGCTTTCAAAATCAGAGTCATTTCTGCTCATTTGAGATTCAAGGTTCCTCACACCAGCTCAATCTTCATACAAGATTTAAAAATGTATTCATCCTCTTGACTCCTGCCCCACGTATTTGAGAGACTTTTGCAGTATAGTCCTAAATTAAAGTCTTGTTTCTAATCCTTTCTATTGTCAATGGATTGACCTTGCTGCTATTCAAAGCATCTTTAGCTACCTGCTCTTTCTGTAGCAAAACATCAGAGGAAACCATTAGGTAAGTCTGATATTTTATCACACATCTTGATTCATAAATATATCCCTGAGTTTTATAGTCTCTCTCAATACATGAAATTGTCATTGAAATAGTCATTTTGGTGTATAATTAGATAGCAATACATCTAAGAGGACAATTGCTGCTAAAACAGAGGTAGAACAAACTGTCAGCGTCCATTGTATGTGAGTTCTTCTCTCCCCTTTACAATTTATTTCATGTTTCTAGCATGCTAGTTGTTTCATAATACCTGTGCCATAAGGTTTAATGGCTTTATTTTAATTGAATCAGCAGGACCTTGAAAGAAAGTCAACTATCTTTAAATCAATATATGAATCATTAACAAAAAAACATTTCAAACATAACATGGGTAACATTAACACTCTGTTTCTTTTTCTCCTCCTTTCTTTTCCTTTCCTCCTCCTACTGTTTTTCTACCTTACCCCTAATTATCTTTCAGTCCTTCCCTTCCTTTTAACCATTTCTCTGCATATTTAGGGATTTCCTTGACTGGTTACTTAAAAAGTAAGATAAAGAGTTAGCTTTAATTTTAATTTTTAGGTCTTATAATAATTATCCATATGAAAGTGCTTAAGTACACATGTCAATCCACATGACTAAAAGCACAGCAGAATATCATATACCCAGATTATATTTTCACCAGAAATAGCCCAACTGTATTTGTCACAAACTTTACAGTACAATCCGTTGTGTGTATTTATTTATGTGTGTTTGCTGTGTGTATGTGTTTCCAAATGTTTTTAGTATATCATTTAACTGAAAACAAAACAAACATTAGTTGGATTCTTTGGAAAACAGTGCTCTTTGTGGGCTAAACATTGATGAACCACGGTGATGGTGGTGTTTTAGTCCTTGTGTCCAACTTTTGAAGCCTCATGGACTATAGCTGGCCAGGCTCCTCGGTCCCTGGGATTTCCCAGGCAAAATACTTGAGTGGGTTGCCATTTCCTTCTCAGGGGATCTTCCTTATCCAGGGATCAAACCTGGGTCGCCTGCATTGCAGGCTCATTCTTTACTGAACCAACAGGGAAACAACGAACCGCCACTCACATGTTATAGCAGATGTTAAGATATGGGACCCAGTGGAATGATTAGAGAAGAGCCCTAAGAAAGAGCACCTGAATGAAAAGGTAACAGAAAAAGCAGGTACAGAATGACCTAATAAAGATTTCAAATATAATGTTCCATCTTCTAACAATATTGCATTTATGAATTTATGCCACTCTAACTACATTTGTAATATAGAGGGGTTCTCTTGCACATTTTAAACATAGCAGATATGTGAGAAAAATTCCTTTCTCAGCTCTGAAAAAAATCGAAACCACTGTCATAGGAGGTACTATCTATATATGTTTCGTTGTTCGTAAGGAGCAGCAGCATCTATTGCTGCTGACATTTAATCAATGAAACTAATATATAAAATTACTTTTATGAAAGCATATGTTTTCTGCTCCTGGACTTTCTCATAAAGATTGCATATATGAGATTTCCTATATATCATGTAGCAGTGTAACCACTATAGACTTTTAATGTTCACTCATTCTCTATATTAAAGAATGCTGCTGTGCTGTTGCTGTTGTCCTTGGTTCCGGTCAACTATTGGGAGTGGCTAGTCTTCCACAGTTTCATGAATGCTGGAAGAAAACACGAGATGTTTGGATCAGAGAAAAGGGATGTTTTCACTCATAGCACAGCAGGCAACTGGAGTATTAGCATCTTTGAATCAGTTCCCATGGCCTCAGGTAGCAGTGGGCAAAATGGATAGGTCAGGTGGATGCCAGCACACGCAGTGGATTGCATCACAAGAGGAACCCTGATAATTCCTGCCCTTTATTTGGGAAGGAGACATTATAGTTATTTTATTGCATTGCAAGCATTATGTGCACTTTGCTTCAGAAGAAGACAGTATGTCTCAACTTTTCAAAGTTGCAGCTATATAAAATTCTGAAAATACAGTCTCGAGGAAATGCTTTTTGCATAAGACTTGCAGGAGCAAAGGAGAATGAAGGATCTTTCAATGTGATAGAGTATGTTGATTCACTAAAGCAATAACATGTAATGTGCATGCATGCTCAGCCACAGTTGCTGTCAACTCTTTGAGACTCCACTGACTGTAGACCGCCAGGCTCCTCTGTCCATGGAGTAGTCCAGACAAGAGTGCTGGAGTGGGTTGTCATTTCCTCCTAATGGGGATCTTCCGAACCCAGGGGTCAAACTCATGTTGCTTGAATCTCCTGCATTGGCAGGTAGATTCTTTACCATTGCGCTAACAAGTAATGTAGTGACTTTCAGTAAAGTTACAAACAATTTAAATACTTTTTTCTGCCAGCTAACTAATTGTTTTGTCAGTGGTCAAATGATAGCTCTCTTTCTCTCTCTCTCTTTCATTCTCTTTCTTTTTATGCAACATAAAAATAAATCATATTCACTTCCATTTTGAAATTTTGACTTAGAATTCAAAACATAGAGGAGAGGTGGAACTGAATTTAAGAAGAAATGTCTCAAGTCTGATTCTGACTCTTAGTGATGTTGGTCTCCACAACTATTTTTATCAATAAGTGTAACCTTTTCTATATACATACGTATTTTTTATCTTAAGCTCAGTTCAGTTCAGTCACTCAGCCGTGTCCGCCTCTTTGCAACCCCATGAATCACAGCACACCAGGCCTCCCTGTCCATCACCAACTCCTGGAGTTTACTCAAACTCATGTCCATTGAGTCAGTGATGCCCCCCAGACATCTCATCCTCTGTTGTCCCCTTCTCCTCCTGCCCCCAATCTCTCCCAGCATCAGGGTCTTTTCCAATGAGTCAACTCTTCGCATGAGGTGGCCAAAGTATTGGAATTTCAGCTTTAGTATCAGTCCTTCCAAAGAATACCTGCCGGGGTCCAGCCCCGGTGGATCCAGGGTGATTCAAAGAGGAGATGGCGTCAGCAAAGAAAAACTTATTTATTTAGAAATATAAAAAAGATTAGTAAGAAATAGTATAGTAGGAAAATTAAGATGGAGAAAAGAAGGCTGAATAACTTTGTTTACGTGGAAAGCCAATAAAACCTCAAGACAAGAGGTTTGCACCATCTACGTTAGGCCACTGGCGTCCATTTGAATATCAGAGAGTGCCCCGCCATGGGCTCTCTCTCTTAGGGATCTTAGCAGTGGGGACAAGTAAGTAGACATGGCCTCCACGCCCCAGATGGGAATTCAGCCAGAAATTAGAGAAAATAAGAGACACGGGGGAAGCCCAGCATCGGTGCAAGACTCTCCAAACTTTATTTTTCAAAATCAGCTTATATACCCCAAGTTGTACATAATGGAATATGCAGAGTTATGCAGGGACAGCAGTCCTGACCCTCATTGAGACAGTTCAGTTCAGTTCAGTCGCGCAGTCGTGTCCGACTCTTTGCAGCACGCCAGGCCTCCCTGTCCATCACCAACTCCAGGAGTTCACTCAGACTCACATCCATTGAGTCTGTGATGCCATCCAGCCATCTCATCCTCGGTCATCCCTTTCTCCTCCTGCCCCCAATCCCTCCCAGCATCAGGGTCTTTTCCAATGAGTCAACTCTTCGCATAAGGTGCCCAAAGTACTGGAGCTTCAGTTTTAGCATCATTCCTTCCAAAGAAATCCCAGGGTTGATCTCCTTCAGAATGGACTGGTTGGATCTCCTTGCAGTCCAAGGGACTCTCAAGAGTCTTCAACACCACAGTTCAAAAGCATCAATTCTTTGGCGCTCTTATCTTTCAGCCACTGGGTATGAATAATTGTTTAAAATAGAGCTTCCTAAAAAAATAATAAAATAAAATATAACTTTCTCATAATTATATAAATAGTCTCACTCCTTGATTAAAGTTACTTTTCTATCATAAATTGTGATTTATTATATTAAGGAATGAACGGCTCATATAGAATTTCATTTCTCTTGATTTTACAAAGTATTCAATGATATTTAATTTTGAAATGACCTGTGATAGTTAGAGATTACTTATGGGTTTTATGATACTTTCAGCCAGCTATTTTAAAGGATACAAGATTGTAAATCAAAATGTTTTCAAAGTGATAAGCATTAAAATAGGGCAATGATATTTTCTCATAGTATAAAATGTTCTAAAGACAATTCTCTGTTGAGTGGACTTATAAACTAAACAATAAATTGGGAGCTTTGACAAGATGGAGTCATAGTTATGCTGGCCATGTCAACTACTACTGCAAATACATTTCAAATAGTAACTTTTGAGGCCATTTTAAAGAGTGTTGTAGCTTTAAAGAAAACACAAGGAAAACTGCACTTTGAAAATAAAGCCAGGCAATAAGAAATGGTTGAAAACATAACCCATCAGTAATTTTTCACTTCAGGTAAAATATTTTGAGCATCAAATAGGAAAATATTTATATTATTTTTATTATGCATTAAATTATTGTGATCAAGAAATTCCTTAAAATTTTTATTTTGCTTGATAGCTATATACAAATTAACACTGAATGTTTTCTCAAGTCTATATCTGCATTCATATGTGCCAAAGAAATACATAAAAACTAGTAAAAGCTTAATTTCTAACAAATGATTGAAGAAAATATGTTTAATTAAACACTCAGAGCTTCTTAATCCATTTAAAGCCTAGCTTTAAAATTACCCTGAAAATAAAAGTGAAACCAAAAATAATATAAATATAACCCTTTCTTTTTTCTCTTTCTTTTTTTTTTCCCCCTGCTTCCCTTCCTTCCTTCCTTCCTTAGCAAAGATCTTAAGAGAACAAAAGGGGAAAATTAGGGGAAAACTAGAAGGTAATCTAACAAATAAAAACATTAAATATATGTACAAAGATACACTAGACTTCTTTTCAGATAGTATCATTGAAGACTTCCCCAAATCCATGTATATATTTTTTAATATCAAGGAATAACTTCAAGGTACACAGTTTGCAGTTGTTTGCATATCTCTGATTCCCTAGAGGACCCAGAGCACTGAGTGATATATTTGATCACCTTTCTGCCCTTAATGACTGTACTTTCACATCACCTCATGAAAGCTTGTTGCAAACACTATGTGTTTCCAATTAAGTGAATGTTTATAAATACCTGGCTCTTGTGGATCATGAAAGAGCAAGTCTCCACCCTCATAGTTTGGGGTCAGAAATAGCACAAATGAGGGGAGGAAGGAGGAGAGTTATTTCATTGACTGGTTATTCCTGAAGAAATCCTTGTCCTCAGTTTCCCAGTGTCTGTACTGACAAGCTCCTTGGAATGCACTCCTTTCACTGCTTTACTTTTCCTGGAAAGAAAGAGTGGTTCTGATACTAAATTGTGTTGAAAAATCTTAATTATACATTTTTACCCCCTAATAGTAATAAGTATCTAACATCTTTGAAAGTGTTTCTCTGTTTAACGGCTGCCTCTACTCATGCTTTCCTTCATTTCAAAATTAAGGTGTTCTTGAGAAATATTTAGTGCAACAAAGAAAAACATAAATATTAACAGAAATCTTTCAAATATGAGTTTCAATCAGAAATTGGCAAAGTTTGGCTTACAGACCAAATCCAGCCTGCTATCTGTTTTTGAAAATAAAGTTTTATAGGAACACAGTCATAATAAGTGGGAAAATTATTACTAGAATTCCTTAAGTTCATATTGTCAGGAGTACGGTGATTCCTATCATAAAGCACAGATGACATGAGCTTATTCAAAGTTAACAATATATGAAGAAAGTCATTTAAAAACCAAATATATTCATGGGAACAAGTGAACAAAATCAAGACACAGAGACTTGTAACATGCTAGATTAAATCAATATTAATATGCATAGTGAACAAAATCATTTAAAGACTATTTAACAGACTCTTTTCATTTCTTTGGTTGGTTTCAATACTTATTTGTTATGTATAACATCTGGCTCCTTTATACTCTTTGCAATCAACAATTGCAAATAAATTTCTCAATTCTATGCAAATTTAAAATTTTGCAGTTTATGGAAGAAATCTAGTTTTCATAGTATAGAATGCCAATGTTTAATTCAGCATTTAGAAGTGCTAGTTATGAATATTTTTATCAACATTTGCAAACAAGCTCTCGTTATTAATTTGCCGAGCATATTTGTAGTCATTGCCTCCATTGATAAGACATACAGTGTTTCATTAAATATCAAACTTTAGTTCTTATATGGGACATTGAATACACTTGAGAAATGGTTAGTTTATTTTTATCAGCTACAAAATGATCATTTTATTTCTATCAGCCAATCAATTTTGAAGTATAGATGGTGAGAAGATGTTAGTGGCTCAGTCATGTCTAACTCTTTGTGACCCTTTGGACTGGAGCCAGCCAGGCTCCTCTGTCCATGGAATTCTCCAGGCAAGAATGCTGGAGTGGATTGCCATTCCCTCCAGGGGATTTTCTCAACCAAAGGATCGAATCCGAATCCGTGTCTCCTGCATTGCAGGCAGATTCTTGACCATCTGAGGCACCAGGGAAGTAGTCAAAAAGTGAAAGTGAAGTCTTTCAGTCGTGTCTGACTCTTTGCGACCCCATGGACTATAGCCTACCAGGCTCCTCCCTCCATGGGATTCTCCAGGCAAACACCAATACAGTATACTTACACATATATATGGAATTTAGAATGATGGTAATGATAAACCTGTACGCAAGACAGCAAAAGAGACACAGTTGTATAGAACGGCCTTTTGGACTCTGTGGGAGAGGGAGAAGGTGGGATGGGTTGGCAGAGTGGCAGTGTAACATGTGTAATATCATAGGTGAAATGAATTGCCAGTCCAGGTTTGATGCAGGATGCAGGATAGTTGGGACTGATGCACAGGGATAATCCAGAGAGAGGCTGTGGGGCAGGAGAGGGGAAGTGGGGGTCGGGATTGGGAATTCATGTACACTCGTGGCTGATTCATGTCGATGTGTAGCAAAATGAATACAGTATTGTAAAGCAAAACAAACTAAAAAATAAATATTAAAGAAAACAAAAAACAAAAAACAAACAACAAAAAAGAGTTCTGGGAAGTAGTCAAGAGGGAAAGAAAAGGGAAGCTGCGGGTTGGGCCACGCTGCTGGTGCACTAGGTAGCAGTGTTTGAAGTAT
>SJXQ01008982.1:272339-314800 GCA_006408695.1 Aepyceros melampus
GTGATGCCATCCAGCCATCTCATCCTCGGTCGTCCCCTTCTCCTCCTGCCCCCAATCCCTCCCAGCATCAGAGTCTTTTCCAATGAGTCAACTCTTCGCATGAGGTGGCCAAAGTACTGGAGTTTCAGCTTTAGCATCATTCCTTCCAAAGAAATCCCAGGGCTGATCTCCTTCAGAATGGACTGGTTGGATCTGCTTGCAGTCCAAGGGACTCTCAAGAGTCTTCTCCAACACCACAATTCAAAAGCATCAATTCTTCGGCACTCAGCCTTCTTCACAGTCCAACTCTCACATCCATACATGACCACAGGAAAAACCATAGCCTTGACTAGATAGACCTTAGTCGGCAAAGTAATGTCTCTGTGTCATATTTATATTTCAAAGTGAAAGTGAAAGTCTCACAGTCCTGTCTGACTCTTTGCAACCCCATCAACTGTAGGAATTATCCAGGCCAGAATACTCAAGTGGGTAGCCTTTCCCTTCAGGGGATCTTACCAACCCAGGGATAAAACCCAGGTCTCCTGCATTGCAGGTGGATTCTTTACCAGGAAGCCCATATATTTCAAATGATGCCTTTTTATTAATGGCTTAGGTATACATATTACTAAGTGAAAGTTTTTGTGTCAAATAATAATCAAGGGTAGCTATTAAGTTAAAAAGTGACTAAGGAGAGGAATATTCCAGTTCAATTAAGAAGAATAATTACTTCCAGAAAAATAATTATATTATCAATATGCTAAGCTTCCTGGGTGAGAGTTCAAAACATTAAGTAAGATATAAATGTTTAAGTGTGGGTAAGGACTGTGAGAATTTTAAGATGAGTAAAATTTGAACATGGATAGAAGGGAATAAAAATATATGAAGTGAAAATACAGGTTTTGATATGCTCCCCTTATGTTATGGGCTTCAATAATATGGGTCTACACAATCAGGTCATCCTTGCTTGCTATTTTGAGATGATAAGAAAACAAGACCCAAGTTCCAACTGAGCAGGAAGTCTAGTCCCTTGCACCTGTCATGAAGAAGCTGGCCTTGCAACTGCTTCTTCAGGGAGTGAGAAGCAAACTGCACTGATGTCTGTCCCGGATTGAAGTGCAGAACTTTCTAATTTTTTCTTTTTGCTGTGATGAGTTTGTTGCAGTACACAATATCTCATTGTGGTGGCTTTTCTTGGTTGCAGAAAATGGTCTCAAGAGCCCATGGACTTCAGTAGTTGCAGCACAAGGGGTCAGCAGTTGTGGCACACAAGCTTACTTACCCCTGACATGTGGAATCTTAGTTTCCAGACCAGGTATTGAATCCCTGTCTCCTGCTTTGCAAGACGGATTCTTAACCATTAGATCACCAGAGAAGTCCCTGTCTGTTTACCTTTTAGGACTAGGGCAGTTTTTTTTGTGTGTGTGAAACAAAGAAATAGGTATCTTCCTTTCAGCCATAATCCAGTAAGGGACAGAGTTAGATGCCTGATGTCAGGATCATTTTTTTAATTAATTAATTTTTTATTGAAGGATAATTGCTTTACAGAATTCTCTCAAACTTCAACATGAATCAGCCATAGGTATACATATATCCTCTCTGTTTTGAACCTCCCTTCCAATCCCACCCTTCTAGGTTGATACAGAGCCCCTGTTTGAATTTCTTTAGCCATACAGCAAATTCCTGTTGGTTATCTATTTTAAATATGGCAATGTAAGTTTCCAAGTTACTCTTTCCATACATCCCACCCTCTCCTACCCTCTCCCCATGTCCACAAGCCTATTCTCCATGTTTGTTTCCATTGCTGCCCTGTAAATAAATTCTTCAGTACCATTTTTCTAGATGCCCTATATGCGTGTTAGAATATATTTATCTGTATTTTTCTGACTTACCTCACTCTGTATAATAGGTTCTAGGTTCTTCCACCTCATTAGAACTGACTCAATGTCACTCTTTTTATGGCTGAGTAATATTCCATTGTGTGTATGTACCATTGTTTCTTTATCCATTCATCTGTCAGTAGACATCTAGGTTGCTTCCATGTCCTAGCTGTTGTAAATAGTGCCGCAATAAACAACGGGATACATGTGTCTTTTTCAATTTTTGTTTCCTTAGGGTATATGCCTAGAATCTCCATACTGTCTTCCTTAGGAAAAAAAAAAAAAAAAGGAAGACAGAATGGAGATTTCTTAAAAAACTAGGAATAATACCATCATATCTTCCTGGAGAAGGAAATGACAACCCACTCCAGTGTTCTTGCCTGGAGAATCTCAGGGATGAGGGAGCCTGGTGGGCTGCCGTCTATGGGTCACACAGAGCCAGACATGACTGAAGCGACTTTGCAGCAGCAGCAGCAGCAACATACTGTCTTCCATAGTGGCTATACCAATTTACATTCCCACCAACAGTGCAAGAGCATTCCTTTTTCTCCACACCCTCTCCAGCATTTATTGTTTGTAGACTTTTTGATGGTGGCCATTCTGACCAGTGTGAAGTGATATCTCATTGTAGTTTTGATTTGCATTTCTCTAATAATGAGCTATGTTGAGCATCTTTCCATATATTTGTTAGCCATCTGTATCTCATCTTTGGAGAAATGTCTGTTTAGGCCTTTTGCCCACTTTTTGATTGGATTGTATGTTTTTCTGGTATTGAGTTGTATAAGCTGCTTCTATATTTGGAAATCAATCCCTTGTCAGTTGTTTCATTTGCTATTATTTTCTCCCATTCTGAGAGTTGTCTTTTCACCTTGCTTATAGTCTTCTTTGCTGTGCAAAAGTTTTGAAGTTTAATTTGGAAGTGTTCCTTCCTCTGCAATTTTTTGAAAGAGTTTTAGAAGGATAGGCATTAGCTCTTCTCTAAATGTTTGATAGAATTCTGCTGTGAAGTTATCTGCTCCTGGACTTCTGTTTTTTGGGATACTGTTGATTATAACTTCAATTTCAGTGCTGCCAACTGGGTTATTCATAATTTCTATTTCTTCCTGGCTCAGTTTTGGAAGATTGAACTTTTCTAAACATCTGTCCATTTTTTTCCAGGTTACACATTTTATTGCCATATAGTTGTTCATAATAATCTGTTATAAACCTTTGTATTTCTGCATTGTCTGTTGTAACCTCTCCTTTTTCTATTCTAATTTTGTTGGTTTGATTATTTTCTCTTTTTGTCTTGATGAGTCTGAATAAAGGTTTGTCAATTTTGTTTATCTTCTCAAAGAAACAGCTTTTAGTTTTATTAATCTTCACTATTTTTTTTCATTTCTTTTTCATTTATTTCTGCTCAGATCTTTCTGATTTCTTTCCTTCTACTAATTTGGGGGGTGGGAGTGGGGTTGTCCTTTATTTCCCAGTTGTTTTAGGTGTAAAGTTAGATTGTCTATTCGATGTTTTTCTTGTTTCTTGAGGTAGGATTGTACTGCTATCAACTTCCCTATTAGAACTGCTTTTGCTGCATCTCATAGGTTTTGAGCTGTCATATTTTCATTATCATTAGTTTTTAAAATTTTTTTTATTTCCCTTTTGATTTTTTCAGTAACCTGTTGGTTATTTAGAAATGTGTTGTTTAATCTCCATGTGTCTGTTTTTCTTACAGTTTTTTTTTCCCCTTCTAACTGATATCTAGTCTCATAGCTTTGTATTCAGAGAAGATGCTTGATATGATTTCAATTTTCTTAAATTTACTGACGTTTGATTTGTGACCCAAGATGTGGTCTATCACGGAGAATGTTCCATGTGCGCTTGAAAAGAATGTGTATTTTTCTGCATTTGGATGGAATGTCCTGAAGATATCAATTAGATCAATCTCATCTAATGCATCATTTAAGACTTATGCTTCCTTATTAATTTTCTGTTTTGATGATCTGTCCACTGGTGTGTGTGGTGTGTTAGTCTCCTACTATTATTGTGTTACAGTTGATTTCACCTTTTATGCCTGTTAGTGTTTGTCTTATGTATTGAGGTGCTCCTATGTTGGGTGCATAGATATTGACAATTGTTATGTCATCCTCTTGGATTGATCCATTGATCATTATGTAGTGTCCTTCCTTATCTCTTGTAATATTTTTTATTTGAAGATCTATTTTGTCTGATATGAGTACTGCTACTCCAGCTTTCTTTGGCTTCCCATTTGCATAGAATATATATTTCCATCCTCACGCTTTCAGTCTATATGTGTCTTTGGGTCTGAAGTGGATTTCTTGTAGACAGGATATATATGGGTCTTGTTTTTGTATCCGTTCAACCAGTCTGTGTCTTTTGGTTGAAGCATTTAACCTGTTTACATTTAAAGTAATTATTGATATACATGTTCCTTTTGTTATTTTCTTAATTGTTTTGGGTTGATTTTGTAGATCTTTTCCTTCTCTTGCATATCTTGACTATGTAAGTCTCTTTAACATTTGTTGTAAAGCTGGTTTGGTGGTACTAAATTTTCTTAACTTTTGCTTGTCTGAGAAGCTTTTCATTTCTCCATAAATTTTGAATGAGATCCTACAGTAATCTTGGTTGTAGATTTTCCTTTTCAGTACTTTAAATATATCCTACCATTCCCTTCTTGCCTGCAGAGTTTCTGCTGAAAGATCAGGTGTTAAGTGTATAGGGTTTCCCTTGTATTTTGCTTGTTGCTTCTCCCTAGCTGTTTTTAATATTCTGTCTTTGTGTTTAGTCTTTATGAGTTTGATTAGTATGTGCCTTGGCATGTTTCTCCTTGGCTTTATCCAGTATGGGACTCTTTGCACCTCTTGGACTAGATTGACTATTTCTTTTTCGATGCTGGGGAAATTTTCAACTGTAATTTCTTCATAAAGTTTCTCATACCCTTTCTTTTCCTCTTCTTCTTCTGGGACCCCTATAATTCGAATGTTGGTGCATTTGATACTCTCTGAGACTGTCCTTATTTCTTTTCATTCTTTTTACTTTATTCTTGTCTTCAGAAATTATTTCCAACATTTTATCTTCCGGCTCACTGACTCTTCTGCTTCAGATATTCTGCTATTGATTCCCTCTAGAGTATTTTTAATTTTAGTAACTGTGTTGTTTGTCTCTGTATGTTTGTTCTTTAATTCTTCTAGGTCTTTGTTAACTGATTCTTGCCTTTCCTCCATTTTGTTTTAAAGGTTTTTGATCACTTTACTATCATTATTCTGAATTCCTTTTCAGGTAATTGGCCTATTTACTCTTCATTTATTTGGACTTCTGTATTTCTAGTTTGTTCCTTCATTTGTGTAGTATTTCTCTGCCTTTTCTTTATATATATATATATATATATATATATATATATAATCTATTGTGTTTGAGGTCTACTTTTCCCAGGCTTCAATGTTGAATTATTTCTTCTTTTTGGTTTCTGCCCTCCTATGGTTGGTCCAGTGGTTTGGTAAGCTTCATATAGGGTGCGATTTATGTTGAGTTTTTGTTTGTTTGCTTTTCCTCTGATGGGCAAGGCTGAATGAGGTATTAATCCTGTCTGCTGATGATTGTGTTTGTATTTTTGTTTTGTTTGTTGTTTAGATGAGGTGTCCTGCACAGGGAAATATTGGTGGTTGGGTGATGCTGGGTCTTGTATTCAAATGTTTTCCTTTGTGGGAGTTCTCACTATTTCATACTCCCTAGGGTTAGTTCTCTGCTAGTCTAGGATCTTTGAGTCAGTGTTCCCACTCCAAAGGCTCAGGGCTTGATCTCTGTTTAGGAATGATGATTCCACAAGTATTTTGTTATGGCATTAAGTGGGATTAAAACAAATATCCAAAACCAGGAAACTAAAATAACCCCAGAAAAATGGCAGTTACAAAATCAGGCAAATAACAATTAAAATAATTGAATATACACATATACATATACACCCATAAGCAAAGTCAAAACAGTGCAACAAAAAATAAAGTACTGTATATTGGCTTGGAGAACAAAGGAAATAAAAAATGATATTTACCAGTTAAGAACAAAACTAACTAAACCACAAATTAGGAAAAAAAAAAAAGCAAGGTGTCAAGTGGAGAATAAAGCAATGAAAACAAAACTAACAAATATGTTGAGAGGAAACAAAGAAAAGAAAGAAAGAATAGATATGCAAAGTTAAGTAGAGGTAGATGAAGACTTAAATACATTAAAGATTAACTGCAAGGGGAAAAGAGCAAAAGGAAAAGCAAATAAAGGAATAAATGTAGAAAAATATATTAAGTTTAAAAAAATAAAACGTAAAATTATAAAAAAGAGAAAAGAAAAAATGGAAGAAGAAAAATGGTTGGGGGGGCGTGGAGGGAGAAAAGCACCATGGAATGGCAAAAGCCCAATGTAGAAGCAGAGGTTTATAACAACAATAAATAGTGTGACTGAATATACACATATACATATATAACCATAAGCAAAATCAAGAGTCCAACAAAAATTAAGTACAAAAGATGACCCAGTGAACAAAGGAAACCAAAAATTATATCTACCAGAACAAAACTAACTAAAGCACAAACTGAAAAACAAAACTAAAGCAAGGAGCCAACTGGGGACTAAAGCAATGAAAATAAAACTAATAAATATGTTGAGAGGAAAGGAGAGAAAGAAAGAATAGATATGCAAAGTTAAATAGAGTTATATAAAGTATATTTAAATACATTAAAGATTAATTGCAAGGAGAAAAGAACCATAAGAAAAGCAAGGAAAAAATAATAATAGGTTTAAAACTAAAAATTAAAATTAATAATAGAGAAAAAGAAAAAAAAAAAAAAAACAAAAACAAGAAAGGAAAACTCTACAGAACTGCAAAGGCCCAACATAGCGGCAGAGATTTATGACAAACAACAATTTTTAAAAATGTGAGTGAGAAAAAAAAAGCTCGAAGCTTAATTAGATTTCATAGTGCCAATAAATTGACAACTACAGCAGATGGGAGAAAAAGGGAAAAAAGAAAAAAATTCCAAAAGATTCTACCAAACAAGTCAAAACATAAAATAATAAATGCTTTCCTTGAATCATTGTTATCAGAGTCCTTTCCCTCCCTGGGAGTTACAGTCCACCTCACCTCCCTAAGATGCCCTGCAATACTGTGCTCATCTCTGGACCTCCTGTGGGGTGACCTCAGATTCTAATCTGGTCCTACTCCTATGTGTTCTTGCCTCCCATGTCTGCAGCTATCAGAACTAGTGAATTTTCTTTTGTGGGAGCTTTCAGTGACCTTTTATATATTCCATAGACAGACTCTGCCTAATTAATCATCTGAGTTTAATCTGCAGCTTGTATAGCTGATGAGAAAGGTTTGGCTCTTCTTTAGCCTCACTGCCCCTGGGTTTCTATTCCAGTTTTATTTCCACCTCTACATGTGGGTCGTCCAGTTGGGATTGCTCCTGAGACTGCCCTGGCAGACTTGGGTTTGCCCCTGTGAGGGCCAGATGTGGAGGTGGTGCAGCTGCTTGAGATACAGGGGTTCTGCCGCACCAGGTACTCAGGGGAGCTGGCAGCTAGGGCAGCAGTAAATATAGTGCTCTAGATGGCTATGGTAACCAGTATTGGCCAATACATGCCAGTATTCTGGCCTGGAGAACCCTGTCCCTGACAGAGAAGCCTGGCAGGCCACAGTCTACAGGGCTGCAAAGAGTCAGACATGACTGAAGTGACCCTGTGTGCATAGATGCAAGACTTTTATGCCTGTGGCAGCTCTGCCCCTGTGAGAGCTGAGCATGAAGGTGACACAGCTGCTTGGCTTGTAGGGGCCCTGGTGGCACCAAGTGTGCAGGGACATGGACTGCCTCCACTGCAGAAGTTATGGCCTTATCAGAGTCTTTTTTCAAACCTCTTGTAGTTGGTGATCAGAAGGTCTCTTTGGCCAGTCTTCCTCCATGATGCTGCTGCTGCTAAGTCACTTCGGTGACTCTGCCATAGATGGCAGCCCACCAGGCTCCTCTGTCTCTAGCATTCTCCAGGCAAGAATACTGGAGTGGGTTAATGCATGGACACATGCTAAGCCTCTTCAGTTGTATCTGACTCTGTGTGACCCCATGGACAGCAGCCCACCAGGCTCCTCTGTCCATGGAATTCTCCAGGCAAGAATATTGGAGTGAGTTGCCATTTCCTTCTCCTCTTCCTCCATAGCTCCACACATTCAGGCACTTAGAGGGCTCCCTTGCCTAGGGTCCTTCTCTGTTGTTCCAAACATCAGGCACATAGAGGGGGCCCCTTGGCTGGGGTCCTACTCTGTCGTTCAGTGTGTCAGGTGTTTGATGGGCCAGCCTCTCTATTGTTCAGCTGCTAATACTGGTGATTAGGGTGAGACAGGCTATGGTGATGGCTCCACCCACTAGGCATGACTCAGCATGCCTTGCTTCCATGGCTCCCTAGCTTTCCTCCACAGGCATTTCCAACCACAGTCTCCTCCCTCATATGCCCTCAATCTGTCTCTCTACAGTCAACAGCAGCCCTCACCCTGGGATTGCTCCAGAATCCCTAAACTCCAGCTCCAGCTGCTGTGCCTTCCAAGGGACCTGTGCCCCTGTCTGGGGTATGTATGGCTGTGGCAAGGACTGTCTGAGTCTCATTCCATTTAGGCTGCCACAGATCAGCTGTTTCACTCTCAGCCTGAAGTGTTTCTCCTCTGACTCAGACAACTGCCCCTTTGTCAGGATCAGACCCCTGCTTCAGTTCCCCCACCCACTGAGGGCAAGTCCAGTCCTGCTCTCACTGCTGTTTTTTCCTCCTAGTTCCTTAGTCCTACTACTTTTGTGTGGTTTTATATATTCTTTCCCACTCAGGTACTCCTGTCCACCCTCAGATGGAGTTCTCCACGCACTTGTATCTGAAGGTGTTTTCCTGATGCCCACCTACTCCTCTGCCATCTTGTTCTCAAGATAAATTTATTAATGGCACCCATTTTTACTTTCAAAAGTGCTTCTGTTGGATAACAAATTATACAGCCTCCTTAGTCAATCCTAAAGAAAATCAACCCTGAATATTCATTGGAAGGACTGATGCTGAAGCTGAAACTCCAGTACTTTGGCTGCCTGACT
This sequence comes from Aepyceros melampus, assembly GCA_006408695.1. Lineage (NCBI taxonomy): Eukaryota > Metazoa > Chordata > Mammalia > Artiodactyla > Bovidae > Aepyceros > Aepyceros melampus. Next base: position 281,302 of record SJXQ01008982.1, read on the forward strand.
TGAAGTGCTGACTCATTGGGAAAGACTGATTCTGGGAAAGATTGAAGGCAGGAGAAGAAGGGGATGACAGAGGACAAAGTGGTTGGATGGCATCACCAACTCCATGGACATGAGTTTGGCCAAGCTCCAGAAGATGGTGAAGGATAGGGAAGCCAAGTGTGCTGCAGTCCATGGGGTCGCAAAGAGTCAGAAATGACTGAGGGATGCACAACAATAGTGTGTACATCACTTAGAAAACTATCTAGGCCACAAGGGCCATGCTCCATTAAATCACACACAGGAATGCAGAGATTTTGCCCCAGGCATGTCCTTGGCAGTTGATTGGCAAAGCATCCAGAATCAGCGCCATCCTAGACCCAAAGTAACACCATTCTCCCATGGCCAAGCTTTGGTTTCTGACAGAGAATTATGTTGCTCCTTAGATGACTTTTCCCCTGTTATTCTTCTGAATATGTGCCTCAGTTAGGGTCTCTACTATGTTGAACATGCTTAATCACATTAATAGCCTTTATATAACTAATAGAAATGTATTCTACTTTTAAATAAACTTTCAGATAAAATAGATACATGGAAGAAAATTTAAATCTTATCTGAGAGACATTACTAGCTAAGACTTGGATAAACCTTTCCCAGACCAAAATGTCTTAGTACAAAAATGCCCTCTTATTGATGGGGAGATGCTGTATCACATATTTACATAAGTAAATATGAAAGTGAAAGTATTAGTCACTCAGCTGTGTCTGACTCTGTGACCTCATGAAGTATAGTCTGCCATACTCCTCTCTGCATGGAATTCTCCAGGCAAGAATACTGGAGTGGGGCCTTGCTGACCCAGGGATCCACCAGGTCCCCTGCATTGCAGGCAGATTCTTTGCCATTTGAGCCCCCTGGCAATCCCAAATATTAATTCTTCCCAGAACTAAGAAAAAGTTTTGTCCACAGTATTTCTAGTCTTCTTCATAGAAAATAGAGACTTACTGCTGCTGCTAAGTCACTTCAGTCGCGTCCGACTCTGTGCGACCCCATAGATGGCAGCCCACCAGGCTCCCCCATCCCTGGGATTCTCCAGGTAAGAATACTGGAGTGGGTTGCCATTTCCTTCTCCAATGCATGAAAGTGAAAAGTGAAAGTAAAGTCACTCAGTCGTGTCCGACTCTTAGCGACCCCATGGACTGCAGCCTACCAGGCTCCTCCATCCATAGGATTTTCCAGGCAAGAGTACTGGAGACTTACTAGAAAATATCTAATTGAAAAATTTCCAGCATTAATTATAGGCAAACCAAAACTGCATCAGATAATCTACCAACATTATGATGGGAGTTAATATAGCTAAAAACACAATGGCTCCTCAAACTCTAGGAATTATTTGCAATTTTTTATAGAATTTGAGTAGATTAAGAAGTTGGGAAAGGAGATGACAGAATGGAGATTGTGCTTGTAAGAACTGTTTCTTCATCATTCCTATGTGGACAGTATTTAGGAATTATTTCATTCATTTCTCAGTACCCCCAAAAGGGGAGGACTATTGTTTTCTGTATATTAAGGGTGAGAAAGTGGGGTCTTAGCAGGTTCAGTCAATTTTCACAAATAACAGATGTAGAGAACAAACATGGACACCGTGGGTGAAGGAGGGTAGTGGGATAAATTGGGAGATTGACATTGACATATATACACTGGTATGTATAAAATATAGATAACTGTGAGAACCTGCTGTATGGCAGAAAGGACTCTACTTGGTGCTCTATGGTGACCTAAATGGGAAGGGATTCCAAAAAAGAGGGGATATAATGTACACATGGTTGATTCACTTTTGTTGTACAGGAGATAGTGACACAAAATTGAACTCCAATTAAAAAAAAAAATCACAAGTAGTTCATAAAATCAGGGAGCTAAAGTCCAAAAATAGGTCTTCCTATGAGTGAAGCCAGAATAGTAGGCACTCTGATACAGGGGAGGTAACCTGTGTTATATAGTATAGTTTAAAGTGCAAAGGAAGACCAAAAGCCCTCCTTGGCCAGAGGGGCTAGCATATGTTGGTGTGCCCACATAGCCAGGATGGCATTTGATAGTGTTTAACATGCCCCCTGGCACAGGAAGCATGTTAACAGAGAGTAGAGCAAGCTCCCAAATGAGATGAGACTGTTGCTGAAAAGCCCTGGGAAGGCAACTGGTGTCACACATATTATTCATTCCATGATGTCACTTTCAAGGAGATAAAGACATGATGTTGAATGGGCTATAACTTAAGACATATGTTAATTCAGTCCCTGAAGAAGGACCTTGCAGTTACTCAATTATCGGATAAGAGCGTACAAGGGAGCTTATGTTTCAGCGGAAATGAAGAGCTTTGGAGCAGTAAGACTTGTAAGGTGCCACTTCAAATATTTCTAGACAAATCAGAGGGCTACTTCAGATATTCTTCATTTATCTGGGATGATTTTTTCTTTAAGTCTCAGGGTTCTTAAGTGAAAACCTGAAAAACATAACTTAAGTAAAAATATTAACTTAAATATATTACTAAAAATATTTACTAAATAAAAAAAAATTCAAGTGTCTATTTTAAAATACAAGTGCAAAATATTCATGCTACATAAATGTTAGATGTCAAACATGCAATGGCATATTTCTAAGAGGCTTTGAACTCTGCCTTTAATAGCCTTTTGGCTGGAACATAAGCTGTTAATCTCTTCCTATTTTTTACTTACTTTCATGAAAAAATAAATTAAAAGCAATTCCCATACTCTAATCAACTTTAAGACAAATTTACCAGGTATAGTAAATGTTTATTTTAATTCAGGAAGAAAGTTCATAAGGCTTAACAGGGAAAGTTATGTGGAAAACAACATATGTGTATACCAGTTGTCAAAACATGCTTCAAATATAATTTATTGATTCTTAGGGGAAAACAAATCTTACAAGTCAAAACAAGATGAGTAAACTTTGTTATTTTCTTGTCTCATTAGAAAACAAAGGGGTGAAACAGACAAGCCAGAAACAATGCCTCAGTGTGTGTGCAAAAAAGTCAAAATTAAATTTTAAGTCTGTGCCTCCACACAACTGATCTGTGGCTTTATGAAAAGAAGGGAGATTAGAAGAAGGCAGGGTGAGCTGTCATAGGTGAACAATTCCCAAGAAAATATTCACAGACACCGGCTGAAAGGAAAAGATAATCACACATAGTTTTAAGTTGCCAGCTATGCTTATTGAAGTGAAACCAATGAATTCTAAAATAAAACAGCAACAAAACCCCTATTCCTTTATCATTGTGAGACTTTGTGGGAACAATGTAGCAGAAAAATACTTTAAACAAAATTATGGGAGATAAAAAAAGAAATCAAAGAAAGATAAAATTTAATAGATAGCATTGTGATTTTTTTTTTCAATTTGTGATTTGTCTGTGCAAAGTGCTAAAGACTTTTTAACACATCACTTCCTTTAAGAACATCTCCTGAGATTTTTAAACAAGAACATGTAAAACATATGAAGTTGTACACACTTGTTTAAATCACAGCAATTAAAAGAAAATATTAAAAAAATATTTAATACTACCAGTTCGTGGAGACAATAAGTGAAATCCATAATCCACAAGAAATATTTCTTTAAGGTTTTATTAGTGTCCCTGGTGGCTCAGTCTATAAAGAATTTGCCTACAATGCAGGAGACCAGGGTTCAATCCCTGAGTCCTATCCCTGTTTGGGAATTAGTTTCTTTCTCATAACACCCATGTGCTTATCCCAGTGTATCTCATTTCAAATTGCACTCTTCCCAGTCTCTGAAAAGCATTTTCCAGTTCTTGTTCTCTTCCACCATACTGTGTCAATTTTTTTCCACCTAACTAGGCAACACAAATGCCAAATAAATGTTTTCCTGTGTGCATGCTAAGTTGCCTCAGTCGGTCTGACTCTGTGATCCCGTGGACTGTAGCCTGCCAGGCTCCTCTGTCCATAGGGTTCTCCAAGCAAGAATACTGGAGTGGGGTGCCATGCCCTGCTCCAGAGGATCTTCCCCACCCAGGGACTGAAACTTTGTCACCTGTGTCTCCTGCTTTGCAGGCAGATGCTTTAACAACTGAGCCTTTAGGGAAGTCCAAATTGTTTCCTACTCAGGGATAAACTTAAGACTGAGAGAGGAGAAATAACTGAAGTAACCCAAGCCACAGGCATTTTTAGAGGACAGTAGAAGAGAAAGACTAGAAACTCTTTTACTTTAATAATTTATATCTTGTCACATGTGTATTTTTATGACAAAAACAACATTTAGAGAAAAAATGTCAGGTAGCTGGGTCACTGGTCTTGTAAGTGGAGAAGAGCAACCAAGGTTAAACCCCTTGCTTCTTTGAAATGAGCCATATTGATTTGGTCTGACAACTACCAAAAAGCTACCGTAAAATCATCTATGTCTTCCTGATTGTACTCTTTACACTATACTACACATACTGATATTTGGATAACTATTTACAGAATAAAAATATATTTTATTAAAAATGACAGCAGTGAAATTTTTGAAATTTAGAATTTAGATGAGTTTCTCTTAGAATTCACTGTCATAATAAATCAAAATGGTATTACAGCTCTTACTTATTAAGTGCCTCCTATATTACAATATCAGAGTTAGAGAATTCAAATAATACCTTAGGTGGGGCAGTAGGAGAGTCCATTACTAAGTTTATCTATATTCAGGCAAAGTCAGCCATGTCTGTGTAACAGTGGTTGGGTTTTAATAGCCCCTACTTTTCCAAAAGCAGGAGTCATTTAGGGTTTATCACAATTATTTCAAGTAACTGTTATCAAAAAAATTTAAAAAGAATTTCTGAAAAGAAACTCTCAGATTCCTTCCTCACAGATTATGAGTAGGTCTTGAATAAGATATGAGAACCTGCATTTTTAACAGAAAACCCCCTTGAATCAGATTTTACTGTCCCAATGATCACACTTTCAGAAATATTGCCTTAGATTCAACAAGAATACTGATTGGTTGTTGTTCGATCACCACTTACATGTTACTTTTAAGACCAGTGAGCAGATAACATTCTCACAATATTTGTTCTCATGGTTGAACTCTCACTAGAGAATTTTGGTTTCCAAATTGCCAGCTTTTTCAGAAACTCTGTAGAACGCCAAGTATTGAGTACAGACTGTAATTTCCTCAATTGCTTGTAATATGCCACAGAAAAGAGTTTGCAATTGTCACAGTAATCCAAGACTAAATTAATTCCAGGTGTGTGCAGCTTGAAAGGGTGATAATTGGTTAGCAGACGAACTGACATAGTGAGTAGAAAATACATGTAATTGTTGTTTAGAACTGTTTAACTGCTTAGATGTATAATAGAACATGTAAATGGTTCTTTCTATTAGAAAATTTAATATATGTATTTTACTGAATTTGTTCAAAGAGGCAAAATTTTGTGATTCTATATTATGTTTCAGGCTGTTTTTGACATGGGACATGCCATATGGATCTCACATTCAAACATATTTGTAATTATAAAGCATAATACAGAATGTTTTCCTTTTATTTTATTTGTAAAGATCTTTCTGATGTGCAGTTCAGTTCAGTTCAGTTGCTCAGTCGCGTCTGACTCTTTGAACCCCATGGACTGTAGCGTGCCAGGCTTTCCTTTACATCACCAACTCCCAGAGTATACTCAAACACATGCTCATCAGTTATGCCATCTAACCATATCATCCTGTCATCCTCTTCTCCTCCTGACTTCAATTTTTCCCAGAATCAGGGTCTTTTCCAATAAGTCAGTTCTTTGCATCAGGTGGCCAAGTATCGGAGCTTCAGCTTCAGCATCAGTCCTTCCAATGACTATTCAGGACTGATTTCCTTTAGCATGATCTGGTTGGATCTATTTGCAGTCCAAAGGAATCTCAAGAGTCTTCTCCAACACCACAGTTCAAAAGGATCAATTATCTGGCACTCAGCTTTCTTTATAGTCCAACTCTCACATCCATACATGACTGCTGGAAAAACTATAGTTTTGACTACATGGAACTTTGTCAGCAAAGTAATATCTCTGCTTTTTAATATGTTGTGTAGGTTGGTCATAGCTTTTCTTCCAAGGAGCAAGTGTCTTTTTATTTCATGGCTGCAGTCACCATCTGCAGTGATTTTGGAGCCCCAAAACGTAAAGTCTAGTATTGCACTCTTTCCATTGTTTCTCCATCTATTTGCTATGAAGTGATGGGACTGGATACCATGATCTTAGCTTTCTGAATGAGTTTTAAGTCAACTTTTTCACTCTCCTCTTTCACTTTCAAGAGGCTCTTTAGTTCCTCTTCACTTTCTGCCATAAGGGTGGTGTCATCTGCCTATCTGAGGCTATTGATATTTCTCCCAGCAATCATGATTCCAGCTTGTACTTCATCCAGCCTGGCATTTCCCTTGATATAGTATGCCTATAAGTTAAATAAACAGGGTGACAATATACATCCTTGATGTACTCCTTTCCCAATTTGGAACCAGTCCATTGTCCCATGCCAGTTCTAACTGTTACTTCTTGACCTGCATACAGATTTCTCAGGATTCAGTTCAGGTGGTTTGGTATTCCCATCTCTTTTAGAATTTTCCACAGTTCGTTGTGAACCACACAGTCAAAGGCTTTGAACAGTCAATAAGGCAGAAGTAGATGTTTCTGATGTGCACTGCTTTTGAAAGTCTTTACTGAATTTGTTACAATATTGCTTCTGTTTTATTTATTTATTTAGGCCTCCAGGCATATGGTGTCTTAGCTCCCCAACCAGGGATTGAACCCACATCCCCTACTTTGGAAGGTGAAGTTTTAACTACTGAACTACTAGGAAAGTCCCCATATAAAAAGTTAAAGTGATTATGCAAACCTAGGTTACAAATGTGGTACAGAAATGAGTGAAGGTGAAAGTGTCAGTTGCATTGGACTCTTTGCAGCCAGGCTCCTCTGTCTGTGGAATTCTCCAGGAAAGAATACTGGAGTGGATTGCCATTCTCTTCTCCAGATGATCTTCCCCCCATCCAGGGATCAAACCCAGGTCTTCTGCATTACAGGCAGATTCTTTACCATATGAGCCACAAGAAAATCCCTCCCATTATGGTGATCAAGGCTCCACAGAGTTGGAAAGTTAGGTCAGGAAAGAGAGATTGGACAAAACCCACAGAGATTTTATCTAGTAGGTAATAACTGACATTGATTTTTGGTTATAGGAACTGAGCATTTAAAGCAACTTGTAAGGACAAGAAATGAGTGGAGATACTATTTAAAAAAAAAAAAAGAAAGAAGGAAAAGCTGCACTGCAAATTATGTATGCAGACATCAGCATGAGACCTTTGGTGAAATTCTAAGATATTCAGAGCAACTGCATGTGTGTGTGCTCAGCCACTCAGCTGTGTCTGACTCTTTGTGACCCTGAGGACTGTAGCTGCCAGGCCCGTCTGTCCATGGGATTCTCCAGGCAAGAACACTGGATTAGGGCTACCATTTCCTCCTCCAGAGGATCTTCCCAGGCCAGGGATCAAACCTGGCCTGTATCTCATGCATTGGCAGGCAGATTCTTCACCAGTGAGCCACCTGCAAAGCCCTCAGAGAATCTAAAGAAGCCCAAATTAAGAATTTGGAAAGAAAAATTATGTCCAAGGTCCAAATGAACCACTTCCAATGAGGACTATTCATTGTCTGATAAGGCATTAGGTTTGTGTTCTGTAGAAAAGAGAAAAAAAAAAATTTTTTTTTTCTAGAGGGCTTAAAACAAAGGAAGGAATGTATCACATTTTCATTCTGATAGACCTTTCTGATGGAAATATAGAATCATAATGCATTGAAAATGCACTGAACTTGAAGAAGTTAATCCATAGGGAGACTGGTTCAGACATCACATTGAGGTTTGGAACTAAAGCAGTAGCAGTTAGCCTAAAGAGAGGGGGGAAAATAAAGCAACCTCTCAAGATGTATTTGAGAAGTAAATGCAGTTGAACTTGGGCAAGGAATAAGGGGAAGAACTCAGAATTACTGCTTAATATGATTTGGTGTGGAGCAGTGCAGTATCATAAAGCTCAATCAAATGAAAGAATTTCAAAAGAAATCATTTTTAAGAGTGTTTGAATTCTGGACACCAAACTTGTGTTGATAGTACATATGAACCACTAATTCCCAGCATATGTATATATCAACTAAAGCATATATCTGTATCAATACCAGTCAGGGATCTTTAATTCATAAATTTCCTAAACCAACCTGAGAATTTCTTGACAATGATTGAATCTATACTCTGTAATGAGAATTATATGCAAATTACTCAAAAGTTAACTCAAGCATAAATATAAGCAAGAAACTATAAATTGTATACTTCATAATATAACTCATAAATAATGGAAAAATATTATAGTTTCTGTTTGGAATATTAATAGATTCTTTTGCCTGGATACACAGATGTTCATCCTTGCATAGAGTACCAGTATCATAGTTCTATGCTGGACTGGCATTCCCTTTTTTCATGCTCCCTTACTATTATTTGTAGAATGTCCTTATTAATTCTGCCTGAAAGTAATTCTAAAACTTTAATCAGTACTTTCTCTCTTTTTTTTTTAAATTTTACTTTACAATACTTTATTGGTTTTGCCATACATCAACATGAACCCTCCATGGGTGTACATGAGTTCCCAATCCTGAACCCTCCCCCACCTCCCTCCCCATAGCATCTCTCTGGGTCATCCCAGTTCACCAGCCCCAAGCATCCTGTATCCTGTATCGAACATAGACTGGCAATTCGTTTCTTACGTGGTATTATACATGTTTCAATGCCATTCTCCCAAATCATCCCACCCTCTCCCTCTCCCACAGAGTCCAAAAGTCCGTTCTATACATCTGTGTCTCTTTTGCTGTCTCGCATCCAGGGTTATCATTACCATCTTTCTAAATTCCATATATATGTGTTAGTATACTGTATTGGTGTTTTTCTTTCTGGCTTACTTCACTCTGTCTAATAGGCTCCAGTTTCATCTACCTCTTTAGAACTGATTCAAATGTATTCTTTTTAATGGCTGAGTAATACTCGATTATGTATACATACCACAGCTTTCTTATCCATTCATCTGCTGATGGTCATCTAGGTTGCTTCAATGTCCTGGCTATTATAAACAACGCTGTGACGAACACTGGGGTACACTTGTCTCTTTCAAGTCTGGTTTCCTTGGTGTGTATGCTCAGCAGTGGAATTGCTGGGTCATACGCAGTTCTATTTGCAATTTTTAAAGGAATCGCCACACTGTTCTCCATAGTGGCTGTACTAGTTTGTGTTCCCACCAACAGTGTAAAAGGATTCCCTTTTCTCCACACCCTCTCCAGCATTTATTGCTTGTAGACTTTTGGATCGCAGCCATTCTGACTGGTGTGAGATCGTACCTCGCTGTGGTCTTGATTTGCATTTCTCTGATAATGAGTGATGTTGAGCATCTTTTCATGTGTTTGTTAGTCATCTGTATGTCTTCTTTGGAGAAATGTCTATTTAGTTCTTTGGCTCATTTTTTGATCTTCCAAACTCATTCTATGAGGCCACCATCACCCTAATACCAAAACTTGACAAAGATGCCACAAAAAAAGAAAACTACAGGCCAATATCACTGATGAACATAGATGCAAAAATCCTTAATCAGGACTTTCTATAAAGGCTTTTATTTGTTTGTTTCCTATGCTGTGCAAATTTGGACTAGCTTTTGGCTATGTTAGCCTGAAGGCTTGTGTATAATATATGCGCTCACTCTCTCCTTTCTGCTCACACCTTTCTCCCTCTTTTTTTTTCTCTCTCTCTCTCCTTCCCTCCCTCTCTTCAGTTCTTTTATCTTTTCATATCTAATGCAGTTAATTTTGCTTTGCTTTGTTTTGTTTTCAGCTTGTGTTGTCCTCTGTGATCAATATCTCTCTTTTAGCAGGAAAAATCAACCATGACTAGATTTTAGACTAAAAACATATTCCCTATTATAATCAGCACCACTATAATCTTCATATGCATTTGCATATGAAGCAGCTTTTTGTGTTAAATACCCAAAATATAACTCAAAACCCCAAACAGAAATGAATTAATTATGTCCAAATCATGAACTACTAAGAATGTACTAGAACAATTTAAACATCATTAGTACTCTTTTGATTTCTTTTTGAGTTTTTCAACTTCTGCTTTTTCTGTTTTATATACATATATATATGTGACTTTATTCTTAGATCAAGTGTCTCTATAAGTTGAAAACAATAGCCACAATTAATTAGTTTATTACATATTCATACTTATAGCCTTATGATGCAAGAGAAAAGAGACTCTTCCTTGGAAAATCTGAATTATCTCCCAGGCTCAATGCATGGCCAATATGCGTCCAGGGAGAATTGCTGCACAGTGATTTATCCAGCCTGTGTCCCATGATTACCCCTGAAAACAAGGGTGTTTCCATTGGTAACCTTCACAGAGTGATATTTATATAGAGAGGCAAATACAATTTTTGTCAGAAGAAGGAGATTATATGAATGAAACCAAAACTAAAATATCCATTATGCCCTATGACATTCTTTACTACACTAGTCATAGTGCTGAGGCATTCAGTGTGACCATTTCACATACATTATCCTGTCTGCCTTCCATAAAAAGAGAAGATCCTAGAAAGGTATTGAGTTGTTAAAATAGGAAAGAAATAATGAGAATAATTTTAGGTATGTTGTATGTGACATGATGGCAGGTGGAAATTCAATGTGTTATGTGGTCTTTGAAGTTGTGGTTAGACTTCATGTTGTTCTTTAGTCTTTAAGTCATGTCTGACTCTTTTGCAACCCCATGGACTGTAGCTCACTAGGCTCCTCTGTCCATGTGATTTTCCAGGCAAGAATATTGAAGTGGATTCCATTTCCTTCTCAAGGGGAACTTCTCAAGCCAGGAATAGAACATGGGTTCTTTTGTATTGGTGGCTCTTTACCACTGAGCCACCAGGGTAGCCCTGTGATTTGACTTAGAGAAATGAATTTGGCTTCCCTGGTGGCTCAGATGCTAAAGAATCTGTCTGCATATGTGGGAAGCCCAGGTTCGATCCCTGGGTTGGGAAGGTCCTCTGGAGAAGGAAATGGCTACCCACTCCAGTATTCTTGCCTGGAGAATTCCATAGATAAGGAAGCCAGGTGGGCTACAGTTCATGGGTTATTAAGAGTTATCAGACGTGACTGAGTGAATTTCACTTTCAGCACAGAGGGGACAATTCAAAAGTGGAAGGAAGCACAAACACCTACAAGTACAGGCATTTGGCTTGAATCCCTTTTACCAATCTGAGTGTATGACATAAAGGTATATTGAATAGCCATTTGGTGAATAGCTGTGGAAAAGTTTATGGAGGTCTCTATTTTCAGCTTTTAAATTTTCACTGATACTTGCATGTACTATATAGGCATACAGATTTAGATCAGGTTACTAACATATTGGACACCACTGACCAGAAAGATCTGTGGACTCTGCCTGAGTAGTACTGGTTTTCAGGATTTGGGAGAAAGTTGTTGAGGGGATGTCAGCAAGCAGTTAAGAGAAGTGAGCAGTGAACAGCTTTTCCCAGAGGCGCTCAAACATCATTTTTTTTCTGAAGCATCTGAGCAGGTGTGTCTCCAACATTCTACCAAGTGGATTTCTAACACTATCTTGGAAAAAAGAAAAAATAAGGCAAATGATGAGATGTTCTCTAATTTTTGGAAAATATTTCCAGGTGAAAGAACTTTATGCCTACAAAAGTAAAAGTAAATGAAGGTGAACCATAAAGAATAATTTTCTCTGAATGCAGAGAGTTTTGTGAATCAGATTTGGTGTAAAAATGTTTCATACTATGGTGACTTTTCAACCAGGCTCCTTTTCACATATATATTAGCTTTTAATTCTTCACGGTAATATTCCCACCTAATAGATTTTTTTTTTTTAAAAAAAAGAACTGAGATAATTAAATGACCTTACTGCATTTTTATGCTAGTAACTGTCAGGATGAGGTTGAAAATTTTTGGATTCAGGGTTCAAGGCTCTTTCCATTTTATCAGAATTGACGTACTATGGCAAGTTTTGATTAGCTATTGCTAAATTTCACTGGGGCTGTAAACACTTTTACTAAATAGATAATTTGTCTAGTTGTAAAAACTTGTCAAACCACTCAAGTGACCATTTGTTTTTATAATTGTCCAGATTGTTGGCTTGATTATCAACTCAACTAGAAGAGCTGCTCTATTTGAATGAGTTAATGGCCAATAATTTTCTCACATTGCTTATACTTTTGTAATTCCATTTGAGTATGCTGTCATATTTCCATTGGCAAGGCTAGTTTCTAATACTAGTGAATTAGCTGAGTGTATTAGTTTCTGATAATGGCTATAACATAGTGCCAAAAATTGAGTGGCTTCGAATAATGTGAATAAAAATCTTACAGTTTAGTAGATCTGAAGTCTGACATGAGTCTCAGTTAAGATGCTCAAAGGACAGGTCCCAAAGGGAAGTCCTTCCTCCCCTTGTTTTTCAGCTTTTAGGGGCTGCCTGCATTCCTTAGCTTGGAGTTTTGTCATTCCTCTTCACATCTTCTTAGAAATGGCAACCCACTCAAGTATTCTTGCCTGGAGAATCCCATGGAGGGGAGGAGCCTGGTAGGCTACAGTTCACGGGGTCACAAAGAGTCGGACACGACTGTGATACTTCACTTCAAGTGTCGCTAGTAGTAAAGAACCCATCTGCTAATGCAGGAGATTCAAAAGATATGAGTTCAACCCTGGATCAGGAAAATCCCCTGGAGAAGGGTTTGGCAACACACTCCAGTATTCTTGCCTGGAGAATCCTGTGGACAGAGAAGCCTCGCAGGCTAGAGTCCATAGACTCACAAAGAGTTTATGAAGCAACTTCTCATACATATGCACATCAGTCTTCAAAGACATCAGTAGTCTGAGAGTTCTTCTCAGGTTATATCACTCTGGTTCTACACATTCATAGTCAGATCTCTTTTGGCTCTCTTAAGAAAACTTGTGATTACACTGTTTACCCTGATAATCTAGGATAATCTCCTTAACCCAAAATAATTTAATCATATCTGCAAAATCCCTTTTACTATGTAAGATAACACATTTACAAATCCTGGGGATTAGGAGAGTTCCTTACACTCTAGGGCCCTACCTAGCTTATGTGCCTGCCTCTCTACCTAACCTACCTGCCTGGCCTAGGGACTTGAACTCCTTACCTATGGTCTCTAGCCTGCCTTGAAAAGGACCTGGCTGCCTTACCGCTACGCTATGGAGACTTGCTCAGATATGCAGATGACACCACCCTTATGGCAAAAAGTGAAGAGGAACTAAAAAGCCTCTTGATGAAAGTAAGAGAGGAGAGTGAAAAAGTTGGCTTAAAGCTCAACATTCAGAAAACGAAGATCATGGCATCTGGCCCCATCACTTCATGGGAAATAGATGGGGAAACAGTAGAAACAGTGTCAGACTTTATATTTGGGGGGCTCCAAAATCACTGCAGATGGTGACTGCAGCCATGAAATTAAAAGACACTTACTCCTTGGAAGAAAAGTTATGACCAACCTAGATAGCATATTCAAAAGCAGAGACATTACTTTGCCGACTAAGGTCCATCTAGTCAAGGCTATGGTTTTTCCTGTGGTCATGTATGGATGTGAGAGTTGGACTGTGAAGAAGGCTGAGCGCAGAAGAATTGATGCTTTTGAACTGTGTTGTTGGAGAAGGCTCTTGAGAGTCCCTTGGACTGCAAGGAGATCCAACCAGTCCATTCTCAAGAGATCAACCCTGGGATTTCTTTGGAAGGAAAGATGCTAAAACTGAAGCTCCAGTACTTTGGCCACCTCATGTGGAGAGTTGACTCATTGGAAAAGACCCTGATGCTGGGAGGGATTGGGGGCAGGAGGAGAAGGGGATGACCGAGGATGAGATGGCTGGATGACATCACGGACTCAATGGACTTGAGTCTGAGTGAACTCCGGGAGTTGGTGATGGACAGGGAGGCCTGGCGTACTGCGATTCATGAGGTCACAAAGAGTTGGACACGACTGAGCGACTGAACTGAACTGAACTGGGGATTAGGATGTGGACACCTAAGGGAGAGACCTTAATTCTGCCTTCTATACTGGATTTTGATTTTCAAGTTTATGGTTTCCAGGCATTTTCATATTTTATGTCTGGGATAATAAATTATTTACTGTATGTCTGTAGATCTTGCTTCCCAAATTCAGTTCTTTTTGCATTCAGTCTTCTCCATGCTCAATTTTCAGTTGAGTTCAGTTCAGTCCCTCAGTCATGTCCCACTCTTTGTGACCCTATGAATTACACCACACCAGGTCTTTCTGTCCATCACCAACTGCAAGAGTTCACTCAAACTCATGTCCATCAAGTCAGATGCCATCCAGCCATCTGATCCTCTGTCTTCTCCTTTTCCTCTTGCCTCCCCCAATCCCTCCCAGCATCAGTCTTTTCCAATGAGTCAACTCTTCACATGAGGTGGCTAAAGTATTAGAGTTTCAGCTTTAGCATCAGTCTTTCCAAAGAAATCCCAGGGCTGATCTCCTTTAGAATGGACTGACTAGATCTCCTTGCAGTCCAAGGGACTCTCAAGAGTCTACTCCAGCACTACAGTTAAAAAGTATCAATTCTTCAGTGCTCAGTTTTCTTTGCAATCCAACTCTCGCATCCATACATGACCACTGGAAACAACATAGCCTTGACTAGATGGACCTTTGTTGGTAAAGTAATGTCTCTGCTTTTGAATGTGCTATCTAAGTTGCTCATAAGTTTCCTTCCAAGGGTAAGTGTCTTTTAATTTCATGGCTGCAATCACCATCTGCAGTGATTTTGGAGCCCCCCCCAAAAAAGTCTGACACTGTTTCCATGGTTTCCCTGTGTATTTTCCATGAAGTGATGGGGCCAGATGCCATGATCTTAGTTTTCTGAATGTTGAGCTTTAAGCCAACATTTTCACTTTCCTGTTTCATTTTCATCAAGAGAGTCTTTAGTTCCTCTTCACTTTCTGTCATAAGGGTGGTGTCATCTGCATATCTGAGATTATTGATATTTCTCCCGGCAATCTTGATTCCAGCTTGTGTTTCTTCCAGCCCAGTGTTTCTCATGATGTACTCTGCATATAAGTTAAATAAGCAGGGTGACAATATACAGCCTTGAAGCACTACTTTTCCTCTTTGGAACCAGTCTGTTGTTCCATGTCCAATTCTAACTGTTGCTTCCTGACCTGCATACAAATTTCTCAAGAGACAGGTCAGGTGGTTTGGTACTCCCATCTCTTTCAGAATTTTCCACAGTTTATTGTGATCCACACAGTCGAAGGCTTTGGCATAGTCAATAAACCAGAAATAGATATTTTTCTGGAACTCTCTTCCTTTTCCCATGATCCAGCAAATGTTGGCAATTTGATCTCTGGTTCCTCTGTCTTTTCTAAAATCAGCTTGAACATCAGGAAATTCATGGTTCACATACTGCTGAAGCTTGGCTTGGAGAATTTTGAGCATTACTTTACTAGCATGTGAGATGAGTGCAATTGTGTGGTAGTTTGAGTATTCTTTGGCACTGCCTTTCTTTGGAATTGGAATGAAAACTGACCTTTTCCAGTCCTGTGGCCACTGCTGAGTTTTCCAAATTTGCTGGCATAATGAGTGCAGCACTTTCACAGCATCGTGTTTTAGGATTTGAAATAACTCAACTGGAATTCCATCACCTCTACTAGCTTTGTTCATAGTGATGCTTTGTAAGGCCCACTTGACTTCACATTCCAGAATGTCTGGCTCTAGGTGAGTGATCACTCTATCATGTTTACTTAGTCATGAAGATCTTTTTTGTATAGTTCTTCTGTGTATTCTTGCTACCTCTTCTTAATATCTACTGCTTCTATTAGGTCTATACCATTTCTGTCCTTTATCTAGCCTATCTTTGCAGGAAATGTTCCCTTGGTATCTTTAATTTTCCTGAAGTGATCTCTAGTCTTTCCCATTCTGTTGTTTTCCTCTATTTCTTTGCATTGATCACTGAGGAAGCCTTTCTTATCTCTCCTTATTCTTTGGAACTCTGCATTCAGATGCTTATATCTTTCCTTTTCTCCTTTGCTTTTTGCTTCTCTTCTTTTCACAGCTATTTTTAAGGCCTCCCCAGACAGCCATTTTGCTTTTTTGCATTTCTTTTCCATGGGGATGATCTTGATCCGTGTCTCCTGTGCAATGTCATCAACCTCTATCTATCAGATCTAGTCCCTTAAATCTATTCCTCATTTCCATTGTATAATCAGAAGGAATTTTAGTTAGGTTTTACCTGAATGGTCTAGTGGTTTTTGATATTTTCTTCAATTTAAGTCTAAATTTGGCAATAAGGAGTTCATGATCTGAGCCACAGTCAGCTCCCAGTCTTATTTTTGCTGACTGTATAGAGTTTCTCCACCTTTGGCTGAAAAGAATATAATCAATCTGATTTCGGTATTGACCATCTGGTGATGTCCATGTGTAGAGTCTTCTCTTGTGTTGTTGGAAGAAGGTGTTTGCTATGACCAGTTCATTCTCTTGGCAAAACTCTATTAGCCTTTGTCCTGCTTCATTCCATATTCCAAGACCATATTTGCCTGTTACTCCAGGTGTTTCTTGACTTCCTACTTTTGCATTCCAGTCCCCTATAATGAAAAGGACATCTTTTTTGGAAGTTAGTTCTAAAAGGTCTTTTAGGTCTTCATAGAACGGTACAACTTCAGCTTCTTCAGCATTACTGGTTGGGGCATAGGCTTGGATTACTGTGATATTGAGTGCTTTGCCTTGGAAACAAACAGAGACCATTCTGTCGTTTTTGAGATTGTATCCAGTTACTGCATTTCGGACTCCTTTGTTGACCATGATGGCTATTCCATTTCTTCTAAAGGATATCTGCCCACAGTAGTAGATATAATGGTCATCTGAGTTAAATTCACTCATTCCAGTCCATTTTAGTTCGCTCATTCCTAGTATGTTGACATTCACTCTTGCTATCTCCTGTTTGACCATTTCTAATTTGCCTAGATTCATGGACCTAACATTCCAGGTTCCTATGCAACATTGCTCTTTACAGCATTGGGCCTTGCTTCTATCACCAGTCACATCCACAACTGGATATTGTTTTTGCTTTGGCTCCATCCCTTCATTCTTTCTGAAGTTCTTTCTCTACTGATTTCCAGTAGCATATTGGGCACCTACCGACCTGGAGGAGTTCATCTTTCAGTATCCTATCATTTTGTCTTTTCATACTGTTCATGAGGTTCTTCAGAGAAGGCAATGGCACTCCTCTCCAGTACTCTTGCCTGGAAAATCCCATGGGCAGAGGAGCCTGGTAGGCTGCAGTCCATGGGGTCATGAAGAGTCGGACATGACTGAGCACTTCACTTTCACTTTTCACTTTCATACATTGGAGAAGGAAATGGCAACCCACTCCAGTGTTCTTCCCTGGAGAATCCCAGGGATGAGGGAACCTGGTAGGCTGCCGTCTATGTGATCGCACAGAGTCGGACACGACTGAAGCAACTTAGAAGCAGCATCAGCAGCATGAGGTTCTCAAGGCAAGAATCCTGAAGTGGTTTGCCATTCCCTTCTCCAGTGGACCACATGCTGTCAGACCTCTCCACCAGGACCCACCCGTCTTGGGTGGCCCACATGGCATGGCTTAATTTCATTGAGTTAGACAAGGCTGTGGTCCGTGTGATTACATTGACTAGTTTTCTGGGATTATGGTTTCAGTGTGTCTGCCCTCTGATGCCTCTCGCAATACCCACCATCTTCCTTGGGTTTCTCTTACCTTGGATGTGGGGTATCTCTTCATGGCTGCTCCAGCAAAGCACAGCTGCTGCTCCTCACCTTGGATGAGGGTGCAGCTCCTGATCTTGAGTGGAGTTGCTCCTCTCAGCCCTCCTGTGCCCGCACAGCCACCGCTTTTTGGATGTGGATTGCTCCTCTCGACCATTACTCCTGATCTCGGGTGTAGGGTAGCTCAATTTTAGACTTCATTAACAAAAGTTACAGGTCAGGATTACAAATAATAATTACAAATTTTCTTCCCATACTCCCCAAAATGAATATTCATTTTCTAAGTAATCACAAACAAAATTCTCTTAGGTTAAGAAAAATAGCTGCATTAAATCAAAGTCATAAGCTTTCTCAAAGCTGTCCTTTCACATCTTTGGCTTGGAGATACTAGCTTAGAAGCTCTGTTATTAAAAATATTTTCATATGAATCTTGATTAAGGGAAATTTTATAGGGTCTTAAAACATCAATTAAAGCTTGATTAAATTTTACAGCCCCTAAAGGCTAGTAACAATTTCTTTTCCTGCATGACAAAGAAATATGCCCTGTGAACATAAGGTTCATTAAAAATGTCATGGCTCTAAAGCTCTGAATGTAGTATTATTCCAAAATAGCTATGGGCACAAAAAAAAAAAAAGACTTCCCTGATAGCTCAGTTGGTAAAGAATCCACCTGCAATGCAGGAGACACTGGTTCAATTTCTGGGTTGGGAAGATCCCCTGGAGAAGGAATAGGCTACCCACTCCAGTATTCTGGCCTGGAGAATCCCATGGACTGTACAGTCTGTGGGGTTGCAAGGAGTCGGACATGACTGAGCGACTTTCACTTCACCAAAAAAAAAAAAAAGAGGGAAAATTCTAAAGTAAGCCCAACGACAGAATTCCATTTCTGTGTCTTTCCGTGAATGACTGACTATCCATTAGAGAAAAGGGTTTCCAACTATAGCTTTCTGAAAAAAGATTGCATTTTTGTTTGACATTGGCTTCTACAAGGTTCTTTCCTTGAACTGGCTTATCATATCATTGTTTTCATACTATATTGGGGAATGCTTTTTGTTTTTGTCCAGTAATTTTTTGCTTGTAGTCCCTGGATACACCAATATGTAATTTTTCCACTGCTTTCATCTCCAGCACATTACATGATCTTGAGCATTCAATCATCATAAGCCATAGGTGGAGTGTGGAGAAGTCAGCCAATGTTCAAAAAATTATTTTCCTCCTGCAAGAGCACATGCATCAGTTGATAAACAGTAAATCAGAGGAAAAAGCATTTCCATCATTAGTTTATATCATTGTTTTCATACTATATTGGGGAATGCTTTTTGTTTTTGTCCAGTAATTTTTTGCTTGTAGTCCCTGGATACACCAATATGTAATTTTTCCACTGCTTTCATCTCCAGCACATTACATGATCTTGAGCATTCAATCATCATAAGCCATAGGTGGAGTGTGGAGAAGTCAGCCAATGTTCAAAAAATTATTTTCCTCCTGCAAGAGCACATGCATCAGTTGATAAACAGTAAATCAGAGGAAAAAGCATTTCCATTATTAGTTTCGTGCACCAATCATATGATCTAAGGTACTCTTATTCATTTTTTTTTTCACAAATGGGTAATAGAAGCCAGTTAATGGCTGTTATGTGTCAGTGCCAGCTGCCTCTCTCCAACAGTACGTAATTGTTTCTAATTTAACCTTAATCAATAGGAGTGCTGAAGACTCAGAATTGATCAATAGATTTCTGTTGATTCAAATGGGATTCTCATATAATCCTAATGAATTCTGGCAGCTGGCATTTGTATAGCTTAAGGTCTGTCATAAACAGTGAAGAATTGAAACAGTGGTCAAGTTTCCTTTTAGAACTTTTGAAAGGTTTTACTTTGTCATAATGTGAAATCAGGACTATATTTTTAGAATCTTCTGGGTTGTGTGTCTGTGTGTGTGTGTGAGAGAGAGGGAGAAATGTAAAAGTAAACACTAATTCTTTCTATAAATAAAATCTATTTTTTTTCATCATATTAAATTCTAAACTGAGATCAAATCAAGAACAACTCATGGTTGATTATCTATTTTTCTGATTTTCTGTTGGCAATTGAATTTTTACATACATTTTAGCCTTATTACCTTCACCATTCTCATTGTGTTAAATAATAAAACAATAAATATTAAGTAGATCTTTACAGTTTCACAGCATATTGGCATACTTCATATTCTTTACTGCCTCTGTAAGATTGGATGTTGGTAGAAGAGTTAATATTACGTCATATAATATGACTAAGGCCAGAAAAATTAACTTACCTGCACAAGGTTAATGCTTCTAATAATTTATATGTATATAAGTTGAATCTTTCCCTTTGATTTNGATGTGATGGCTAATCTAGAGCCAGACATCTTGGAATGTGAAGTCAAGTGGGCCTTAGAAAGCATCACTACGAACAAAGCTAGTGGAGGTGATGGGATTCCAGTTTGGCTGTTTCAAATCCTGAAAGACAACATATTATTTTTACTAATTTGGAAAATTGACAATTGACTTATATCTTCTCCTGAATGGTTTCTCACAAGTTAAAGTGTTTTTCAACTATGAAATTTTAATTTTCTATAAATCTTCCTTTATGTTAGCCAGCCTGTGAATAATATCCTGTCTATGTAAAAGGGGGAGAGTAGAAAATTATCCTTTATAAATTAAGGTCTTTAGTGTACTATGAAGCCAGAAAGAGCAGAAATCTTCACCTTGTCCTGGAATCTGTACTCCAGGACATGTGCCACATGATTCCTTGAATGGGATTTTCTTTTCACAGGTGCTTTTAAACATACTATGTATCTCATGATTTGCCCTTACAATATCAAAAAATAAAAACAAACAAAAAGGAGCCATTTTCACTCTGGAGAAATAATTGGAATTTTATTAACTTAAGAAATATTTTTCTAATCTTTCCTCCAATAGCTTTATTTAAATATATGTTGAGGAATTAAAATGAAACAGGCAGGTAGAAGAATATGCCTATTCTCTATATTCATAGATACCTGTAAGGATAATGTTATTAAGCAATCCACCACATATGCTTTTGATTACAAACTGTGGTGAGTGATAGAGAGGGAACCTCCAAAGCTCAATGAGAAGGAATAGCATGGGCATGACTGAGCTGTTATACTGGGTAAGCAGTTGATAGTGGTTTTTTTTTTTTTTTTTTTTTTTGCTGTCTTATTAATATGCAATGTCTCTTTTATCTGAATTTGAGTGTTTTTCAGTGTTCTCCTTCTTCCTTTATTCCCTTGTTATTTTTGCTTGTAGAAGAATAGCCATATTTAATAATAATAATAATAATAATAGTGGTGGTCTTGTTGCTGAATTAGAATTTTTGCAGAAGCATTTTCTCTCTCTTTTTAAAAATAACCATTATAGTAGATATTTCTATCCAGGGAAAATCCAAATTGCTCTTTTTAGAGAATCCATCTCTTCTGAAACTGACACAGAAATAAGAGATTTTATATAATTGACTCATCTGTGAGAATACTGTCTGCTTCTCTATGAATAACTCTATTCTGTGATATTTTGGAAGAAGATTTCGTCTTTGCCAATTCTGACAAAGTTGAGATAATAGAAAACTATGGACTGCCTAAACCACATCTGGAACAATAGACTTGATTTCCAACCCCCCCTTATTTCACTTTTATAATGCTGAGACCATAGTGTAAGACAATTTCCTGGAGCATATAAACTACAACTACATTTTCCTTCACAGGATTCAGATACCCTAGTGCATTTGGGAAGAAAATGCATTTCTAAAATTTCTATGTTTATAGTTAGGATGAAATTACATCTCCTTTGTCATTAAAAAAAGTAAAATAATAGTTTGTAAGGCCTGCCCATTTCCTTTTTTTTTTGGTGGGGAGGTGGGGGGAGTGTGGAGTAGTTGTTTATATAGTCTCTTGACATGAGGTAAGAATATTTATTTTAACAATACAAAGACTTGCAGAAACTGTCCCTACTCTCTGGCCATTGATTCTTCTTCTCTGATCCACCTTGGCAAGGCCAGAGCCCTTCCTGGTTTCCCCACTACAGCTTAACTTCTGCTCTCATCTCTCTCCACTGAGATTCCTTCCTCTTCATGTATTGCTATCTCTCTCTTCAGATGGAAGGTCCTGATAAGCAAGGGATTGGGCCACCTTTCTCAAAACTAAATCCCCTCCTCTTAACAAACAATAAGAAGTCAGAGGTATTTGTTGAAGTCCTAAGGCTAAGAAGCACCAAAAACTGGAGTCCTAGAGAAAGACCTAAGAGAGACAAGGGGAAGAAGAAGTAACTGCTTAAATATATCACTTTAATAGTAATTCTTCACATCTTTCTTCCTCAGCATCAATAACTTGGAATGCATGTGTTGAGAGTGCAAAGCCAGATTAGATCTTATTTCTATCTGGAATTATTATATTTAAGAATGCCCTCCTAGAATGTTCCAAAGATATGACCAACTTGGTGTGAGCTTAACCTTTGTTGTGTTAAACCTTTTATGAGTTAATTTATTAGCACAAACTCCCCAAGCCTGTTTTAACACGCCCCTGAAAACATTATCTTTCTCCATGGTACATTGAATACGTTGTCCACCTCTACATACACAGCAGTCTGCTTTATGTGTAGTACAAGTTTAGTTTCACCTAACTTTGTAGAAAGCTGTTATATTTCAGAGGATAAAAGTCTCATGAGGCTAGATAATCTGTCCTAATCATTGGACTACAGTTCAGTTCAGTCCAGTCACCCTAACCCCCCAATAACAAACTGTTTGCTTATTTATTCATATATATTTTGAGCACTGCTATATGTGAATTATTAAGTAAATTGGAATTGAAAAAGAAATAACAGGCTATTGAAATAAATAATATCCAAGGGAAGTACATCCTTTGGAGAGTTCACTAGTGTGAAGGAGGCAGTTTTATAAAGAAGAAAAGCATACATAGAGTATCTGAATCAGACAATATCTCAATTTTGGTAAGATGTGAATGCTTAGGGAGGTTGGTAAGCATGAGTGAGAATGGAACAAGATAGAGGTATAGAAGTCAAACAGATCACGCATGGATTTGCATACCAAGAAACTGGGATGCTAAGCTATCTATAGCAGAAATCTATAGATTGGATTGAATGAAGGGGGTGATATAATATGATTGCTTTTTTTTTTTTTTAGTTTTTAGACTTGATGTTTGAAATTATTGTTGGAAGATTGGTTAGAATGTAAGTTGGATTTTCTGTAGTACTTTGGACGTAAGATAATACAGTATCTGTTTATGGTGAGCATGGAGCTAAATACAAGGGAATAAAGTCCATGCTTTATTTGTATACAAATTATACAGTATGTACTGGTAATAATCCAACCAGTCCATTCTGAAGGAGATCAACCCTGGGATTTCTTTGGAAGGAATGATGCTAAAACTGAAGCTCCAGTACTTTGGCCACCTCATGTGACGAGTTGACTCATTGGAAAAGACCCTGATGCTGGGAGGGATTGGGGGCAGGAGGAGAAGGGGACGACCGAGGATGAGATGGCTGGATGGCATCATGGACTCGATGGACGTGAGTCTGAGTGAACTCCGGGAGTTGGTGATGGACAGGGAGGCCTGGTGTACTGCGATTCATGGGGTCGCAAAGAGTCGGACACGACTGAGCAACTGAACGGAACGGAACTGGTAATAATTTACCCGTGGGGTATCAATAAAAAGTGGGAGGAGGGGGAGGGAACCAAACATGACTTCTAGACTTTGGCTTTTAGCTTAAAACAATGTTCTGTAGTGTGTCAGAAAGAACTATGAGGCAGAAAGAAAGTCTTTAATATTTACTGATTATTTAAAAGAGCAAAATAGCCAAATCCAACATTTTCTCTATCAATTTCCTGCATATTATGATACACTGATACTACATTCATGTTAGGTTATCTGAAGTGAATAGCCACATGCCTGTTCTAACGAGTTGCTCTAATGACAGAACTAGACTGTCTAAGTGCATTTAGGACTGATCAAGTCAATACAATTGATAAAATTTTGTCACTCATCTGAGACTGTTAATTCACCTATGTTCAATTTGAGGGACGTTTTTATTTTCTATTCCCCTGTGCGTTCTGTTGCTTTTCCCTCACATTTTCCCCTAGGCATGGTTTGAATGGCTCTCTTGATAAAATGCTATCCTGGGAAGGATCGCTGAGAAACCCTTGGTCACAGCTCTCTGGGCCATTAGTTCAGGAGCTTTGCACAGTGGCCTCTGCTGAACAGGCTCTAAGGGCTGCATCAGCAGTTCTAAGAAGGTTGTAGGAAAAAAGAGGGCAAAATAGGTAAAATATTTCAGTTTCCTTTTACTACCTCTGTACTGAATATGTGATCAACTCTTTTCCTACCTGTATATGAAAGTTTTATGCCAAATGTTCTTATAAGCTTTATTAAAGTTTCATTTTCAGATAATACACATCATGTAATATCAATATATATGATTCCAATTTTTCAAGCAGTCTTCACGGGGTCATCTTGCTTTGTTTCCACTTTGATTGATTTGTATATTTTCCTCTGACAGTTCCTATTTCCTCTCTTCTCCCCCCCCCAAAAAAAATACTATCCCCCTGGGCCCTTATAGTAAAACAACACTTAAAATAGGGATAATTACAGTAACCACCACATATATGGATACTGTAAGATTATTTAAATAAATATTTCACATAAAGAACTTAACACAACCCCTGAGCTGTAGACTGTGTTATGTGTCTACAATATTCATATATAAAAGTCCTAACCTCTAGTGTGAACAGTATGAAAAGGCAAAAAGATATGACACTGGAAGATGAACTCCCCAGGGCAGTAGGTGTCCAATATACTACTGAAGAAGAGTGGAGAAATAACTCCAGGAAGAATGAAGAGACAGAGCCAAGGCAAAAACAACTCCCAGTTGTGGATGTGACTGGTGATGGAAGTAAAGTTCGATGCTGTAAAGAACGATATTGCATAGGAACCTGGAATGTTAGGTCCATGAATTAAGGTAAATTGAAAATGGTCCAACAGATGGAAAGAGTGAACATCAACATTGTAGGAATCAATGAACTAAAATGGACCCAAATAGGCAAATTTAATTTAGATGACCATTATATCTATTACTGTGTGCAAGAATCCCTTAGAAGATATACAGTAGCCCTCATAGTCAACAAAAGAGTCCAAAATGCAGTACTCAGATGCAAACTCAAAAAATGACAGAATGATCTCTGTTGGTTTTCAAGCCAAACCATTCAATATCACAGTAACACAAGCCTATGACCAATCACTAGTGCCAAAGAAGCTGAAGTTCAATGGTTCTATGATGACTTACAAGACCTTCTAGAATTAACACCAAAGGAAAAAAAATAAAAATAAAAAGATGTCCTTTTCATCATAGGGGACTAGAATGCAAAAGTAGGAATTTAACAGATCCCTGGAGTAACAGAAAAGCTTGGTCTTGGAGTACGAAATGAAGCAGATAGAAGGCTAACAGAGTTTAACCAAGAGAATGCACTGGTTATAGTAAACACCCACTTCCAACAACACAAACCATGACTCTACATATGGACATCACCAGATGGTCAAAACCAAAATCAGATTGATTATATGCTTTGCAACCAAAGATGGAGAAGCTCTATACAGTCAGCAGAAACAAGACCAGGACCTGACTGTGACTCAGATCATGAACTCCTTGTTGCCAAATTCAGACTGAAATTGAAGAAAATAGGGAAAACCACTAGACTGTTCAGGTATGACCCAAATCAAACCCCTTATGATTATACAATGGAAGTGATGCATAGATTCAAGGAATTAGATATGATAGGGTGCCTGATGAACTACGGATGGAAGTTCATGACACTGTACAGGAAGCAGTGATCAAGACCATCTCCAAGAAAAAGAACTGCAAAAATGCAAAATGGTTGTCTGAGGAGACCATACAGATAGCTGAGGAAAGAAGAGCAGTGAAAGGCAGAGGAGAAAAGGAAAGATATACCCTTCTGAAGGCAGAGTTCCAAAGAATAATGACAGGAGATAAGAAAGCCTTCCTCAGAGATCAATGCAAAGAAATAGACGAAAACAATAGAATGGGAAAGACTCAAGATCTCTTCAAGATAATGAGAGATATCAAGGGAACATTTCATGCAAAGATGGGCGCAATAAAGGACATAAATTGTATGGACCTAACAGAAGCAGTAGATATTTAGAAGAGGTGGCAAGAACACACAGAAGATCCTAATGACCCAGATCACCACAACAGTGTGATCAGTCACCTAGAGTCAGAGATCCTGGAATGCAAAGTAAGTGAGCCTTAGGAAGTGTCACTATAAGCAAAGCTAGGGGAGGTGATGGAATTCCAGTTGAGCTATTTCAAATCCTAAAAGATTATGCGGTGAAAGTGCTGTACTCAATATCCCAGCAAATTTGGAAAACTCAGCAGTGGTCACAAGACTTGAAAAGGTTAGTTTTCATACCAATCCCAAAGAAAGGTAATACCAGAGAATGTTCAAACTACCACACAATTGCATTCATCTCACATGCTAGCATAGTAATGATCAACATTCTCCAAGCGAGGTTTCAGTAGTATGTGAATTGAGAACTTCCAGGTGTTCAAGCTGGATTTAGAAAAGGCAGAAGAACCAGAGATCAAATTGCCCAAGTCTGCTGGATAATTGGAAAAGAAAGAGAGTACCAGAAAAACATCTACTACTTTTTTGACTATGCCAAAGCCTTTGACTGTGTGGATCACAACAAACACTGGAAAATTTTTAGAGATGAGAATACCAGACCACCTTACCTGCCTTCTGAGAAATCTTGTATGCATGTCAAGAAGCAACAGTTAGAACAGACATGGAACAATAAACTGGTTCCAAATTGGGAAAGAAGTACATCAAGTCTGTATATTGTCACCCTCCTTATTTAACTTATATGCAGAGTACATCATGTGAAATACCAGGCTGGAGGAAGAACAAGCTGAAATCAAAATTGAGAGAAGAACTATCAATAACCTCAGATATGCAAATGACACCACCCTTATGGCAGAAAGTGAAGAGGAACTAAAAACCTCTTGATTAAAGTGAAGGAGGAGAGTGAAAAAATTGGCTTAAAGCTCAACATTCATAGAAATAGGATCATGGCATCTGGTCCCATCACTTCATGGAAAATAGATGGGGAAACAGTGGAAACAGTGTCAGACTTTATTTTTAGGGGCTCCAAAATCACTGCAGGTGGTGACTGCAGCCATGAAATTAAAAGACGCTTATTCCTTGGAAGAAAAGTTATGACCAACCTAGACAGCATATTCAAAAGCAGAGACATTACTTTCCAACAAAGGTCTGTCTAGTTAAGGCTATGGTTTTTGAAGTGGTCATGACGGATGTGAGAGTTGGACTGTAAAGAAAGTTGAGCGCCAAAGAATTGATGCTTTTGAAGTGTGGTGTTGGAGAAGACTCATGAGAGTCTCTTGGACTGCAAGGAGGTCCAACCAGTCCATCCTGAAGGAAATCAGTCCTGGGTGTTCACTGGAAGGACTAATGCTAAAGCTGAAACTCCAATACTTTGGCCACCTCATGCGAAGAGTTGACTCATTGGAAAAGACCCTGATCCTGGGAAGGATTGAGGACAGGAGGAGAAGGGTATGACAGAGAATGAGATGGCATCACCGACTTTATGGACATGAGTTTGAGTGAACTCCAGGAGCTGGTGATGGACAGGGAGGCCTGGTGTGCTGCAATTCATGGGGTCACAAAGAGTCGGACATGACTGAGCGACTGAACCAAACTGAACTGATGCAGGTGATGACACTCTTATGGAAGAAAGTGAAGAGAAACTAAAGAGTCTCCTCATGAAAATGAAAGAGCAGAGTAAAACAGTTGGCTTAAAACTCAACATTCAGAAAACTAGGATCATGGCATCTGGTCCCATCACTTCATAGTAAATATGTGGGGTAACAATGGAAACAGTGACAAACTTTATTTTCTTGGGCTCCAAAATCACTGCAGATGCTGACTGCAGCCATGAAATTAAAAGACGCTTGCTCCTTGGAAGAAAAGTTACGACCAACCTCGACAGCATATTAAAAAGCAGACACTGGTTTGCTGACAAAGGTCCATCTAGTGAAAGCTATGGTTTTTCCAGTAACCATGTATGGATGTGAGAGCTGGACCATCAAGAAAGCTGAACGCTAAAGAATTGGTGCTTTTGAACTGTGGTATTGGAAAAGACTCTTGAGAGTCCCTTGGGCTGCCAGGCAATCAAACCAGTGTATGGTAAAGGAAATCAGTCCAGAATAATCATTGGAAGGACTGATGCTGAAGCTGAAGTTCCAATACTTTGGTTACCTGATAGAAGGACTGACTCACTGGAAAAGACCATGAAGCTGGGAAAGACTAAAGCAGGAGACGACAAATGATGAGATGGTGGGATGGCGTTACTGACTTGATGCACGTGAGTTTGAGCAAACTCTGGGAGTTGGTGATGGATAGGGAAGCCTGATGTATTGCAGTCCATACAGTCACAAAGAGTAGGGCACAACTGAGTGACTAAACTAAACTGAACCAGTAGTGTGATGGTATTTGGAACTCAGGCCTTTAGGAGGTGATTTGGGTTAAATGAAGTCATAAAGGTGCAGCCTTGGAGAAGGCAATGGCACCTCACTCCAGTACTCTTGCCTGGCAAATCCCATGGACAGAGGAGCCTGGTAGGCTGCCGTCCATGGGGTCACTAAGAGTTGGACACGACTAAGCGACTTCCCTTTCACTTTTCATTTTCATGCATTGGAGAAGGAAATGGCAACCCACTCCAGTGTTCTTGCCTGGAGAATCTGAGGGATGGGGGAGCCTGGTGGGCTGCCGTCTATGGGGTCGCACAGAGTCGGACACGACTGAAGCGACTTAGCAGCAGCAGCGGCAGCAGCAGCAGCAAGGGGTGCAGCCCTAATCCCCTAGGGTAAGAGACCATAATAAGAGGAATGGAAAGAGATCTCTGGCTCTCTCCTAGCACACACGGAGGAAAGACCATGTGTGGCCCCAGCAAGAAGGCAGCCATCTGCAAGCCAGGGAAAGCGCTTACTCGGAACTGAGTCTGCTGCCGCCTTGATCTCAAGTGTCCGAAACTCCAGAACTGTGACATTAATTTTTTTGTATATGCTACTCAGCCTGTGGCATTTTGTTATGTCTGCCTGAGCAGGCTAACATACCCTCTAGTGCAGTAGTAATTCCATAGTATTTTTATTTAATTTCACTAATCTTATGTCTCTAAATGTGTACACACAGATGGAAACCTTATATCTAAAACTCACATCAGAAAAAAACAAAACTATTTTGTGCACACAGAAGAATATTCCAGTCTTTCTATCCTAAGTCCTATGAAATATTTTATTATTATTATTATTTTCTGCATTGCTGGGCATCATTTCTTCTGCTCAATAAATGATACTGTTCTAATGACGAAAGCCATAGGCAAAGAACTCACACTTTGACACTAAGCATAAACATTTCTTATTATGCACTCTTCAAATTTCCTAAGTATGTGCTTTATGTATTTATTTACTTCTATACCCTCACCTAAATATATAGTCGGTACAAGATATCATTTTAATTGTATAGTTGGTCTTTTATAAACATACAGAACAGGGCTGGTGGTAGGGCAAGGTAGGCTATATACATAATAATATTCAAATTTTACAATAAGGAAAATTTGAAACATTTCTGTTTTAATTAGGCCTTAAAAATATTCCTGCATTTAACACTATCAGTTGCCCTAGTCATCAGTAGATCATATTTTGATAGCTGTTTTCATGGATTCATGGAGAAGGAAATGGCAACCCACTCCAGTATTCTTACCTGGAGGATCCCACAGAAAGAGAAGCCTGGCGGGCTGTAGTCCGAGCAGTGATAAAAGAGTCAGACACGACGGAAGCGACTTGGCATAGCATAGAATCAAGGATTCACTGATATTCTAACACTAGAAAGTACTAGTTTTATGGAAGATATTTAAAACAGTATAACTTCCATGTAACAACCATAAAAAAAATTTCTTGCCTATTTACCCAGGTTCTAATTAAAGCATAGTCTCACTTCAATAGAGATAATCTAGTTTCTAGTCTCTAGATATTTGGGCACATCCCTGAATATTTATTCATTCATTTATTCAAGAAACAATATTGTGTGCCAATATTGTGCAGTTCACAGAGAACCAAACAGGGAAACAACTGTCATCATGGAGCTCATGTTGTGTTTTAAGTGACATTTACCCTGTTTATCTTCATCAGTACAACTGAGATAACATAATCTTTCTTACAGATTGTGTTAAGATTCAATGATAGTAAGTGTTTTGAAATGATAAGGCAATAAACATGTGATAGTGGGTGTTTTGGGAATTGAGCTAAGAAAGCCTTTTTTTTTTTTTTTTTAGGTTAAGCATTTATTGATCTTTACCATAAAGAAGAAGGAGGTTATTTGTCTTCTCAAAATGTGTCTGTTAACTGATCTTTGATTTTAAAAACTGAAGTACTTCAAACTAGCTTAATAAAATAGAAAGATATTTATTAGAATTACACTATAACCTCTTTAAGTGAGTGTGAAAGTCGCTTACAGTCTATGGAAGTCTCCAGGCCAGAATACTGAAGTGAGTAGCCTTTCCCTTCTCCAAGGATCTTCCCAACCCAGGGATTAAACCCAGGTCTCCCACATTGCAGGAGGATTCTTTACCAGCTGAGCCACAAGGGAAGCCAAGAACACTGGAGTGAGTAGCCTATCTCTTCTCCAGCGGATCTTCCCAACCCAGGAATTGAACTGGAGTCTCCTACATTGCAGGCAGATTCTTTACCAATTGAGCTAAAATTTCTTTATGTGCAAATAAAGTAGATAATCTGGACTAAATTATGTTAAAAGACAAAGCAAACAGAGACCTTCCTTGAAAAAAATCCAAAATGCCCACATGTCCCTTCTTCTGCTCATACTGTCTCTCTCTCCCTAACCCTTTTATTTATTTGCTTCTCTAAGGTCATGACAGTACTGGGCCCAGAGTTAAGTCATCTCCATTTAATAGGAGGACATTTCTTGAGATTAGTTTTCTATGAGCTTGTCCAAAATTCATAGAAAATAGAACTATATTGAAAAAAAGGTATTATCACTCAAACAGGGATTAAACATTTAATTCAGCTGATGCACAGTGAGGAGTGTCTGGAGATGAGCTAACTCCCTGGATGCCTGAATTGGAGTTTTCAGAGAGCAAGGAGAAGATGGGAGATGTGATCTTGCAGTCCAGCCCAGGTAGTGGTTTCTTCATCCTAAACTATTACCAAATTTGCAGTTGGAACAATTGGATCTTCTAGCTTTAGATGTTTCTTGTTTGGGATCATTAGTATAATCCTGTCCTCAAAACCCTCAGAACAATTCTTCTTATCTTCTAGACATGTTGCTTTTAACTTTTAGGGTTATCTGTCAGTTAAGGTTTAAAAAAAAAAAAAAAAAAAGAAAAGAAAGAAAGAAAGAAAATGGGGAGGTACAGGGTAAAAAAGGAGAGAGAGGATAAAAAGGAGTCTAGTTTCCTAGTAAGGTAACTCTGGTCTATGCTAATATTGTAGTTCTTATTGACCCAAGAGTCCACTCTTTATCCAGTCAGGCTCAGTTGCTGAGGTGGGTCATAGCATGGAGATAGAAACTAGGTTCTTCCTTTGGATCAGGCAGAGATAGTTTTCTTAAAACAGAAATGGGCTGGCACAGAAGAAGTCTAGCACTGAAAGTAAGCAAAATTAATAAATGTGGTTTCCATAAGTCTAGTTACTAAAGGAAAATATTAACTTCTTTGGCAAACTTCTTTTGTCAATCAGAGTTGTCCATAAATAAACAAGTTTACTTCAAAGAGAAGCAGAAATTACTAAAGTGGAACTAGTTAAATACAGTTATCACTGTGTAAGGTATTCCTTGGAGAAGGAAATGGCAATCCACTCCAGTATTCTTGCCGAGAAAATCCCGTAGATGGAGGAGCCTGGCAGGCTACATACCATGGGGTCACAAAGAGTTGGACATGACTGAGCCACTCCACTTTCTAAGGTATTCCTGGGTTTCCCTGATGGCTCAGATGGTAAAGAATATACCTGCAATGCAGGAGACCCAGGGGAAGACTGAAGAGAACATTTAACATCTCCTACATATGTTTATATAAAGTGGGATAGGATAAAATTGCAAAATTTTGGCTTCTATGAGCCTAATTGCACTTGACTGCAATCACTCAGTTCAGATTAAGAAGTATCACAAAAGTATTTTGTTTACACTTTTAAACAAGGACATCTCCGCTATTACCAGCCATCTAGAAAGAACACATGCTACAATCCGAGAGAATTATCATGGCTCCTTCCATCTTGTCATATATTCAGTGATCACAAAGTACCAGTGTATAGCAATCTCAAAACGATGACATTCAGTACAGCACTATAGAAAACAGCATGGAGATTTCTAAAAAAAAAAAAACACACACACACACTAAAACTAGAGCTACTATGTTGCTTGTGTTCAATAGCTAAGTCAT
The DNA here is from genome assembly GCA_006408695.1 of Aepyceros melampus. Lineage (NCBI taxonomy): Eukaryota > Metazoa > Chordata > Mammalia > Artiodactyla > Bovidae > Aepyceros > Aepyceros melampus. Next base: position 313,630 of record SJXQ01008982.1, read on the forward strand.
GTCCACTTTTTAGCAACCCCACGGACTGCAGTACGCCAGGGCTCCCTGTCCCTCACCATCTCTTAGAGTTTGCCCAAGTTCATGTTCATCAAGCCGATGATGCCATCCAACCCTCTCATCCTCTGTCATTCCCTTCTCCTGCCTTCAGTCTTTCCCAGTATCAGAGTCTTTTCCAATGAGTCAGCTCTTCACATCAGGTGGCCAAAGTATTGGAGCTCCAGGTTCAGCATCAGTTCTTCCAATCACTATTCTGGGTTCATTTCCCATAGTTTGATTTTCCTGCCAAAGAGAGTCAAGGGACTCTCAGAAGAATTCTCTAGCACTAGCACTGTGCTTCTGGAGAAGAACTACTGTATGATTCAGCAATCCCACTCCTGGGTATATACCCAGAAAAAATGAAAACTATTCTGAAGATATATGGAAACCAATGTTCAGAGCAACGCTATTTACACAGGCCAAGATATGAAAGCAACCTAAATGCCCATCAACAGCTGAATGGATGCAGAAGATGTTTTATATATATATATATATATATATAATATTTATATATATATATATAAAATCATATATGCAACATAATGTATCAATTCAGTTCAGTCACTCAGTCATGTCCAATTCCTTGCGACCCCATGAATCGCAGCACGCCAGTCCTCCCTGTCCATCACCAAATCCCGGAGTTCACCCAGACCCATGCCCATGGAGTCAGGGACACCATCAAGTCATCTCATCCTCGGTCGTCCCCTTCTCCTCCTGCCCCCAATCCCTCCCAGCATCAGGGTCTTTTCTAATGAGTCAACTCTTTGAATGAGGTGGCCAAAGTACTGGAGCTTCAGCTTTAGCATCATTCCTTCCAAAGAAATCCCATGGCCAATCTCCTTCAGAATGGATTGGTTGGATTTGCTTTCAGTCCAAGGGACTCTCAAGAGTCTTCTCCAACACCACAGTTGAAAAGCATCAATTCTTCAGTGCTCAGTCTTCTTTACAGTCCAACTCTCACATCCATACATGACTGCTAGAAAAACCATAGCCTTGATTAGACAGACCTTAGCTGGCATAGTAATATCTCTGCTTTTGAATATGCTATCTAGGTTAGTCATAACTTTTCTTCCAAGGAGTAAGCGTCTTTTAATTTCATGGCTGCAGTCACCATCTGCAGTGATTCTGGAGCCCC
>SJXQ01008982.1:315002-392708 GCA_006408695.1 Aepyceros melampus
AGTTCACGGTTCACGTATTGCTGAAGTCTGGCTTGGAGAATTTTGAGCATTACTTTGCTAGCATGTGAGATGAGTGCAATTGTGTGGTAGGTTGAGCATTCTTTGGCATTGCCTTTCTTTGGAATTGGAATGAAAACTGACCTTTTCCAGTCCTGTGGCCACTGCTGAGTTTTCCAGATTTGCTGGCATATTGAGTGCAGCACTTTCACAGCATCATCTTTCAGGATTTGAAACAGCTCAACTGGAATTCCATCACCTCCACTAGCTTCGTTCATAGTGATGCTTTCTAAGGCCCACTTGACTTCACATTCCAAGATGTTTGCAGCCATGAAATTAAATGACACTTACTCCTTGGAAGAAAAGTTATGACCAACCTAGACAGTATACTCAAAAGCAGAGACATTACTTTGCCGACTAAAGTCCATCTAGTCAAGGCTATGGTTTTTCCTGTGGTCATGCATGGATGTGAGAGTTGGACTGTGAAGAAGGCTGAATTCTGAAGAATTGATGCTTTTGAACTGTGGTATTGGAGAAGACTCTTGAGAGTCCCTTGGACTGCAAGGAGATCCAACCAGTCCATTCTGAAGGAGACCAACCGTGGGATTTCTTTGGAAGGAATGATGCTAAAGCTGAAGCTCCAGTACTTTGGCCACCTCATGCAAAGAGTTGACTCATTAGAAAAGACCATGATGCTGGGAGAGATTGTGGGCAGGAGGAGAAGGGGACGACCGAGGATGAGATGGCTGGATGGCATCACGAACTCGAAGGACGTGAGTCTGAGTGAACTCCGGGAGTTGGTGATGGACAGGGAGGCCTGGCATGCTGTGATTGATGGGGTCGCAAAGAGTTGGACACGACTGAGGGACTGAACTGATCTGAACTGAACTGAAGGGAAGAGGGAAGAGAGAGGGCCAGGTTAGGGTTATGAGATCAGAAGATACAGACTACCATATATAAAACAGATAAGCAACCAGGATAGACTACGTAGCACTGGGCATGATCGCCATTATCATGTAATAACGTTCAATGAAGTATAATCTGTAAAAATACTAAATCACAATGCTATATACCTGAAACTAATATAACATTGCAAATCAACTATACTTCAATAGACAAAAGGCTTCCACAGAAGCTTATCAGAGCTTTCCACCTAATTCCCTCCTAATGACTAGAGTGATTCTAAGTGTAATTATTATCACTTTAATAGCTTGAGAAACCATTTCTTTAGTAAGAACATCAATAAAATTGAAGGTGATAATCAGTGTGTGTTCATCACTCAGTCACGTATGACTCTTTAGGGACCCCATGGATAATAACCCTCTATGCTCTGATGTCCATGGCATTCTCCAGGCATAAATACTAGAATGGGTAGCCATTCTCTTCTGCAAGGGATCTTCCTGACCCAGGGTTTGAATCCAGTGTCTCCTGCATTGCAAGGAGATTGTTTGTCATCTGAGCCATCAGGGAAGCCCCAATAATCAGTGCATATCTGCATAAATACTGTGCATGCATGCTCAGTCGCATCTGACTCTTTGAGGCCCAATGGACTGTAGTCCTTTTGGGGTCCTCTGTCCATGGGATTTTCCAGGCAAGAATACTGGAGTGGGTTGCCCTTTCCTCCTCCAGGGGCCTTCCAGATCCAGAGATCAAAACTGGGTCTCAGGAGTCTCCTGCATTGTTGCGAAGATTCTTTACCACTGAGCCACCAGGGAAGCCCTACCTGCATAAATGCTAATGTAAACTAGCTTTGTGATTGCGCAGGTTTATCCCATTCTTAAAAACAATAGGTAAAAAAGCTATAATATAAATGGCATTCATAATTATCCTGATTTAGTTTAGCTATTATTGCAGCCATAACTTAATAGCAAATTATCCTTATGTAATTCTAAACAGAGTATTATATAACTGACATTGCCCTATATAATGAGATAATAATAGATTTCTACCAAGTAGGGTGACATTATGCAAATTCCTTGTTCTACTTACCTTTAAAAAGCTAATTACATATGACAGGCATATGGTAGGAAATGTGTCCATTTCAGCTGAGTTTCTCAGGTTTCCTTTTGTGACCATCTATAAGTATTCAATGTGATATTGTAAGCTACAGAAACTATACCAATTATTTGCTTCAGAAATCTCTGGTGGAACTATCTGTCACAGTACTTTACTGTGAAAGAACAAAGTCAGTTGAAAAGAAGAATATATGCAACATTATGCTGGGACTCTATAAAGGCACAGATATTATATCATGATTATGAATTTAAGTAGCTGAAAGTCATTTGTAGTCTTAATATGCATGGATGATATAATAAAGGACATGATGAACATGGTCCTTAAACCATGTCTGAGCAAGAGATAATGGTGACATTTGTCTAAATGTTGCATATATTCAACACATTTTGACAGATTTTATTAATGCAAATGATTTTCAGAGAATCAGTGTTCAGTTTCAGAGATAAAAAATGTAAATTTTCATTTCTCTAGTTGAATTACACTTCCCTCATACTATGTTAGCACTAATTTTAAAAGGAAGTGGTGCAATATATACATCTCTATTTTGTGATAGCTATTCTATTCTTAAAAGTATTACTTCAGGAGCAAAAAAAATACAACATAGAAAGGTATACTAAACACTCATTGATTTTTTTTTAAATGGGAAAGATACAATGTGTTAAAGATTTCTTCTTTTCTCTTTGCAATAATGTTTTAACTGCAAAGTTAGCTAATGTTATCTCCTAATTAGATAAAATCAGCTGTGAGAAAATTAACAGATGATCACAAAAAAATTGAGCCAACATTTTTTCAATTTTATTTCTTGCTCTAACACTTTGGGAAATATTCCATTATTTTTGCTTTGTATACTTATAGGGGAAAGTCACCATGATATTCATGAATGAGTTTATATTTATAGTACTTATGGCATCAACTTGATCACACATATGCATATTTAAAATTTTATTTATTCTGCATGCGTATATTTTAAAGTACAGACCTCATACATAATTTTTATGCTGAATATTGACATATTTTGGGGATGCACTATAAGAATCTGAGAATGATTATGATGTGTCCACTGTTTGTGTTTTTTTGAGTAAAGTGATTCCATGGCAGACTACATAGGCCAGATAACTTAGGAGGCAAAGAATGATGTTTGAAGATTTAAACTTTTCTCACACAGGGAATTCTTATCTTTCTATGTTTCTGTTACCAGTAGGGTGACTTGATTGCATAGTAACATTTAACACTGGTTTATCCATACAAAGCAAAAGTGTGTCCTGGTCTACCCCTAGTGAGCCAATTATTCCTAACCTGTGTCATCAAGAGAAGAGTCCATCTACCTTCCTCAGAAATTTTACAAGAAGATGCACACATATCCTACACAGATTTGAGATATTTAAAATCATTTGGTATATTGAAGATATATTTTGTATGTTAGTATACATCAAATCAGTCTTCCCAGGTGGCCCTAGAAGTAAAAACTCTATCAATGCAGGAAACATAATGACACGTGAGTTTGATTCTGGATCAGAAAGATCCTCTGAAGGAAGGCATGGCAACCCACTCTAGGATTCTTGTCTGGAGAATCCCATGGACAGAGGAGCCTGGGTTGCTGCTGTCTGTGGGGTTTCAGTCAGACATGACTTAGCAACTAAACAACAACAACTACTAAAGTTCATTAAGATTCTAAATGGAATTGCACCTAGATATTTTCACAGGTCTGAAAATCATTAGGGTAAAAGATTTTTGTCTGTAACTAACCATCAACCAAAAGACAAGCAAATTTGACCCTTTAAAAATAAATCTAACTTACAATCTGGAGAGACACTGATGCACTTTTTCATTCTGCTTAAAGAAGTAAATTGGAATTCAAAATATATTAAGTCATCTTTTTTCTCTTTCATATCACAAATCATTTATTCTCCTTGTCACTATAGTAATGCATGTTTTCTAGTCTACCAACTTTTTCAATTATTGAAAAACTATGTTGCATTGAAATGCTAAAAACTTTTCATCTTTCTCTTTATTAATGTTTAAAAATACAATACAAACAATGGAAAAGGAAATTTACATTTCATTATAGACTCAGGGTGGCATTTGCTAGTATTCTGAAGTTCTGACAGCAGGCATTTTTTGATACTCTAGATACGTGTACACTGATTTTTGAAAGGTAAAATGACTTTAAAAAATATAATGTGCATTTTAATAACATAAATCTATTTGTAAATTTTGAATGCAATTAACTTTTAAAATATTAATCTGTACTTTGGTAATAGAAAATTGACTTTATTGAGATAAAAGCATGCCAAGATTATAAGCTACTAATACTTTAAAATAAACAAAGAAGAAATGACTTTACCTTTCAAATTATAGTTTTCTTTATTTGATAAACAAATGTGCATTATGCATATGTGAAATTTCAAATACCCTATGCCCTTTGATACTATATGAAAGAATAATATTTAAGTTGTATATAGAAGATTAATTTATTTTCCATATTTTTCTGCTTTCAAGAAAGATTAATATGTATTCTAATTACATATAATATTATATATAATTACATGTTACATATATATATATAAAGTATATATAATTTAAATAATAAAATAAAATTAGTTAAGTGAGGATGTCAGAATGGAGGGAAAATTAAATTAGAAAAAATTCTATAAAGCATAGGATTATAAAGTCCATGTCAGGAAGAATTGTTTTCTAGTGGTGGGCTCATTTGGCTCTTGGCTTTCCATCTACATACAGAAATTATGACAGAGTTGCATGATAAGACTTTCCAAAAGTTAATAGTACACACACACACACACACACACACACATCTTTTTGTTTTACCATGACACACTTTTCCTTTTAGTCAGATAAGATAATATATCTTATTAGTTTTTGTGAAAAGAGTACCAAACAGGGATCTTCTAGACCCAGGGACTGAGCCTCGGTCTCAACACTGTAGGCAGATTCTTTACTGTCTGTGCCACTGGAGAAGCCCCAAATAAAAATAGTAACCATCAATAATATTCACACAGTTAAAAAAAAAAATGACAATAACCTTATGTGGCTTCCCTGGTGGCTTAGATGGTAAAGCGTCTGCCTGCAATGCGGGAGACTCAGGTTCGATTCCTGGGTGGGGAAGATTCCCTGGAGAAGGAAATGGCAATCCACTCCAGCACTCTTGCCTGGAAAATCCCATGGGCGGAGGAGCCTGATAGGCTGGCTACAGTCCACAGGGTCACAAAGAGTCGGACACGACTGAGCAACTTCACTTTCACTGTCAACTTTATAGTAGATAATCTAATAAATTTTATGGAGCAAGCTCTTGTAATATTCTTTCTTTAGATCTTTGTAAAAGCATTTTCATAAGGTCTCATTTTCATGTCGTAGAGGATTAAGGCTCTGTGCTGGTCTGACTTAATCCAACGAAGAATTTCCAATATCCAGAGAAAATGTCAGGCCACTATCCTTCCAGCCATCCTTTCTAAATATTGCCCTTCTTTACTATATAAATGGAAAGGAAGCATTTACATGGTCATTTTCCCTGAAAAGGAATTAGAGTACAGTGAGTCTTTATTGAGGTTTAATTTCAAGTCCTATACTTAAAAGTTGGGCTTCCCTTGTGGGTCAGACTGTAAAGAATCTATCTGCAATGAGGGAGTCCCAGGTTCAATCCCTGTGTCAGGAAGATCCCCTAGAGAAGGGCATGACTACCCACTCCAGTATTCTTGCTAGAAGAATCCCATGGTCAGAGGAGCCTGGCAGGCTGCAGTCCATGGGATCTCAAAGACTCAGACATGACTGAGACTAATCCAGGGCTTTGAAAAGACATATTTATGAAACAGAGGTCAATTCACTTCTGCTAGAGGAAATTTCGAAGATTCCTCAATGGCAGACTTCTCTCAAAAGCCTTTAATACACAAAGGAATAAAAATTAAGCCCCAAAATTCTGAAGCAAAGATATGCATAATACAAAGCCTATAGGGGAAGTGGATGTGTACACACATGTATATAATTTTAAATGACAGGCATATACTTTAGAGAGTACTGTAAGCATAAATTAGTTAAATAATAGAGATGACTGGGTGAATTGCTAACCCAGAGAAAAAGAAATCTTGTTATTAGCCATAACTGAGGAAAGCAAATTCATAATAAGCTAGAGAGAGTTCTGTGTCCTGACCATAAGTGGATAAGTCAGAAAGTGGGTGTAATCTTGCATTAGTCATTTGCACGTTTCATTGTGAAAAGTACCAAGGAAAATTAAAAGAGCAAAAGATTAGCTAAGACTTAATTGGTTCTAGGCAACAAAAGCAATAGAGTTCCATGAAGCAAAGAGCACTTGTGATTTGGATGAAGTGAGGCACTCACCCAAAATAAATGCCTTGCTAAGTCAACTCTAGTTAAACCCAAGGTGCATGAAATGCATTCAGTTAAAAGGATGGGGGTTAATGACCATAAATAACAACCAAACTTCTCACAGGATAAAAAGATCTTTATGTTTCTGGGAAACCTGTCATGGAACCATGGTGAAGAAGAGGAGAAATTTTACAATTACATTTTTTAAAAATTTATTTCTAATTAAAGGATAGTTCCTTTACAACATTGTGTTGGTTTCTGCCATACATCAACGTGAATCAGCCATATATAAACATATGTCCCCTCCTTGAGCCTCCTTCCCACCTCTCACCCCATCCCACCCCCCTAGGTTGTACTTTTATTAGCTTACACTGTAGTCACATTTATGCATCATCAGATTCTGAAAAATGTTGTACTGATACTGACATGTCCTCCAGTAGTATGGTAAACTAAGAGTTTCATGAATATAAAAAGGAAATATTTAAGAAAGACCATCATACACATCTTTCACTAATGCATTTAATATTTTTGGCCAATGTGCCTCTTATTTTAAACTGATGAGGAAAAGACAGGGTTGATCTTCACTTCTGGCAATATGGCAAACTGAGACCTTCCTCCTAGAAGGCCTAGCATTAAAAGTAAAATATTATTATTATTATTATTATTATTTTAAGTTTGTTTTTTTTTAACTGTACTGTCTGTCATGGAGTTGATGTTAATATAAGATAAAACCTGGGGAGAGAGAATCAGCAAATAATGTTGCTCTAGAGAATGATGCTTGTTCTAGAATAGCACTGGCCACTTGTGTCAGTTCTGACCAGTCCACTTGTGACCACATGTTCAAGGATATTTGGGGAAAAGTGTGAAGGATCAATCAGAAGGTGCAAAAGAAGACAGGAAAAGTCTTTAGATTGTGCTGCAGATCTGACATCTATGAAAGTAAGAAGGTGATGTAGGAAGACACAGCAATTCTAAAGAATGAATCATTGGCCAGGCAGATGGGGAGTCTTCTAGTTAAAGTCCTGGAGGTCTGCATCCTGCAAACTTGCTCTGTGTGGCAAGAGAAGCAAAGTCTCTCTAGAGAATTCTTATCTATGAACTTTCCTTTGCACTGGGTAGTGGCCTCAGAAAAAGCTTGAAGTCAAATGTGTAGTTTAAAAATGATGTCAGGTTGGAAATGATCCCAGAGACTCAGGAAATGCAAATCCCAAACAACCTGTTAAGGAATGCTTCTTAAATTCAGGTCTTAAATCTTTCTTCAGATAAAGTTCCAAGGAAATGAGCTCACAACACGAATATTGCATATCACACCAAGAGACAAGTCACCATAGGCAAGTGCACAAAAAAGGCAAAACATGTAGTCAAAGCTGAAGTGGTTGTGAAACTTGTGAGTTTTAACAAGAAAAATACAGTTTAAAAAGCTTGCATACTACCTGTCAGGCCAAGTCCTGATAGCTTTGGTGAAGAATTAATTTCATCTTCACAACAATCCCATAAGGTAGATGCTATTAATCCCATCACATCGTTAGCAAACATATGCCCTGTGTCCTTCTGTTACCCAAAGTGGAGTCTAGCTGCTTGCTGATCACGGGATTAACATGTACACACTACTATATTTAAAGTGGACACCCAACAAGGACCTGCTGTATAACACAGGGAATTCTGCTCAATATTCTGTAACAACTTAATCAAGAAAAGAATTTGAAAAAAAGAACAGGTACATGTATATGTATAACTGAATCACTTTGATATACACGTGAAACTAACATCACATTGTTAATCAACTGTACTCCAATATAAAAGAAAAAGTTTAAAAAAAAAAAAAAAGCTAATTCTTGAGAGGTCCGGTTGGAGAAACAAAAGTTTGTTTTCTTTTGGAGGCAAGCAACTGGGGTATAAGAGGGGAGAGGGTGGCAGACTGACTTATGTTCAAATGCTGACTACCTCCCACTGACACTCAGTGGCTGAGGCCTTTTAAAGTGAAGTTTCAGGGGTATGAAGAATCTGCCTACCAATGCGGAAGGCTCAAGAGATGCAGGTTTGAACCCTGGGTCTAGAAGAATCCCAGGAGTAGCAAGTGGCAACCCACTCCAGTATTCTTGCCTGGAAAATTCTATGAACAGAGGAGCCTGATGAGCTACAGCTCACAGGGTTGCTAAGAGCAGTATATGACTAAGTGAATAAGCACAACACAACAACCACCATAGCCTTGAGACACGTGGGTTAGTATTTTTTGTGTTATCACATCAATCTTAAAGGAAATCAACCCTGAATACTCTTTGGAAGGATTAATGCTAAGGCTGAAGTTCCAATATTTTGGCCACCTGATGTGAAGAGCTGACTCATTGGAAAAGACCCTCTGATGCAGGGAAAGATTGAAGGCAGGAGGAGAAGGGGATGACAGAGGACAAAATTGTTGGATGCCATCACTGATTCAATTGAACTTGAACTTGGGCAAACTCTGGGAGATGGTGAGGGACAGAGAAGCCTGAAGTGCTGCAGTCCATGGGATTGCTAAGAGTGGGACATGACTTGGCAAGTGAACAGTGACATCACATTTAAATTATGAAGGATATATATATTCAACAGTATGAAACTTAGAAGCAGAAGTTTAGATGAAAGTGCTGTTCATCTGTCTTAATAAGAATTAAAACCAAGAAAGTAAATAATATTACCTAATATAGGACTCTGATTAAGGAGAGAAGGTGGCCTGAAACAAGGAAACACAGATGAAGAAGCCAATGAGTGGGGAAAGGAGTATAAGCCTGAAAAGAAAACTAGTGACAGTGTCAGAAGGTAGATGGAAAATCCAATCAGAGTAGTGACTTCGAAATCAAAGAAATATTACTTCAAGGAGAAAGTGGTAAATAGCATTAAAGGCAGGTAGAAGAGGACTGAAATTTTTTCCATCACCTTAAGTCAATCTGATCATATGGAGAACTTTATCAAGCTGCTCAGGTGAAGGGGCAGGGCTGGAGGTTGTCAGTGCAGCGAATAGGTTTGATATTACCATTTCAGAGAGCAAGAGAGTAAGTTGAGTAAATGTGCAATTTCAGGTAATTTATAAAAAGAAATTTGGAATGATCATTAGAAAATTATTCATTAATTCAAAAAGCATTTATTGAATAATTAAGTGAGCAGGGCACCATTCTAGGGAGCTGAGAATGTTTTTGTTTAGTCTCTAAGTTGTATCCAACTCTTTACAATCCCTTACAATCTCTTTACAATTCTAAAATCCCTTACAACTCTTTACAATGGACTGTAGCACAGCAGGCTTCGCTGTCCTTCACTATTTCCTAGGGTTTGCTCAAATTCAAGTCCATTGACTCAGTGATACCATCCAACCATCTCATCCTCTGTCATCCCTTTCTCCTCTGAGCACATTTGGGTGTAAAAACAGACAATTTCCCCTGCTCTCTGGGAGTGGAAGATCTAGCAGGTTGATAAAGAAGCATTGACTGTCAGGTAGAAGAGATTACACAGTTCATTTAAAAAAAAAAAATCATCAGTGTTAAAAAACCAAGCTGACCAGGCTTCAGAAGATCAGGAATGGTTCAAGAGTGAGTTGCAATGTAACATAGGCTGGCAAATATACTTACTTTGGGTGATATGTCAGTAATGATAACAGACAGACAAAGTACGAATTAGCCATGTAGATATCTTGGAACAGCAGTCTAGGCAAGGAGATTGGAGAGTCCGTGTGCATATAGCCCAGTGAGTAACGAGAGGGAAGGCAGCAGAGGTTAAGAAGACAGTGGGCATGGACTGTGTGGGCCAGAAAACAAAAGGACCTAAAGGTCATTGCAAGGACTGAACTTTCTTTGGTGAAATAGGAGCTATTTACATTGCCGACAATGTGCAGTAGTCCCTGACTTCTTCCAGCCTCGCTCAGTTTGTGGATCATATGCACAAGATTTGACTTCACCATCAGTTTTGACAGTGACTATACAATGAGTGACAGAAGAACTGACTTTTGACAACTGTCTTGTGAAAATTCAGGATGGTATGTTCTCAGCTTGATAATGAACAGAGAGAAGAAAAGAATAGATGACTGCACTGGAAGAAAAAAGAGATCAGAGTGGGGATTTGATAAGAATGCTTGTGATTCTCATAACACTGATAAAAAACATAATAAGTTAAATATAAAAATTTGGTGTTTTTTTCCCCCCAAATTGGGCTACCCTGTTTCTCCTTAGTTAAGTCACTCCCATTTCCAGAAATAAATAGCTAATTCGAGGATCTGGAAAGACAAGAAGGAAAAAAAAAAGATACTTCTGAACCAAAAATGTTTTAATACAGAATATGTTTTAAATAATATGCTTCAAAAGAAACTAAATATTATAGTTCTTGAATTTGTTTTAGCATAAGTTTAAATGATTTTTCTTTCTTTCGAACTAGTGACCCTTTATTTATTTATAAAAATAAATAAAGAAAATGAGCTTTTATTTACCTATGATGTACAAAGAATCAAGGTGAATATTGGGAAGTGCTTTCTAAGAAACCTTAAGAAGACATACATATGACCAAAGGACGCATGAAAAGATGCTCAACATCACTATCATCAGGGAAATGCGAATCAAAACCTCAATGAGATATCACCTCACACCTGTCAGAATATTTATCAAAAAAACAACAAATAACAAGGAGTGGTGAAGATGTGACAAAAAGAATATTCATGCATTGTTGATGGGGATGCACATTGGTACAGCCACTTTGGAAAACAGATTTTAATTTCCTCAAAATAATAAAAACACAATATAACTCAGCAATTTCAGAGTTGGGTAGTTTTCTAAGAAAAACAAAAGCACTAATGTGAAAAGACATATGCACCCCTGTGTATATTGCAGCAATGTTTACAATAGGCAAGATGTGGAAGCCATCTGAGGGTCTATAGATGGCATAGGACCATACACTAAAGGCCAATGGATGAGATGCCAATTCATTGTTCTTAATTCTGTTCTGAGTAACTACTAACCAAAATAAAGAAGCCATAACTATGATAAAGTGTTATTTACAAAACTATGCAGATACATTTGTTAAGACTAAATAAAACTGATCTTATAGAATTCTGTAGGGGTAAACTCCTCTGTCCCCTCCTGCTGCACCTTGAGTCATGTGGCATCTTGGTTTCCCAATCAGGGATCAAAGCCGTGCCCCCTCCAGTGGAAGTATGAAGTCTTAACCACTGGACTACCAGGGAAATCCCTAAACTATTTTATTAGCAATAAGATAATCCAAAATGCATTCTCATATAACTTTTACACCTAAGGTAAATTTCTATTTCTTTTCTTGGAAGGGAAGAACTAAAATGAGTGTATCCTAGACCTACTGCTCTAACTTTGAGGTGGTTAGAAAATAATGTTACAGCAAGTCAAGTACTGATTCTAGAATTTACTCTTCAAAATGCTTCTTTTTTAAAATCATTTTCACACTTACTTTCCATGTTGTAGCTTTTACTTAATGTAGGTATGTTAGTGACCCACTCTGTGGGTAACTGTGTGAACCCTGCTGATGCAACAGTGATATTATTCAAGGTCCTTTAGTGTTCAGAAGGACAGCCCATTGTGAATGCAACTGAAATTATTTCAAAACTTGAATCCAGTAACAATGTTTATTCTGACATTTTCTCCTTGATTTTCCTTATATAATAGACCCATGGTTCAATGCAATTGTCAGCTTCTTGATAACTGGGCTTATAAACGTTAATATCTACTTCAAGTGTTAATGATTGGTTTGTAGGATTGTTTCAGTCACTTTGATAAAGGAATAGCAGTGCAAGATAAATAATCATATCTTAACTAACTTTGAAATCTGACTGTTTTTACTAATTCTAATTAAATAAACCCCTATTCTCTCAACCTAAACACAATTCACATGAATATTTGGAGAGAATGTGGAGATTGCAGTTCTTTTTATTTGGACGTGACTGAAGCAACTGAGCACACAGCACTATATCATGCATTATCCTGAAAATGTTATATACTATATAAGGCAAGAATTATTAATAAATTTATAGATGCAAATTATGTTCTCTGACTGGACATAAGATCCCTTAATACATACATAGTTCCCAAACAAGTATCATTAAAATGAAAATATTAACTTTTTAGCTATAAATACACTAAATCAAAGATTCTTTTTTTTTAACATTTTCTTTCAACCATATTATATCACTTTTAAAAGTACAGTTTGTAACATTCAAAACAAAGTCAATCAGATACTTATCAGTTATAAATGCATTCCAATTTTTTTCTTAACGTAATTAATAATCAAGTACTTTGATATGCATCCACTTTTCAGAGAATCATACTTTAATCAGGAAATCTGAACTTTATAAAATACTCATAATATAGACTTTTTTCAATATTGCTGTGCACATTAAATCCTGTATCTACTGGCTAATGAGATACTTTCCTTCATGATGTGTCTCCAGGCTAATGGAGATATGTGAAATGCTATGATCAAATTGTACATAATATTCTATATTAAAAGAATTGCCTATCCATCCCTAAAAAGTCACCATATTTGAATTCTTCTTAAAAAATTACTTTTGCTCAAACATATTTACAGAAGTGAAAACACTTTAAAAATAGACAATTTGTAATGGTTTGATTATATTTTAATGACATTGCAAAAAGAAATGGAGAAGAAATCCAATAAAGACAGATTATTGGTTCAAAATATATCTTTTATTTTGTTAGAAAATACACTTAAACAATGAAAATAGTATTATTAAAACATAAAGCTCAAAACAAGTTTCTTCAAATTATTATGTAGAACTTTTACCTGATTTGCAGCAGAGAGGATAGTTTGTGTTTTCAATAAAGACAATTACCCTTAAATTTCCTTGTTTTAAAAATTCTTTACAAGATAGTTGGTTCACTAATTATTAGAGAGTTTATGGATCATTTTCTTTGTATAAGGTATTTATTTAGGAAAAATACAACATAAAATGGCTCAATCAAAGTCATTAATCTTTTGTTATATAATATTTAACAATTGAATATTTGAATGAGTTTACAATGCTCTTTATATATGCATTTTACGTATATGTGATTATGACTACAAACTGTAAGTAATTTTACAAACTGAAATACTATTGCATGAAGAAAAACATCCACTAAGTCAGAATTGGATTCAGTTAGATGGAGAAGAAATCCAACTGTAATCTCTTCAACAAGTTGAGATTTATTTGTCTTGTGTAAAAGAAATCCGGAGATAGATACCCTGAGTCTGGTACAGCAACTCCCAGATAACATCAAAAATGGCCTTTTAATTTTCCAATCCATCACCTTAAGCTTTCTTTCTTCTCTATCCTCATAAAGTGGCTTCTGAGTGTCTAGCCATTATGTCAGCAAGACATGGAAAAGATGAAGGAAAAAAATGGAAGAGCTGAAAGAAAATCAGCAAAAAGTACATACCAGATGAATCTATCCATTTTAAAGGTTTCTTCCATGTTTATATTATTAGTCAAATGGAATCCAATGTCTACCTTGTCTCCAAGGTATTTTGGGGAGGAAAGCATTTTAATTAGGCTTAACACTATCCAAGATACAGCCCATTGATAATAGATTCTATTAATATGGAAATATTCTATTAGTAAGAAAAAAAGGTAATGGATATTGGGTAGGCCTCGAGCAATGACTGCCATATTCAATATATACTTTTCAAGTAGGTCCCAAAAGGCTAACAAAGAGAGATTGTTAAAAATAAAAGTTCAAGTACTTCAGTAGAATCAAAGCTAGCAGATCTCACTGTCTTTTATGATTTAATGCTCTGGAGTAAATATTCACTGAAAGCTGCCACAGTTAAAGGTGGAAAATGCAGAATGTGGAGTCAGACAGCTACATTTTTACTCCTTATTTTCTAGCTGTGGGATTAGGCAGGTTATTCAATTTTTTCTTGCTATTATAATTATTTTTAAAATTTATACAATGGGAGACATTTTAGACTGAACACATTATTTTGCATCATAGATACACAATTGTCTGATTTTTTTGTTGTTGTTTGTTTTTCAAAATTCATGTAATTGAACATTCCTTGGTGGTCCAGTGGTTAGAACTCTGGGCTTCCACTTCAGAAGGCATGGGTTTAATCCATGGTCAGGGAACTAAGATACCATAAGCTTCTCAGTGCTGGAAAAAAAAAAAAAATTAAATTCAAGTTAAAGATTTTCAGTGACTGAATAAAGTATTCAGAAAAAGGAAAATTGTTAATTTTCTTGATTACTTATTTGTAATGATGTTAAATAAACAAAGGAAATTGATCAATTTATTAGTTTTATAAACTACTGCAGGCTTTGATTTAAGTTGAACAAATATTTGACAGAGTGTAAATATACTTTTATAGATGAAAAATATACAAAAACAAGTTGCATGTTCACTATATTGATATGGATGGCAGGTAAAACCATTTTTGTATTATTCTGGCCATCACGTGAAGCTTGAATGTAGTAATCATTGCTTTTACTCCATGGCAGAGATGTGAGCATCCTTCTGGTTGCTGCAATATTATCACTCAGTAATCGCTCTCACATTATAATTAGAGAATATATCAGCAATAATTATGTCACATTACACCTGGAAATAAATAGTCACAGAGATGGACCAATGCTGTGTTGCTATTGATTCTGAGGGATCAAGAGGTTTAGTCCAGCCCCTTGCTTTTGGCCTAGGTTAAGCAGCTAAAGTAGGTGCCTGGATCTAATTTTCCAGCTCTCTCTGGGACTTAAACAATCACCTTGATCTATTTTGTTTTGCAGAAATAATGTGATCTCCGACAGTATTCCAAGTGTCTTTTATAGATGTTGGCTTGGCCTATCAAATAGAATAAAAGAACAGAAGACCATTAGGCAAAAGAAGGGGCAGAAGACAAGAATTTAACCATGATTAAACCTCAGGAATAACAACAAAAAACAGACTGACTCCAACAGAACCGGAAGCAAGAATGTAGACACAATGGGTTGGAAGGAATGGTAACACTTATGAAAGTGCTTACATTTTATACTGTAACAAACACTTTACATTTACTATCTTATTTAATCATCACATTGCCACTATTATTCCTATCTACACAAAAGAAATTAATTATTTTGCTCAAGGTCGTAGCACCAAATGCAGGCATCTAAGTACCAAAGTCTATGCTTTTAAATGACATTCTATATATAACTACCTAAAATAGCAAATAAATAAACAACTAAATTAAAAAGAAAGCCTTTACAATATTGTTGAGTTTACTGCTTTAAGAAAAACACTGATAGATTGACCTATCCACGTTCATGACTAGAAAATTCCATAGAAAATGTGCACCTCTAGGTTAGACTAGCAGTTCCAAAGAGATGCCTTTAACTGATACTGTTCACTAATAGTAAGATTTATCACAGACATTATGGAAGGCATTTAATGGCTGCAGGACTCTTAGAAACACGTTCTGGGAATATATGTTTCAGCCTGCTGCAGTTCTTCTCTGATCAAATCATATTTCTTGTGAAAATAGTGTAGTGTTAACTGATGGAGCATCAAACCTGAAGGGATAGTTCAGTGGGTTTGTATTCTGAATGGAAAAAAACAGTCAATTTTTATTTGCTCTTAGACTCATGTTTTGAATCAAACAGTATTAGATGCATTGGAAATGTTAGAAGAGACTGTCTCAAGTCTGCCTTTTAAATGTCCATGCTTCATTTTTAACACCAGGATAAAAGTATGTGAAGAAAAGCATCTAGAGGTTATTTGAACAAGTTTCCTGTGGTGGAACAATATGTTGACATTAATGGATATTTGAAGAACTGATGAATCTCAGCTAAGAAAGCATAGTAAATAGAAATGAGTTTGTAAAAAGTAAATAAAATAAAATAAAAAAAGAAAGAAATCAATGACCGTTTCTGCTTTAATAAAGGATTCCCTGCAAGCATGTCTTACTGCGAGTGTAAATGGGAGAGGCACTTCAAAACTAAGTACCTTGAAGAGACATGGAGGACCCTTAAGCCCCTCTGTAAGAGTGTTTCAGTATTCAATTGATGGTGTGAGGTGCTTTAGAGCAATGTTTTAGATGAATTGTAGTGAAAATCAGATTTTTATCTCCTGATATATGTCCTGTTTTGAAGGAAGGAATCTTTCAACTTCGCATAATAAGGAAAAGAACAAGAAAAGGCAAAGAATATTGGGCTGGATAAAGTACAAAAGGTGTTTCCTTGGTGACTCACTGGTAAAAAATCCACCTTCTAAGCCAGAGACCAGGAGTTTGATCCCTGGGTTGGGAAGATCCTGATATTCTTGCTGGGAAAAGCCCATGGACAGAGGAGTTTGACAGGCTACAGTCCATGAGGCCACAAAAGAGTTGGGTACAACTTAGCCACTCAACAACAATAATAAAGGTACTAAAGGGTGGATTAACTTCTCAGAAAACCAGCAGTGGTTTGCCAAAGATTTCATTCCAGTACCACAAGAGGATAGATTGTCCTTACATGTTTACATTTTCTTTTATGTAAGAAACATTTTACTATTATTTTTGAAATGCTGAACCTGAAAAAAAAAAATGCTGAACCTGGAAATATTTTGCAAAGACTAAATATCAATGATTTTTTACTCAGAAAATTACAGCTAATAAGTAAGGTCATTTCTTATATTTTGGAGAAATACTTTAAAAATATTTAATGTATGCCAATGTTGCAGTTATTAATGACACAGAATTATTAGCTCTTATTTTAATCAGGAAATGATTTATATCCTATGTACTACGTGAAAATCAACCTGAGATTTAATACAAAAGAAAAAGTTAATGTTGGTGCTGATAGTGAAAACTGCACATGATTGGTGGAGAAGAATCTAGAATTGCATTATCATTGAGGTGTATGAATGAATATACATATGTATGTATATATATATAAAAGTATAAACATATTTGGGGCTTCCTGGGTAGATCAGTTGGTAAAGAATCAGCCTGCAACGCCAGAGACCCCGATTCAATTCCTGGGTTGGGAAGTTCCCCTAGAGAAGAGATAGGCTACCTACTCCAGAATTCCTGGGCTTCCTGATGGCTCAGATGGTAAAGAAACTGCCTGCAATGTGAAAGACCTGGGTATGATCCCTGAGTTAGGAACATCCCCTGGAGGAGGGCATGCTAACCCAATCCAGTATTCTTGTCTGGAGAACCCCCATGGACAGGGGAGCCTAGGGGGTTACAGTCTATGGGCTCACAAAGAGTCTGACATGATTGAGCAACAAAGCAGAGCACAGCACAGCACAATACAACATGCAGGTGCGCGCGCACACACACACACACACACACACATTCTCAAAGCTTAAATTGACTCCAGATTTCATTTAAAAAGATACCTTGTGGTGTTGTTGTTCAGTCACTAAGACATGTCCAACTCTGCTAACTCATCAACTGCAGCATGCCAGGCTCCCCTGTCCCTCACCCCCTCCCAGAGCTGGCTCAAACACATGTCCATTGAGTTGGTATTGCTATCCAGCCATGTCACACTCTGTTGTCCCCTTCTCCTCCAGCTTTCAATTTTTCCCAGCATCAGGATCATTTCCAGTGAGTTGGTTCTTTGCATCAGGTAGCTAAATTATTGGAGGTTCAGCTTCAGCATCAGTCCTTACAATGAATATTTAGGATTGATTTTCTTAAGGATTGACTAGTTTAATTTCCTTGCAGTCCAAGGGACTCTCAAGAGTCTTCTCCAACACCAATATTTAACAGAATCAATTCTTCAGTGCTCAGCCTTCCTTATGGTCCAACTCTCACATTCATACATGATTACTGGAAAAACCCCCGCTTTGACTAGATGGACCTTTGTCGCAAAATAATGTCTCTGCTTTTTAACATACTGTCTAGGTTGGTCATAGCTTTTCTTCCAAGGAGCAAGCATCTTTTAATTTTATGGCTACAGTCACTATCACCAATGATTTTGGAGTGCAAGAAAATAAAGTCTGTCACTGTTTCCATTGTTTCTCTGTCTATTTTCAATGAAGTCATGGGACTGGATGCCATGATTTTAGTTTTTTGAATGCTGAGTTTTAGGTCAGCTTTTTCACTCTCCTCTTTCACCTTCAAAAGACTGTTTAGTTCCTCTTCACTTTCTGCCGTAAGGGTATTGTCATCTACATATATTAACATACTGTCTAGGTTGGTCATAGCTTTTCTTCCAAGGAGCAAGCATCTTTTAATTTTATGGCTACAGTCACTATCACCAATGATTTTGGAGTGCAAGAAAATAAAGTCTGTCTGTTTCCATTGTTTCTCTGTCTATTTTCAATGAAGTCATGGGACTGGATGCCATGATTTTAGTTTTTTGAATGCTGAGTTTTAGGTCAGCTTTTTCACTCTCCTCTTTCACCTTCAAAAGACTGTTTAGTTCCTCTTCACTTTCTGCCATAAGGGTATTGTCATCTACATATATGAATTTTTTAATATTCTTTCAGCAATCTTGGTGCCAGTTTATGATTCATCCAACCCAGGATTTGTCATGATGTACTCTACATTTAAGTTAAATAAGCAGGATGAAAATGTACAGCCTTGACATACTCCTTTCCTAATTTTGAACCAGTCCATTGTTCCGTGTCCAGTTCTAACTGTTGATTCTTGACATGCAAACAGGGTTCACAGGAAGCAGGTAAAGTGGTCTGGTATTCCTATCTTTTTAAGAATTTTCCAGTTTGTTGCTATCCCCACTGTCAAATGCTTTAGCGTAGTCAATGAAACTGTTGTAGATGTTTTTCTGGAATTCTTTTGCTTTTTCTATTATACAACAGATGTTGGCAATTTTATTTCTGGTTCCTCTGCCTTTTCTAAATCCAGCTTTAACACCTGGAAGTTCTCAGTTCATGTTCTGTTGAAGCTTGACTAGAGAATTTTGAGTATTACTTTGCTAGCATCTGAGATGAGTGCAATTGTGTGGTAGCCTGAACATTCTTTGGCATTGCCTTTCTTTGGGATTGAAATGAAAACTGACCTCTTCTAGTCCTGTGGCCATGGCTGAGTTTTCCACATTTGCTGGTATATTGAATGTAGCACTTTCACAGCATCATCTTCTAGGACTTGAAATGGCTCATTTGGAATTCCATCACCTTCACTGGCTTTGTTTGTACCAATACTTCCAAATGCCCACTTGATTTCACACTACAAGATGTCTGGCTCTAGATTAGTGATCACACCATTGTGGTTATCTGAGTCATGAAAATCTTTTTTTGTATAGTTCTTCTATGTATTCTTGCCACTGCATCTTAATATCTTCTGCTCCTGTAGATCCATACAATTTCTGTCCTTTATTGTTCATCTTTATATGAAATGTTACCTTGGTATCTTTAATTTTCCCGAAGAGATCTCTAGTCTTTCCCATTTTGTTTTCCTCTATTTCTTTGCATTGATCACTGAGAAAGACTTTCTTATCTCTTCTTGCAAATTTTTGGAACTCTGCATTCATATGGGTATCTTTCCCTTTCTTCTTTGCCTTTCACTTCTCTTCTTCTCTCAGCTATTTGTAAGGCTGCCCCAGACAAACATTTAGCATTTTTGGATTTCTTTTTCTTGGCAATGGTCTTAATCAGTGAATCCTGTACAATGTCACATACCTGCATTCATTGTTCTTCAGGCACTCTATCTATCAGATCTAATCCCTTGATTCTATTTGTCACTTTCACTGTGTAACCATCAGTTCAGTTCAGTCGCTCAGTTCAGTTCAGTCATGTCTGATTCTTTGAAACTTCATGAATCTCAGCACACCAGGCCTCCCTGTCCATCACCAACTCCCAGAGTTTACCCAAACTCATGTCCATCGAGTCAGTGATGCCATCCAACTATTTCATCATCTGTTGTCCCCTTCTCCTCCTGCTCCCAATCCCTCCCAGCATGAGAGTCTTTTCCAATAGTCAACTCTTCACATGAGGTGGCCAAAGTACTGGAGTTTCAGCTTTAGCATCATTCCTTCCAAAGAAATCCCAGGGTTGATCTCCTTCAGAATGGACTTGTTGGATCTCCTTGCTGTATATGTAGATAGTGGTTATTATAATTAACTGCATATCATCACTGAGGATGAAAATTAACATTTATATAGGGAACTAAGAAGAAAGTAATGAGAAGGGAGAATTTATACCTCTATACTGAATTTTTTGTTTATCTCTTTCACATAGAATTCTTGGTTTTACATTATGATCTCAGTTTACCAGACTGAAAAAAATTCAGAAGCAAAGGCAGTCTTTGAAAAAAAAAAATTACATGCAACTTTTCCTGTTAAAGAAATATATCAATAGATGTCACATCACTTTATATTATGTAATAACATTTAAAATTCTCAACCCCAAATTGAAAACAATATTGTAAGGCATGAAATCACTGTAGATATTGAGTACTTTTGTATTATTATTATTATTTTTTTTTTGCCACAGCATATGGGATCTTTGTTGCTTGACTAGGAGTCACACCTTGCACCCCTGCACCAGAAGCATGGTCTTAACCTCTGGACCACCAGGCAAATCCCTGTAGATATATGTAGTCTATTAGCATTTGAATAAAAAAAATTTGGTTTATTTATTTGCAGGGAATAAAAGAAGCAGCTATTAAAATACATGTATTATTTGACATTTTCATATCTGTATGAGAAAGAAAAAGATTCTTATCCCATGAAAAAAGAAGCGTTGAACCAAATACGTACAACTATTTATTGTGTGGAAAAGTAAGGAAAAGTAAGGAGCTGAGAGTCTTCTTTCTATATTCAGGGGACATAATTCCAGTTATTTCATGGCATTTCTAGTTATTTATCATACAGTTTTCCATGAAGAAATATCATTTTTAGTATTATCCATCATTATTTACTTCAAAAATGTATAATGTATAGTAGACTATTTCTGGGTAAGATAAATTATATTGTAGCTTTAATTCTTCAAGTTTACGCTCTCACTTGTGACATAGGAAATGAAGAGATTTAACATCCATTTCAAGCATGTAACTATAATTTCATAACATTTTATGTTCCACAATATATAATGTGTGATAAGTAGCGTGAAGTACAAAAAATATTCACTGTTAACTACCTTTTCATTACTGTAAATTATAGGCCTTTAAAATAGGGTTAAATGTTGGAGGAGAGGATGGTTTTGTTGTTGTTGTTGAAAACCTTCCAAAATAGTTTACAGTAAAATTAAAAATAAAGTTAGTCTAAGTCAGGATAAGTGAGTTTTGTTTCCAGCCTCTCATCTGTGGAGCTGCAATATATTGAACAATTATTTTAATATCCCAACCCTCAGGCTCCTCATTCTCACAGCAAAGGAGGACAAGATTATTAATGATGCTAAAAAGACAATATTTATAAAATAATTAGTATATTTATATAAATTATTCAAACAGAAAATTTTAGTGTATTTATTAATAATAAAAGATACCATTTGATTTGTATTGTTCTCTACACACATACACATGTCTGATAATGATGACTGTGTCTACTAATTTGATTTTATGTTATTTTACCCATGTTGCCAATGAAGCTTGAAATTGATGTGATTCTTTCTAATCCCAGCATTGATGTAGTCTGAGTCCCTGATATTTTTGTTTTACTGACATTTTCTTCATATAAATTCACTAACATGTTTATATATGAAATTATACAAATTTATATATGAACATATATATGAAATTAGAATGAAGTACATTTAATGTCATTTATAATTTGCCTGCCAATGCGGGAGATGCAAGAGACTCAGTATTGATCACCGTTTGGGGAAGATCCCCTGGAGTAAGCAATGGCAATCTATTCCAATATTCTTGTCTGGAAATATCCCATGGATGAAGAAACCTGGCAGGCTAGAGTCCTTGGAGTCTGAAAGATTCAGACACAACTGAGCACAAACACACATATCTTAAACTATCAGGAAGCTAGACTCTTTTACTTGTGTGTTAAATTTTACAGGCATGTGGTTTTTGATTTATTAATTATGAGTCTGCTTTCATGAGTCATCTAGCCCTAAAATAGTGGCAGATAATTTCACTCGGTGTAATGGAAACAACTCTGGGCAGAGAGCTGGGTAACCCAGATTCCATTGTGTAATTAACTAAACTCTATGATATTGAGGAAATCACTTAGCCTTTCTGATTCTCAATTTCCTCAACTGTGAAATAAAGTAATTGAAACAATGTTCTCTAAAGTTCTTTCTGGTTCTAAAGACCTGATTTTATGCTGTGACAGAGCCATGCAACGTTTTTTTTTTTTTTTCCTCTCCTTTTCTTTTTAAGGCTATATCTCCTTCTTTACCAACTTCAGTTACACTAAATTTGGAATAGCTGATCTCTAGTATCACTTAGTTTGAGTTATGTATAATCAAAGTAACTGGGAAACAGCCAGGTGATTAGTTTCTCTAATCAAGAAATTAGGCAGCAATCTGGACTGGTGAGTTCAAGAGTCATGTAGAAATAGTTCTTGAATATGAAAGATTCAATTTAAACAAGTAGAATGCCTTTACATTTTTTGCACATGAGCTGA
The DNA here is from genome assembly GCA_006408695.1 of Aepyceros melampus. Lineage (NCBI taxonomy): Eukaryota > Metazoa > Chordata > Mammalia > Artiodactyla > Bovidae > Aepyceros > Aepyceros melampus. The sequence continues at coordinate 337,831 of SJXQ01008982.1, forward strand.
TATATATTGATATATCTGAGCCGACTGCTCAAATGCCTTCTTATTCTCCTCCCTATGAACAGGGCCAGTAAATTTTAAGCATCATTAGCAGCAAGTGTGTACTCAAAACCAACAGATATGAATCCTCAGAGAAGGCTTCAGGATATAAAAAGGGTGGCAAGTTTGTCAAATCTGCAAACATTAAAGGATCATAGAAGCAAAGGGCTCAGTGTTCTGTAAGGCAATGAATTAAACTAAAATACATCATTATTCATCAAAACTTAGAATTAAAGAAACATTATCTTCAACACAAAATGTTTCCTGTCCCACAATGGTGAGGGATTGGCTTAGAGTACACTGTGACATCATAACGTTTGAAGCAGAGAATTTCATGTGTTCTATGCATTGGGATGAGTTTTCCAGAGTGTATCCATGATTCTGGATAGGGGAAGGGAACAGGGAGGAAAATGGAGCTTAACCCTGCTCATTCAACATATTCTGCATAGTGAGGTAGCTGCTGTTTTGTTTTTAAAAATTTTCATATTAAAAATAAATGTTTAGAATAGCTGGCTTGGAGAATACTCATAAGAATATGAGAGAGTTAGTGAATCTAAGCATTTGAATCAGTTTAATTAGCTTTAATTTATGGTCATTGTTTGAATGGCAGGAACAGAAGCCTTTGCCACCAAGTAAGTGTCTGCACATAATGGAATAGCACATTTCATCTGCCTTTACATGATGGTTTACATGATGACAGCTTTGCTGTCAATCCCAAGCTCATTACACATCAGATCAACTAACTAGGTTTCCCTCATTCCAAATTTAAGAGTGGCAGACATTTTATTCTGATCTAATATAAGAAATGGGCTTCCCTAGTGGCTCAAACAGTAAAGAATCTGCACATAAGGCAAGGCACCCTGGTTCTATTACTAAGTCAGGAAGACCTTCTAGAGAAGGGGATGGCTGCTCACTCCAGTATTCTTGCCTGGGAAATCCCATGGAAACAGGAGCCTGGTGGGCTACAGTCCATGGAGTCTCAAAGAGTTGGAAATGACTGAGTGACTAACACACACAAGAAATAGTTGTTTTAAATTGTGTAAAGGATGAAGAATTAACAACAGTAAAATCTTTTGAGCTTTTTTTTTTTTTAATGACTTTGATGTGGAAAAACAGATCCTTTACCCATGTTGCTGCTAAATTGCTTCAGTCATGTCTGACTCTATGCAACCCCATAGACTGCAGCCCACCAGGCTCCAGGCAAGAACACTGGAGTGGGTCGCCATTTCCTTCTCCAATGCATGAAAGTGAAAAGTGAAAGTGAATTCACTTAGCCGTGTCTGATTCTTAGCGACCCCATGGACTGCAGCCCACCAGTCTCCTCCATCCATTGGATTTTCCAGGCAAGAGTACTGGAGTGGGGTGCCATTGCCTTCTCTGTACCCATGTTGACATTTGGGTAATTGCTGATGGGTTTGTCCCCAAGTCTGTGGAGTAGAGTCAGTATCAATAGGTGCTTATTGCATTGAAAAATAAGGGGGGAATGGTTGTGTTTTGTGGTCAATAAGACAAGATTTTTTTAATGACTGGCAAGAACAAATTCAGAGTGGAGATTTATGGGTTCATTCTATGTAGAAAGTCTGAATGATTACTGGAATTGCCATGGTGGTATCAAGACTCCCCCTTTTCTTTCCTTATTTCTCTCATCTCAGTCTGCTTTGCAGGTAGCTTTCGTTTTCTTCTGTTTTCAAGGCATCTCCGTCTTGTTGCCTAGCATGTGCGGTAGGGTGAGGTCTATCTTAATAGTCAAGCAGGTTTGAATTGAAAGGCAGATACTTAACAACATTGACCAGACCTAAGATCTCTTCCCACCAAATGGTTGTGCTCAGTGTTCAGACACTTCATCATGTCTGACTGGTTGCGAGCCCATGAACTGTAGCCCACCAGGCTTCTCTTCCTTGGGATTTTCTAGGCAGGAATACTGGAGTGGGCTGCCATTTCCTTCTCTAGGACACTGAATGGTTAAAGGGACAAAATGTAGTACTTAAGAATGTCATTGGATTCACCCAGTGAATTGGTACAGGATAATTTGTACAAAAGAAGGAGCAGATGAGTTTAGTAAAAATAGTAAAGATATTAGTGGGAAAAATTAAACAAACTAGCAAATTAAATAATGTGTTAGAAAATTGGAGCACATAACCAATAAATCAAAACTGTGTTGAAATCATGACTTACATTTTAAAAATGAAATAATAATATTTTATTTCTATAATTACCTACATATATCAATTTTCTCTTGCTGTATAAAAAATTCCCATGAATTTAGCAGCTTAAGACAATACCTGTTTATTAACTCACTGTTCTTCAGGCAGAAATCCAGAACAGTGTCACAGGATTCTCTGCTCAGGGTCTCAAAAGACTGAACCCAAGGTGTCAGCAGTCCTGTTATTTTCTCTTGAGAATTGGGGACGGTCATCCTTCAAGTTCATTCAGACTGACAATAGAATGTATTTCCTTGCTTTCGTAGAATGAGGTCCCCTTCATACTGCCAGCCGTGGTGTGGGAACTGTCTTCAGCTCCCTCTGAAAGTATTAGTAACTTTCAGCATGAATATTCATTTTATTACAAACCAGCAAAATCATGTATCTCTGACTTCCTTTTTCTACATCTAGGAAAAAACCCTCCTGCTTTCAGAAATTGCATGTGATTAGATCAGGCTTACCCAAGATAAAGTAACCTGAAGGGTTAAATCTGTAGTATTCTCAGTGCTGGGAATTCTGCAGATTCTGTACACTAAGGGGAGAGAAATCTTGGCATTAAAGTAGAATTCTGCTGATCACATCATATATGTTGGAGTTCAATCATAACAGAATTAAGCCTTGATTTGGTTTTAATTTTGTATTGAGTGTGTGCAAGTTTATAAGATTTAAAATAATAAACAATGACCTTGGTTAATCTCAGAAATTCTGTATAACTTACTTTAATAAGCATTCAATAAATTATGACTTTTTTTTTTTTGGCCACATACAGCTTGTGGGGATTTTAGTCCCCAGACCAAGGATCAAACCCATGGTCCCTGGCATGAAAGTTCAGAGTCTTAACCACTGGACCACCAGGGAATTCCTTCAATGATATATCAAGAGAAAAATATTGTAACAAGCAGTGAAAGGAGACCAGTAAAATATATATATATATTTGTAATTTTGGAAATAATGCAGATATACATTCTATGATATTCATATGTCAGGTTTCAGAAAACGTGTTAACACTCATGCATAGGCATGATTCCATAGATTCTATGAATTACTGAGGAATTTTAATCACAAAGCAATTCAGTTTCTTCTGAAAAGCAATCAAACTTTGAGAGATTTATTCACCATTTAAGGTCTCAATCAATGTCAAATTAAACATCTGCCTTTATAATTTTGAATTCCTTGTTTAAAAAGAATGACCTTTAAAAATGCAATAGGCTGAAATCAATTTATTTCACTCAGGTATCCAATATCATATATTTGCTAAAAGCAGTCAAACCTGAGGTCTTAGCAGGTATGAAGCTGTGTTCATTTTTCCCTTTATTTTTATTTTTTCCTTTTTCATTTTAAAGTTAGAGTTAAAGTGCATCTATTATCTCTGGAGATTTCTAGGGAATCCTATTAGGCCTATGGGAAGTAAGTGAACCTTGAGAATCATTCTTACTTAATGTGTTTATAATGAGAGCTTTAAAATAAAAAAAAAACATGCTAACCTATACTTAGAAACAAGATATAACTTACTGCCTTCCTTACATAGAATAGTACTGTTTCCATTTATCTTTAACAAATTGATATTTAGCTTTAAGATTACTCATTTTTATACTTTTGGGGAAATAATATTCAATGTGTACATTATCATGCAAATAAGATAATATTTATGACACTGTTATAGGATAAAGACTGAGAAAGATGAATTCTTAGCGGTTAATTTGACATAAAACAGCTTGACTCATGATAGAAAGAAAGCAACCTGTTTAAGTACTTGGATTTATTTTTTCTGCATTGGTGATATTATACTTTCAAAATCCACTTAAAGAAGTTACTGTAAAGTGAGGAAAGGAAATAAAAGACTTCAATGAGATGGCTTTGTGCTTTAATACATAAAGCAATCCCCACAGTAATGCATGCTACAGAAAATGGGTCACCTTCAAACCACCCTTGAAAAAATAAAAGCAGATAACATGATTTCAGATTGAGTTCTTAGAGCATTGATTCATAGTATGTATATCTATTTGACCTTTATTCATTTTACAAAAACATGCATGTGTGAACACTTGAAAGTGTATAAATACCAACTTTCTCTTTTTTCTCTCACATACAACATGTACACATGTCTAAACATTCTGAAACACATTCACGTTTATCTGTGTGATTATTAATACATTGTAAGTAGTACATTGATGAAACGACCACACATGTTAATGACCATTTCTTTAATGAAGTAGTTACTCGAGTTTGTTTGTAAGATGGATTTTTATATGTTTCAAAGCAAATTATAGTGTAAACATGGGCAAAATCTTCAAAAAATAATTTTAATTAATTAAAAGTAAGTTATATTCTCTTCAACATAAATATTGTTCACTTCTGTTCTGCTGTTGTTTAGTGGTTAAGTTGTGTCTGACTCTTTTGCAACCCCATGAACTTTAGCCTGCCAGACTCCTCTGTCCAAGAGATTTTCACCTCTAACTGACTATTAATTGTTCCAAATCTGTAATTGACACAGCATATTACTTAAATGATGCTTTCTAACTACAAATGTAATATCACTTTGCATTTTAATAAAACACAGATATAACATTTTAAAATTATGTGGTATATGCTTATCAAAATTTCTATAGAAAATTATTATTTGAGAGGCACACAACTGTAGAAACAGACAGTGTTTTGAATGGATATCTTTGTTATTATGGCTCATGCTGTTCCCTACTGAACTCTGGACTCCTGTGTTTTGAGAAAAAACAGTGACATTCTCTAGTGTGTAGTGCAATCACTAGTCGGCAGTCTAATGCATTTTTTAATAAAATCATTCTCATTAATGCACCCATAATAGTACAACTGGGTGTTCTTCCAACTGATTTCACAAAGCTAAGACTTAGGTAACTTCCATCTGTGGCTAAGCCAATTATCTGACCAAAGATTCAATGTATATGTGTGTGCTTCCTCTCAAGAGAGACAATTTAGAAAATTAATGAAAATGACATTATAATTTCCAATTTGGAAGGAAATGTTTGGTTTAAGTGCTAGTGACATGCATTTATGTAGGTTACCTGACTGGAATTTCATCTTTGTACCTTTCTATGTGTGTCCTGAGGAAATAGCCTCTCTGTGCCTCAATTTCTACATCTACAAAATGATGATGTTAATAGAGTTGTACCTATAGGGTTGTTCTAAGCATTAAATATAAAAAGTATATAAAACCACTAAAAATTGTCTAGCCAAAATTAGAAGCCTGATAGCATTTTTTTTTCACTATTTTGGATCCAATTAGCACATATGAGCATAAATTGATACAAATAAAAACAAATATTACTATCCTGGGCTCATTTGGATATAAATGGAGATAATGAAAGAAAATGGACCATATGAAGTCAAATTCTCTACAGTATCCCCCAAACTTATGATATAAATGTTAAAATCCACATTTTACATATGAAGATTCTGAAGTCCAAATACATGTGTTAAGTTACACAGTAATGTCCAGTAAGGACAAATGGATTTAGGACTCTAAACCTAAATTTTGATGCTCATAATCATAGATTTTAGATCATTCCATGATTTATATTGGAGTTAGTATTTGGGTCTGCTTGCTTTATTAGAGTTATTAGATACAGTTACTAAGAATTTAGGATAGAACGTGTAGCTATAGAAAATTAAACATGTTAAACTATTAGAATTTAGTTTAAAAATTTTATCTCTCAAATCTCTAACTTTAGCATATCATTGATCATTTTGAGAATTAAGTAAAGCTTATAAAATATACAACATAGTGCCTGCTATTCAGTAAAGGCAAATAATAAAAGTAATCACACATAGACAAAATGGTAATAAATTAATAAATTACCTCTAGCTATAATAATGTATTGGAATGTGAAGTCAAGTGGGCCTTAGAAAGCATCACTACGAACAAAGCTAGTGGAGGTGATGGAATTTCAGTTGAGCTGTTTCAAATCCTGAAAGATGATGCTGTGAAAGTGCTGCACTCAATATGCCAGCAAATCTGGAAAACTCAGCAGTGGCCACAGGACTGGAAAAGGTCAGTTTTCATTCCAATTCCAAAGAAAGGCAATGCCAAAGAATGCTCAACCTACCACACAATTGCACTCATCTCACATGCTAGTAAAGTAATGCTCAAAATTCTCCAAGTCAGACTTCAGCAATACGTGAACTCCCTGATGTTCAAGCTGGTTTTAGAAAAGGCAGAGGAACCAGAGATCAAATTGCCAACATCCGCTAGATCATTGAAAAAGCAAGTGAGTTCCAGAAAAACATCTATTTCTGCTTTATTGACTATGCCAAAGCCTTCGACTGTGTGGATCACAATAAAATGTGGAAAATTCTGGAAGAGATGGGAATACCAGACCACCTAACTTGCCTCTTGAGAAATCTGTATGCGGGTCAAGAAGCAACAGTTAGAACTGGACATGGAACAACAGACTGGTTCNTTAGGTCATATCTGAATGGTCTGGCGGTTTTCCCTACTTTCTTCAATTTCAGTCTGAATTTGGCAATAAGGAGTTATGTTCTGAGCCACAGTCAACTCCCGGTCTTGTTTTTGCTGACTGCAGAGCTTCTCCATCTTTGGCTGCAAAGAATATAATCATTCTGATTTCGGTGTTGACCATCTGATGATGTCCATGTGTAGAGTCTTTTCTTGTGTTGTTGGAAGAGGATGTTTACTATGACCAGTGTGTTCTCTTGGCAAAACTCTGTTAGCCTTTGCTCTGCTTCATTCCATATTCCAAGGCCAAATTTCCCTGTTACTCCAGGTTATCTCTTGACTCACTACTTTTGCATTCCAGTCCCCTATAATGAAAAGGACATCTTTTTTGGGTGTTAGTTCTAACAGGTCTTATAGGTCTTCGTGTTCAACGAGGCAATGTTCATTAAATCTTTAATCTAATGTCTGCTAGTGGATGGGGCTGTGCTCTCTCCCTGTTAGTTGTCTGGCCTGAGACAGCCCAGTCCTGGAGTCCTACAGGTTCTATGGTGAGGCTAAAGGCTACCTTCAAAAGGATCTGTGCAAACATGCACCTCCCAGGACTGCTGCTGCCAGTGCCCCTGTCCCTGCGGCAGGCCACTGCCAATGCATGCCTCTGCAGGAGACCCTCAGATACTCACAGGCAGGTCTGACTCAAGTCTCCTATGGGGTCACTGTTCCTTTCCCCTGGGTCCTGGTGCACACATTGCTTTGTTTGTGCCTTACAAGCATCTCCGTTTTCACCAGTCCTGTGGAAGTTCTGTAATCAAATCCCGCTGTCTTTCAAAGTCAGATTCCCTGGGGATTCCCATCCCTTTGCCAAATTCCCAGGTTGGGAAGTCTGATGTGGGGCCTAGATCCTTTGCAGTGGGAGAACTTCTTTGGTATTGTGGGTCTCCAGTCTGTGGATCACCCGCCCAGCAGGTATGGGATTTGATTTTAACATGATTGCACCCCTCCTATGGCAGCTTCTCCTCTGTCCTTGGACATGGGGTATCGTTTTTTTGATCCAAACATCCTCTTGTCAGTGGTTGTTCAGCAGCTAGTTGTGATTTTGGTGTTCCCACAGGAGATGAGTGCACATTTGGAAGTCACCATTCTGCTTTCTTTTACAATGAACTTGACTACTCTAGGTACCTCAATTGCAGTGGGAGAACTTCTTTGGTATTGTGGGTCTCCAGTCTGTGGGTCACCCGCCCAGCAGGTATGGGATTTGATTTTAACATGATTGCACCCCTCCTATGGCAGCTTCTCCTCTGTCCTTGGACATGGGGTATCGTTTTTTTGATCCAAACATCCTCTTGTCAGTGGTTGTTCAGCAGCTAGTTGTGATTTTGGTGTTCCCACAGGAGATGAGTGCACATTTGGAAGTCACCATTCTGCTTTCTTTTACAATGAACTTGACTACTCTAGGTACCTCACATATAAATGGAGTCCTACAGAACAGTCACCCCTCGATATCCCTGGGGCATTGCTTCCATAACCCACACCACTGCAGATACCAAAATCCATAGAAGCTCAAGCCCCTTATATAAAATGGCACAGTATTTGCATGTAACCTATGCATCTCTGGATTACTAACAATACATACAGTGTCATTGCTGTGTAAGTCTTAGCAAGTAAGCAGCAAGTTCAAGTTTTGCTTTTTGGAACTTTCTGGAATTTTTTTTCCATGAATATTTTCCATTTCCTGCTGGTTGAATCTGCAGATGTGGAGCCTGCCAGGTATATAGAGTGCCAACTCTCTTTGTCTTTGTGATTGGCTTATTTTACTTAGTACAATGTCCTGAGATGCGCCCCTCAGGTGGTTTTTTGGTGTGTTTTTTTTTTTCCAATCTGTGCCTAGTCTTTTCAACCTCTTGTAATGGTCTTTAGCATAGCAGAATTTTTGAATTTTGATGATGCCCAATTTGTCTGGCTTTTTCTATGGATTATGCTTTTAGTATCATGTCTAAAGAACTCTGATCGTAAAAGTTTCATGGTTTTACATTTTTGCATTTAGATTTCTGATTCCTGTTTAGTTCACTTTGTGAGGTCTCAGTCAATATTGAATTTTTTGCCTATACAATCCAGTTGTTTTTGGCCTTGAGCTTGAGGGGTATTATCTTGTGTTGCTTTTGATGCTTTGAATTTTCAGTAGTAGTAATATAAATAGGCAAACTTTTACAGCTGTTAAATGAAATATTTGACTTAAAAATGAGAAGAATTTGTAAGGATATTAATTTTGTCATATAAAGCTGACAAAATACATTTTTGAACACTGTATTTGTAGATGTCCAAAGTATCTCTGATGAAACATATACTGGAAAGTTATAAGAGTGGTACCTGTGGGTAGAGGGCTGGGTATGCAAAGTGGAGGGAAGTTATTCTCAATTTGTATTGTTTTGTATCTACTCAATTTTCAAAGCTCCCAAGGCAACATACACAGTAACAAATTCTTGGAGGGAAAAATAGACTAGCTAGATGAAAACCGATTGCCTTTCGGTGAAGTGACTTTCAGTTATTTGTTTAAACCACCTTTTGTTTTCTAAGTTAATTTTCGTTACTGCCTATAAAAACTTGATGGCAGTGGTTCTAAAACTTGAATTCCCTGTAAAAGTTACCTTTAAGTTCAACTTCTAAAATCAAGGAATAGAGTTTTAGTTGTACTGTGTGGTGGACAAATATTCACATCTGAGATGATCCGAGTTAAGTAAATTTTCTGTTGTTTGCTACATCATCTTTGCTTTTGTTTTTCAGTGCCAAACCCAAGTCAGAAATCCACGTATCAATGGCCACTCCAGTCACTGTGTCTATGGAGACCATGTCCAGTCAAAATAGTGATCAGCCCACCATTGCAGTCCCGCCCACCACTCAGCAGCCTCCACCAGCCATTCCAACTATGATTGCAGCAGCTAGTCCCCCGTCACAACCAGCGGTTGCCCTTCCAACCATTCCTGGAGCAGTTCCCATCACTCCACCCATCACTACCATTGCTGCTGCCCCTCCGCCGTCAGCAGCCGTGGGTGGCAGTCTCTCTTCTGTTTTGGGCCCTCCTGTACCAGAGATAAAAGTTAAAGAAGAAGTGGAACCAATGGACATCATGAGGCCAGTTTCTGGTAAGGTCATTTGTAGGATACTGTTTGCTGGCAGTTGCTTCTTCCCCTTGCTTACTCTCCTCAAGAGTCCAAACTCTTGTATGACCCCGTCTGGAAGCCTGACTCCTAGATGCCCATTTGAAATTTCCATTTCATTAGTTTTTAATAAATAGAAGAAAGCATCCTTTGCAAAACTAAAACCATATTGCTGCCATTTTTGTAACTAATTTTATTTCTCACCCAAATCAATGAAAACATTGTTTCCCCAAGAGTATTGTTAAGCATAGCTTCTTATATTCATTAAGGAAGTATTACCATATAAAGAGGATCACAATACTGTCAACTTAAAAAATAGTCATAATCTAAAAGTTGAGAGTTATGTTTTGTCCGGTGGAAATTTTTAGGACTTTTAGCCTGGGAGACAGTATCTCAAGTGACCCTTAAAGAACTGCTCTGAGGAGGCAGGGGGAGGAGTCGGGTTATATAGAAGTTTGCAACATGGGACAGGTAGTCTGAACTGTGAAAATATTTTTGTGAATTGAAGAAAAACCAGATATCTCAAATTAAGGAATTTAGCGTTTTTCTATGTGTAGGAAGATGAGAGAGTCTGGGCTCACTGAAATCGTTCCTTTCATATGTATCTCAGCTCTCTGTGGCCAGGATCCTTCATTTTTCCTCAGTGCTCACCACAGGTAGTGGCTACAGCCTGACAGCTGCCAAATCACAGATATAGTTCTCCTTCCTGGTTATCTTGGAGAGCTAGGTAAGTGTGACATCCTTATTGATTGATATGGCAGGTAATACTCCATTTCTCATATAGCTAAGTGCTGCTTAATTTATGATTTATTTCCTGCCAGTATTTTTTTGCCTTGTTTATGCAATAAAGTAAGATTTGCATTAAAAATAGTCTCCTGATAAACATATTTATGATTAGTAAAATCTCAAAAGTACCACTATCCCTTTTTCTTTTCTTCTCAACTCTGAACTTCTAGTTTGTAAGAAGCAGGCCACGTTAGAGGCCTTCTTTCCGTTTGCTTGGTTTTCTGGGCATTTGCTTGCTTGTTGGGTTTTTGTTGTTTTGGGGCGTTTTTTGCTGGGTTCCTTGTTTAGGCACACGAGATCTTTGTTGTGGCACGCAGGATCTTCATTGTTGCCTGCCAGATCCTTCACTGCAGCGTGTGGCCTAGTTGCCCCACGATACGTGGGGTCTTAGTTCCCTGCCAAGGGAACCAAACCCAGTCCCCTGCACTGGAAGGCAGGTTCTTAACCACTGGACCACCAGGGAAGTCCCTGTTTTCTGTCTTTTTCATAATTTATTGTGGAGTCTTATTTTCCCTGACTATAAAAGTAACATTCAGTGTATGAAATTTATATAATACAGACAAAGCCAAAGTGAAAAGCCAGTCATTTTGTGCTGTAGTTACCTAGTATTACCCTCTTCCGTTTCAGCATGAAAGCCCCCACCTCCCATAACATTCATTCAGTTCAGAGGCGTACTCGTGCTGTGCCTACAGTCTGCAATTCTGCTGTGTATTTATTTGCTTATTTATTTTCATTTATAATGCCATGAAACATCCTATGGTAACAACCTACGATACCTCAGCACTTCTGTTAAAAGAGATGAAATGCTGTTCATCTGCTCTGTCACCCTTCTAGACAGTTCCTCTTACCTTTCCATACTAGGAATCTGACCCTGGTTCTTCCTCATACTGTAGGGCTCAGCACCAGCCTTGGTTCTGTCAGGCTCTTCAGCAGGCACTTTGTACAGATCATGCACATTTCCCATCTTCTTGGAGATCACATTCTAGCAAGAGTTCAGTTTAGTCGCGTCCGACTCTTTGTGACCCTATGGACTGCAGCACACCAGGCCTCCCTGTCCGTCACCAGCTCCCGGAGTTTACTCAAACTCCTGTCCATTGAGTCAGTGATGCCATCCAGCATCTCATCCTCTGTTGTCCCCTTCTCCTCTTGCCCTCAAATCTTTCCCAGCATCAGGGTCTTTTCAAACGAATCAGCTCTCCACATCAGGTGGCCAAGGTATTGGAGTTTCAGCTTCAGCATCAGTCCCTCCAGTGAACACCCAGGACTGATCTCCTTTAGTGTGGACTGGTTGGACTCCTTGCAGTCCAAGGGACTCTCAAGAGTCTTCTCCAACACCACAGTTCAAAAGCATCAATTCTTCTGCACTCAGCTTTCTTTATAGTCCGACTCTCACATCGATATATGACTACTGGAAAAACCATAGCTTTGACTAGACGGACCTTTGTTGGCAAAGTAATGTCTCTGCTTTTTAATATGTTGTCTAGGTTGGTCATAACTTTCCTTCCAAGGAGCAAGCATCTTTTAATTTCATGGCTGCACGCACTATCCGCAGTTATTTTGGAGCCCAGAAAAATAGTCAGCCACTGTTTCCACTGTTTCCCCATCTATCTGCCAGGAAGTGATGGGACTGGATGCCATGATCTTCATTTTCTGAATGTTGAGCTTTAAGCCAATTTTTTCATTCTCTTCTTTCACTTTCATCAAGAAGCTCTTTAGTTCTTCTTCACTTTCTGCCATAAGGATGGTGTCATCTGCATATCTGAGGTTATTGATATTTCTTCCAGCAATCTTGATTCCAGCTTGTGTTTCTTCCAGCCCAGCATTTCTCATGATGTACTCTGCATAGAAGTTAAATAAGCAGGGTGACAATATACAGCCTTGACGTACTCCTTTTCCTATTTGGAGCCAGTCTGTTGTTCCATGTCCAGTTCTAACTGTTGCTTCCTGACCTGTATACAGGTTTCTTAAGAGGCAGGTCAGGTGGTCTGGTATTCTCATCTCTTTCATAATTTTCCATAGTTTATTGTGGTAAACAGTAAAATGAAGGACAAAATGTAAGGGAAAGTTAGGGCTGGAAGTGTGATTTTTTTTTTTTAAGAGTTTTAAAGGGAATGCTTTACCAAAGAAATGATCTTTGAGTAAAAACATTAAAGAGATGAAGTGCTGGCCACAAGAGCATCTGGAAAAAAAGCATTTCAGACCAAGAGAGCAGTAAATGTAAAAGCCTGAGATAGGAGCATGCCTCTTGTGCTCAGCACATAGCACAGAGGCGTTGACAGAGGGAGCTGAGTAAATGAGGGGAGTGAGAGCGAGAAGCTAGAGATACAGGTCAGGACGGTGAGAGCTTAGGAGCCTCAGGAAGGACTTTGACTTTGCTGAGGGAGCTGGGAGCTATGAGAAGGATTTGAATAGAGGAGGAACTTGAGCTCACTTCTGTTTTTAATAGAACACTCTGGTTATTCGTAGAAAAAAAGACTGGGAACAAGATTAGAATTAGGGACATGTGTTTAGAGGCTACTGCTTTAACAGCAGGGACCAGTGAAGGTTTCAGCCAAGGTAATAGCAATACCAGTGGTGTGAAGTGGTGAGAGTATAGATATTCTATTGAGGAACTGAGAGGATTTCTTTCAAGAGGGATATTGTACGTGAGGAACAGCATCAGAGGAAACTAAAGGTTTTGATCTTAGTAACTGGAAGCATAGGACTTCCCTGGTGGCAAAGTGGTAAAGAGTCCACGTGCCACTGCAGGAGGAGCAAGAGACACAGGTTCAATCCCTGGGTCAGGAAGATCCCCTGGAGTAGGAAATGGCACCCCACTCCAGTATTCTTCCATGGAAAATTCCATGGTCAAAGGAACCTGGCAGGCTACATTCCGTGGAGTCTCAAAAGAGTCAGACATGACTGAGCGACCGAGTATAAACACAGAACTAGAACCCTCGTCTTCAGTACAGCAGAGGGACTCCATTGTGTAGGGAGAGATTAGGAGTTAGTTTTTGCTCTAGTGAGTTTGAGTTAGACTTTCACGTGGACATCAAGTAGTTTGATCTGTAAGCCTAGCTTTTGGAAGAAAATTAAGTTGCCGGTGTAAATTGGGAACTTGCCATTGTATGTATGAATTATGTTTAAAGCCATGAGCCTGGCTGGGTAATGGATAGGATCGTCTGAGGAATGAGTGCTGATAAGAAACAGAAGTGGTTGTAAACCGAGCCCTAGGGCACTGCACCGTTTTGAGAAGGGAGAGGAGTTCAAAGCCAACAAAGGAGACTAAATGGACAGGCTGCAGTGATAGGAGTAAAACGTGGAGTGTGTGGTGTCCTGGAAAGCCAGGACAAGGGTTCAGCTGCTGAGAGATGAGTAAGGTGAGGACTAAGCAGTGACCACTGGGTATAACAACACGAAGGTCATGCAGATCTTAAGAAAAGCAGCTGCCATGTAATCATATTGGACCACAGCATGGTGGGTGTGGGTTCAGGAGAAAGCTGGGAGGTAACTGTGAGAGACACCGAGTATAAACAGCCCTTGAGGGGCTTGTTATAAAGCACCAGGAAAAGGAAGGCCAGTATCTGAAGGGAAATGATGCAGGAGAGTTTTCTTTTTGGCCACACTGGGTCTCGTTGCTGCACATGGGCGTTCTCTGGGTGCTGTTTTTCGTTGCGGTGCACAGGCTTCTCATTGTGGTGGTTTCTCTTGCGGAGCACGGGCTCTAAGCTATATGCTTCAGGAGTTGTGGCATGTGGGATTTTCCCCAACCAGGGATCGAATTCATGTCCCCTGCATTGGCAGGTGGATTCTTAACCACTAGACCACCAGAGAAGTCCCAAAAGTTATTTTTAAGACAGGACAAATGAGTTTTGTATGTTAATGGGAATGAGCCAATAAAGAGGAAAGAACTGATGATGCAGGAAGAAGATGAATTCTTGCGGCGATGTCTGAGGGGATGAGAGTGGGTGGGACCTACCTTGAATGTGAAGATATCTGCCTTTCCTGAAAGCACAGAGAGAAAGGAAGTGCCTGGTCACCGTGCACGTGAGTGGGTATATGTGGTGGGGATTTATGGGCGTTTCCTTCTGATGCTTTCTGTGTCTTTCTGTCAAATAGAAAGCGTAAGCATTAGCTGAGGGAAAGGGCAGTATGGGAAGTGTGGAGGGCAAATGGACTTGGCAGATGCAGGAGGGCCTCCCAGCGGCGGTGCTGGCCTGCTTGAGGTTAGCAAGCACGCTGTCGGGACGCCTGTTTGCATTGCTGTGTGTTTTCCTCTGGCTGCCCTCAGCTGCCGAGGTGTAGACTTGGTTGGAGAGTTGGGTTTAACCTGCTGTGCTTTTTGTTCAGTGAGTGCAGTATAGCATGAGAAGGGACAGTAAATAAAATTGATAGGAGAGCCAAAACCCAGTGATAGGAATGAGAAGATATTAGAGGGGTGAATGACAGCAGAAAAACTACTATGATTAGTGGAAAATAGTTCTTAATGGTGTATAAGAACTGTTGGAGGTGAGTTGCTAAGAGAAGTAAACTGGAAAGAGGGTTGCTTTTAACTGGAAAGTCAGATGTCAGAAATTGAGATTTGATGGCAGAGTTGAGGCTGTGACTATTGGGAATGGATGGCTGAGGAATGGTAGAAGGAAAGGACGGACCAAGGATACAGTAGAAGAGTTGAGGTGAACTGTTATCATGAATTGCAAGTCACCAGATATACGACCCATACAAGCCCAAACACGCGTTGCTGGCTTTGTGCTTAGCATGCTCTGTGTCTGGAGGCACTGGCTGGCTATGCTCTGAAGCCACACCGCCTCTCTCAGTGCCCAGCTCTCCATCGCTCTCTGTGTGATGTGTGCCGCATTTTCCCGTCATTAAGTTGAGTGACAATACTGTCTACTTGCTCAGATTATTATTGAAGATTATATGAGGTGATGGGTTATCGCCTAGAAATCACTACTGAAAGACTTGAAAAATAGTGGCTTGAACATGTAAGTTTTTATTGTTTCCCTTGAAGTGAATCCTGAGGCAGACAGTCCAGGCATGGTATGTGGATTCCATTAAATCTTTAGGGATCCAGGCTTCTACCACCCCTAGCATTTGACCCTAATGCTCTTGATTCAAGATAGCTGCTGGAACTCCAGCTATCCCGTCTGAGTTCCAGGGTCACAGGAAGAAGACACGGAGTGGGTAAGGCCGCCTTTGTTCTTAAAATATCTGCAAAGCACTAGGATTTTCATTTCAAATAGCCATACTGTACTGTAAGGGAAACTAGTCAATATGGTCTTTGAGCTGAGTGGCAGTGTGCCTATTTCAGGGTGAGAAGTACTTGGACTAAGGGAGAAGAAGGTGTGAGGTGTCAGCAGTGAGCAACCTCTGCCGCAGTTAGCATGCCTTGGCACCGTCCTGACACATGTAGTGCTGGCCCTCTTTTCTGCCTCTGTTAGCTCTCTCTGATGGAAGTCAGCAGCCACTCCACCGTGTCTGGGTTCTCATACACGTGCACCCTGTTTCCTATGACAGCAGTTCCTCCTCTGGCTGCCAACACCACGTCTCCGTCTCTTGCATTGCTGGCTAACAACCTGTCCATGCCTACAAGTGACTTACCCCCTGGTGCTTCGCCAAGGAAAAAGCCTCGGAAGCAGCAGCATGTGATTTCAACAGAAGAAGGGGATATGATGGAGACAAACAGCACTGATGATGAGAAGTCCACTGCCAAGAGTCTTCTGGTGAAGGCAGAGAAGCGCAAGTCTCCTCCCAAGGAGTATATTGGTAATGCTCACTTGAGTTAACTTTTGTCATGGAAAGCTTCCCACTTAAGCTAGGAGTTTATCCCTGAGGCTGTTTACAATAGCTAGATTTCACTTACAAAAATTTTCACTGCAAAAATTGTACCAGGAATATTGTTGCAAATATATAGTAAGCTATATAATGTATTCTTTTTCTTCTCCTTTAAATAGATGAAGAAGGTGTAAGGTATGTCCCAGTGCGTCCAAGACCTCCCATTACTTTGCTCCGTCACTATCGGAACCCCTGGAAAGCTGCTTACCACCACTTTCAGCGGTACAGTGATGTCCGGGTCAAAGGTCAGTTTTGCCAGAAATGGTTAGTGTTGACTCATGCAATTGGTCTTTCACTCAGCTGTGTTAAAGTCACAGTAGAATGAAAAGGCAGAATCATAGTTTTTCTGCTTCAAAAAGAACCCCATCAGTTTTGTTATAAATTTATTGTTTACTCTTAAGCATAATATACAGTTGAGCATAAAATTCGGAGAATTATCCTTTGCCCTAGAAAGCTATATGTACTTTACTGGAAACACAGTCTAATGAATAAGACTACCTGTGTTGCCAGCTCCCCAAGTAGTGACAGATGACCTCCTTAGCCCCTGAAGTAGTTGAGGAGAAGCTATACTAGATTGTTAAGCGACATAACCACAGTACTCCCAGGATGCTCAGATGTGCATTCAGCATAAGCCCTAGAAAGTGTATTTTCCAAAAGGCCTTTTGTTGAACATATGTGAAACAAAAGATCTTTTGTTCCACATTTGTTCAAACGTATATGGGATGATCTAGCATGAGCACACAGTAAATGTTTTTGTGGTTGAACTTGAGAATAACATTCTAATAAACACACTCTTACAGTGAAAATAGCTGATAGCAGTTTGCTTGAATCTGCAAATATTTCTATGGATAGATTTTAAGTGTTCTTAATCTCAGATAAAGCTATGACCAACCTAGATAGCATATTCAACAGCAGAGACATTACTTTGCCAACAAAGGTCCGTCTAGTCAAGGCTATGGTTTTTCCTGTGGTCACATATGGATGTGAGAGTTGGACTGTAAAGAAAGCTGAGCACCGAAGAACTGATGCTTTTGAACTGTGGTGTTGGAGAAGACTCTTGAGAGTCCCTTGGACTGCAAGGAGATCCAACCAGTCCATTCTGAAGGAGATCAGCCCTGGGTGTTCTTTGGAGGGAATGATGCTAAAGCTGAAACTCCAGTACTTTGGCCACCTCATGCGAAGAGTGGACTCATTGGAAAAGACCCTAATGCTGGGAGGGATTGGGGGCAGGAGGAGAGGGGGATGACAGAGGATCAGATGGCTGAATGGCATCACTGACTCGATGGACCTGAGTTTGAGTGAACTCCGGGAGTTGGTGATGGACAGAGAGGCCTGGCTTGCTGTGATTCATGGGGTCACAAAGAGTCAGACACGACTGAGCAACTGAACTGAACTGAATCTCAAATATAATCATTGCATAAATTGTGAGTTTTCAGAGAATTGGCCACATTTCCTAGTCCCTCAAATAAATTGTATTTGGAAACTTCTCCGAGGGTTCTCTTGAAGCCTCAAGATGAGTCCAAGTTAGATGGTGCGGACTAAAGCCCATGAGCAGGAGTGAAGATCCTGACAGTGCAGTCTCTGGGAGCACAGAGGTGGCTGCACTGCCCACTTTTCTTCCTCATGAGTGTACCCTGAGTTTAGAAAAGAAGGTGAGACTTCCAAAGAGAAATCAGAGGATGTGGGCCTTTGGTGAAAGTAGGATATGAGCCACCAAACATTTCTTCACACCACAGAATTCCATATTGTAGCAGGAAAATTTTTACAGTTTCCCTAGCAACATTTTAAGCCTTATAAGAAAATATTTA
The DNA here is from genome assembly GCA_006408695.1 of Aepyceros melampus. NCBI lineage: Eukaryota > Metazoa > Chordata > Mammalia > Artiodactyla > Bovidae > Aepyceros > Aepyceros melampus. Next base: position 356,057 of record SJXQ01008982.1, read on the forward strand.
TTGCTTATTAAAATTCACTCTTCATAAGCTATCTCAAGAAAGGTAATTTGACAGCTGAAAATATTGATGATTCCTAAATCTTCTGTTCAAATATGTATGTATTAATTACTTTGTCCCAAGTCTTTTGACTATTAAACTTTAATTGAATTGTTTTGCCTAAGCTGTAAAGTCATATTCATATAAACAAGTAAAGACAGAATACTGAAAACAGGTAATTCACTTGAAAAAAAGAAAAAAGAAATGGCAAGAAGCACAGGAAACAAACAGAAAACAAATAATAATGTGGCAGACTTAGCCTTACATATCAGTAATTGTCTTAAGTGTTAATAATCTAACGTATCAGTTAACACACAGATTGGCAGAGAGAATGAAAAAAAGATCCAACCATATTCTGTCTGTAAGAAACTTCAGATGCAGTGTATCAGTAGAATGACAGTAAAAGGATGGAAGACCAAACATTGCAAAAATTAATTTTAAAAGAGTGGTTATATTGATATCAAATAAAATAGACTTCAGAGGAAAGAAAATTACCAGAAATGAAGAAAGGCATTACATACTGATTTTAAAAATAGTCAACAAAAACCAAGAGCTTCAGAAATATGAAGCAAAAACAGCTGAAAGAAATAGTAGTCAAATACGTAGTTATGGTTAGAGCATCAACATACTCATCTCAGCAATTGATAGAAGCACTTGATAGAGAATCAGCAAGAATATGCAAGAAGTGAATACCACAAACCAACATTTAGTAGACCTTGATAGGACACTTGAGCTGCAGCAGAATACATACTCTCTCAAGATGCACAGAAACCTTATTTACGATCATAACCTCAACAGTTGGGGGAGAATTGAAATTGTGTAGAGTATCTTCATTGGCCATGATAGACTCAAACCAGAAACCAATGACAGATAACAGAAAAACCTCCAACCCATGGAAATTAAACATGGGGATGGCCGTGGTTCACTACAGGGACAAAGATACTGGCGGCAGCAGTTCTGGGGAGTACTCATTGGTATAGTCCTCCCAGAAGCTGCCATTAGCTCCCCCCAACAACCTCTAGGCTCCAGTGCTGGAATGCCTCAGGCCAAATAACCAACAGGGCAGGAACACAGCCCCACCCACCAGCTCATGCTTGTGCTAAGTCACTTCAGTCCTGTCTGACTTGATCTGGTGGAGTATAGCCCTCTAAGCTCCTCTGTCCATGGGATTCTCAAGGCAAGAATGCTGAATTTGGTTGCCATTTCCTACTCCAGAGGATCTTCCTGACCCAGGAATCAAACCTGCCTCTCTTGCATCTTCTGCATTGGCAGGTGGTTTCTTTACCACTAGTGCCATGCAGCAGACAGCTTAAGTCTTCCTGAGCACTGCCTTGACCACCAGAGAGACAGAACCCAGCTCCACCCACCCCTGGGCAGGAGCCAGTCCCTCCCATTATGAAATCTTCACAAACCTCTTAGACAGCCACATCCCCCAGAGAGCAGGTAGCAGAAGCAACAACTGCAGTACTGCAGCCTGCAGAGTGGAAACCACAGTAAACACCTAGAAGAGCTAAGGAACAAAGATGAACAACACAGTAACTAAAATGAGAACTACTCTAGAAGGAATCAATAGCAGAATAACTGAAACAGGAAAATGTATGAGTGATCTAGAAGACAGAACAGTGGGAATCACTGCCATGAAGCAGAATAAAGAAAACAGAATGAAAAGAAGTTAAAACAGTCTGAGAGACCTCTGGGACAACATTAAATGTACCAACATTCACATTAAAGGGGTCCCAGAAGAGAGAGAGAAAGGACCTGAGAAAATACTCAAAGACATAATAGCTGAGAACTGCCCTAACATGGTAAGGAAACAGTCACCCAACTCCAGAGAGCAGAGTCGCAGGTGGGAAAACCCCAAGGAGGAACACACCAAGACACATAGTAAATTTTTTCAAAAAGACAAAACATCATAAGCAACAAGGGTAAAACAACAGGTAACATACATGGGAATTCCCATAAGGTTATCAGCTGATTTCTCAGCAGAAACTTTGCAGGCCAGAAGAGAATGTTGCAATATATTTAAAGTGATGGAAGGAAAGAAACTACAACCAAGAATACTCTACCCAGCAAGGCTTTCATTCAGATTCAGTGGAGAAATCAAAAGCTTTACAGACAAGTAAAAGCTGAGAAAATTCAGCACCACCAGACCAGCTTTGCAGCAAATTCTAAAGGAGCTTCTCTGAGTGGAAAAGACCACAACTAAAAACAAGAAAATTGCAAATGGAAAAGTTCACTGGCAAAAGCAAATGTACAGTAAAGGTAGGAAGTCATATCTACACAAATATGATACCACAACCGGCAGCTGTGAGGCGACCACAAATGTAGGACATTGGAAATGCATTTGAAATTTAAAAACCAGTAGCTTATTAACAGTCTGGTCTATATATAGACTGCTGTATCAAAACGTCATGGTAACCACAAAGTCGACAGCAGATAAACACTTAGAAGAGGGATCCAAACACAATACTAGTCATTAAATGACAAGAGAACAAAAGAAGACCTGTGAAGAAACAAGGCCGATGGAGACAATCCAAAACAATAAAACGGCAGTAAGAACATACACATCAGTGGTTACCTTAAATGTAAATGAATTAAATGCTTCAACCAAAAGACATCGACTGGCGAATGGATACAAAAACAAGGCCCCTAAGCATGCTGTCTGTAAGAGAACCACTGCAGATTAGGGGCACATACAGACTGAAAGTGAAAGAATGGAAAAAGGTATTCTGTGCAGATGGAAATCAAAAGAAAGCTGGAGTACCAGTACTCATACCAGCAAAATTAGACTTACAAAAAAAAGAGGACACTACATAATGATCAAAGGGTCAATCAAGGTGTAATAATTGTAAACAATATATGCACCCAACATAGGAACACCTCAATAGATAAGGCAAACACTAACAGCCATAAAGGGAGAAATTGCCAGTAATACCATGATAGTGGGAGACTTTAACTCTCCACCTTCATCAGTGGACAGATCATCCAGACAAAATCAATAAGGAAATACAGTATTAGAAATACTAATAATGCCACATGCTGCTGAGGATGTAGAGAAACTGAATTTCTCATACGTTCCTTTGAGCATTTTGGTTGTCACCCCACTGCCTTCTAGACTCCACTGATTCCCCTGAGATCAGCTGTTGATTTTAATGGGATTATATTGTAAGTGATACATCATGTTTTATCTTACTCCTTTGAGGATATTTTCAGCTTTGACTTTCATTTTTACTATCATACGTCTGTCTGTGTGCATTTATCTTCTTTGGAGTTAGCCTTGAGCTTCCTGATATGTATGTTACTGTTTTTCAGTAAACGTGAGAAATCTTAAGTCATTTTTCCTTTGAGTCGTTCTTCTCCTTCATCTCTTTTCCTTTTGGTACTCCATCATACATGCATTGGTGCTCTTAATGGTGTACAATTTCTGTCTCTGTGTTGATAGTCTGTTTAATGTGACATGATTATCATCCCTTCTTTTACTTCTTCACTCATGCTTTCTTTTCATTCTGTGAATTTGTTCATAATGGCTACTTTGAAATCCTTCTCTGTTACATCTGACATCTGGTCGCTCTTGTCAAGCATTTTCTGGTGCCTATTTCTTTTTCCCCGTGTGTGGGTCATATTTCCCTGTTTGTTTGAATGCCTCATAATTTTTGTTGGAAACTGGACATTTTAGACAATGTAGTGACTCCAGGTACTGGTCTCGCTGCCTCCTCAAAGACCCGCTATAGTTATTTGCATCTTTAGCTGTTTAGTGACTGGCTGGATTCTTTTAGTGAAGTCTGATCAGCTCCACCCCACCAGCACCACCAAATGGGAAGCCTCTGATGTTACTCCTTGGGGAGACATAGCTTTAGCTATGTGGGCTGTGTGCCCACAGCCACCGTGGGAGGACAGTGGCAGGGGCAGGCTTCTTTCCTCCTGGTTCCCTGACCACGTCCAACTGATAAACCCCACTTATTGCTTGCCATTTGATCTATTAAAAACACAGTACTGGGTTGCCCTTAAACACAAGTCCCGCTGCAAACTAATCCAGTTGTATTGTAGCTCCTTGCCAGAATGGTTTCTGAGGTCAGTGTTTGATAATCATTCTGCCAAGGAGAATGAGCTCTCTCTCAGACAAGGAGCTCTCTCGCTCCTTGTTCTCTCCTGCAAATGGGTCAGCCCACAGTCTAGGTTGTGTCTTCACTATGTCTGCACATTTCCTCCCACTTGCCTTACTTACACCCTCCACTGCTCTTGGGAGCACCTTTAGGTTTGAACTTCACACTCTGTTGAAATTGGAGCCAACTCCTCTGGGAAGAGATTAGAAGCTTCCTGTTTTATGGCCTGTTTCTTTCTCCAGGCAGAATCTCTGAGCCTGGGGCTCTGGAGGTGGGGGTGGGCCAGTGGCAACTTAGCAAATGAGTGCTCCTCGGAGGGGAGGTGGGGTGAGCAGCCTGTCTTCCACTTGGCCTGCCTCTCCTAGGGCGATGCCACCACTTCACAAACCAGGAGAAGGGCTCCCGGGCCCCAGTGTTCTCAGCTCACCTTGCCTAAGGTACAGTCTCCCTTCTACAAGTGGGGACTGAGCAGAAGAAGGGGGCCCCACTTATCGACTAGACTCAGGACCTGAGGCTTAGCCTCAGCAACAGGGAGCAGGATGGGAAATGCCCTGCTCCTTCTGGGAACTGGAGGAGAGGGAACCCTGTGCTTGGGGCTACAGCAATCTGGAACAGAGTCTCCACCTTCCAAGCTAGAGTGAGAAGCAGAAAGGGATCAGTCTTGGTTCAAATGCCACAGACTTACTGGTCTTTCACCTTTTAGTAGATTTGTTTGAATAGATGTTTCTGCCTTGCTATTTACCATTAGGACCTTTTTCCAGAGGTTTAAAGGGATTCTCCAGTTCCGCTGGGGAAACTGCTTAGCAGAACACTGTCATATCACAATTCAGCTGTCTTTTACACATTACTGAGCTACTGTGGAAATCAGTTTGGCAGTTTCATAATAACTAAACATATACTTACCATATGACTGACAGTTGCCCTCCTGGGCATTTATCCCAGAAAAATGAAAACCCTCTGTCCACACAGAAATCTGGATAGAAGTGTTCATAGCAGCATCTTTGATAATAGCCAAGAGCTGGAAGCAACACAGATGGCATCAAACGGTTAAACAAACGAGCCGTTGACTCCTGTCAGCAACGGACAGGAAAGAACTATTGATTATGTAACAGCTTAGGCATTGTGCTTGGGCTTACAGGGAAATCCATTTTCAAAACACGCATCTTCCCCAGAAGAAAGACACATACCGTGCGATTCTGTTTATATAATCTCAAAGTGACAAAGTTATACACACAGAAGAAAAGAGTGGATCAGGGTTAATCGTGAGGAAGGGGCGGTGTGACCATAAAGGTGTGGCACAGGAGGTCTCTCATGGTGCTGAGTACCTGTAAACCTCGACTGACAGTCATGTAAATTTACACGCGATATAATGACATACACTCACTTTACGTCAGTGGCAATTTCCTGGGTGTGATAACTGTACTGCAGTTACTAAGATGTAAACAGTGAGGGGAAACTGGGTAAAGGGAAATACTGGACCTCTCGTTACTATCTTTTTATTTTTTCCCTAACAAAAGCTTTAGTGAGCTATAATTCATGTAGCTTGCAATTAACCTATTAAAATGTACAATTCAGTGATTCTTAGTGTATTCACAAAGTTGTGTGTTTATCTCTACATTTAGTTTTAAAACATTTTCATTAGCCCAACAAGTACAGCCCTTAGCTATCATCACCAGTCCTGCCGTCTTCACTCCTCCTTACGCCCAACCCTAGGCAACCTCTTTTATCTACTTGCCATCTCTTTAAATTTCCCGTTGCTGGACATTTCCTATAAACAGAATCATATACCATGCAGTTTCTGTGACAGGTTTGTTTCACTTAATTTAATGTTTTCAAGAGTCATCCGTATGGCATGTATCAGGACTTCAGTCAATTTTCCTGCCAAATAATACTCTATTTTATGGATGTATAACACATTATTTATCCATTCATCACTCAATGGGCATTTGGGTTGTTTCCACTTTTGGATTATGAGTAATGTTCCTATCATCGTTTGTGTCTACATTTTTGTAGGAACATTTGTTTTCATTTCTCTTGTACATACACCTAAGAATGGAATTTCTGGGTTGTTTGGTAACTATATTTAACATTCTAGGAACTCTGAGAGTATTTTCCAAAGCAAATACATTTTACTTTCCCACCAGGAATGCATACAACTTCTGATTTTTCCAAATCCTCACCAACACTTACTCTTTTTTTATTATTATCATGGCATCTTAAGGGGTTTGAAATGGTACTTACTGCAGTTTTTATTTGCATTTCCCTAATGCCTAATGACAGAGAAGGTGATGGCAGCCCACTCCAGTACTCTTGCCTGGAAAATCCCATGGATGGAAGAGCCTGGTGGGCTGCAGTCCATGGGGTCATGAAGAGTCAGACACGACTAAGCGGCTTCACTTTCGCTTTTCACTTTCATGCATTGGAGAAGGAAATGGCAACCCACTCCAGTGTTCTTGCCTGGAGAATCCCAGGGACGGGGGAGCCTGGTGGGCTGCCGTCTATGGGGTCACGCAGAGTCAGACACGACTGAAGCGACTTAGCAGCAGCAGCAACAATGCCTAATGATGTTGAATATCTTCATATTTGTTGGCAATTTGTATATGTTTTTTGGAAAAATGTGTGTTTAGATATTTTGCCGTTTTTAATTCGTTTGTCTTTATTGTCGAGTGGTGAGAATTCTTCCCGCACTCTACAGACAGGTCTCTTGCCAGATATATCTCTGTACTATCTTTGTAGCTTCTGTGAATCTGTAATTTGAGCTGAAAAGTTTTTTTTATAATGCTCGTAATGACAGAAACGAGACCATATAAACTGATGAAGCTGAAGAGAGTCAGTGGACTTTGTCAGTAGCATGGTTGTGATGTTACACTGCGGTTTTGCCAGATACTACCACTGAGGGGAACTGGATAAAGAATACATAGGACCTCTCTGTATTATTTCTTACAATTGCATATGAATCAATAATTATCTCAAAAAGTTTAAGATTTTTAAATTACTTTCTTGCTAATATTTGCCTACCAGATAAGTTTGGGGGTTTTGTGTTGTTGTTAATTGTTCTAGTTTTAGGTTCACAACAGAATTGAACGGGAGGTAAAGAGATTTCCCGTGTCTGCCCCCCATCCCCTGTCCCCACACATGCACAGCCTCCCTCACTCTTGGCGTCCCTCACCACAGTGGCACATTTGGTGAGCCTACACTGAAATAATCATCACCCAGAGTTTATCATTCACAAATAAGGTTCAGTCTTGGTCTTATGCATTATATCAGTTTTGACAAATACATAGATAGACCTTTTTTTCAAGATTAATTTTTTAGGGACTTCCCTGGTGGACCAGCAGTCAAGAATCTACTTTCCATTGCAAGGGATGAGGGTTCAGTCCCTAGTGGGGAACTGAGATCCCACATAGCACAACTGAGCCCGCGCATTATAGAGCCCATGCTCTGCAGCTGGAGAAAGTCTGAGTGCCACAGCAAAGAGCCAGTGTGGCCAAACCTTTAAACAGAAAAAATATTAATTTTTTCAATAAGAAGATAATTTTTTTAATAGTTTTTGATTATCCATGTAATGTGTAAATTCATTTTCAGTCCTGGTGAGCAGTAATATTAAAGCTTCACAGATATATCTAAACTCGCCTCTGACAGGTACTCCTCAGTCCTGGTTTGTCTTTCCCCAGTCCAAATGGTACAGTTCGTGTTTATTTCACTATAGTGCTGATTCATGGACTTCTCCACCTGAATTTAAATGTTACTCAAGTTGGAGCCCTATGATTTCTTCCAAGATCTAGATAACACCACAGAGCTTCTAGGCTTAATGCCCAGACTCCACATGCTTGCAGACATACACATGAGCAAGGCTCTAAGCCACAAAAGACCATTTACCTCACTTAAAACTTTAGAGTATTAGCTTACTCTCTTTTGAACTCATTAGATTAGCAAAGTAAGTCTTATTTTGCTGGAGTGAACCAAAAGAGCTTTTATTCATATTGTGACTTACATTCTCAATGACTTTCTTTTTTTTTTTTTTTCTGGTTCCAGAGGAGAAGAAAGCTATGCTGCAGGAAATAGCTAATCAGAAAGGAGTCTCGTGTCGAGCCCAAGGCTGGAAGGTTCACCTCTGTGCAGCCCAGTTGCTGCAGCTGGTAGGTGGCGCTCTAGCAACTGTGACATCCTGCTGAGGACACCTGAGTTCATAGAGCATTTTCTTTATAGAGTGATTCTGAAGCGCCCCCAGTTATCATGGGTCATGGTGGAGTTTTTATGTGTGCAAGACCTACAGTTAAGTTTCATATTATGTGTTGCTGTGACATCTGAAACAGAGGGGGCTTCAGGGGGCCTGTCAACCCATTCTCACAGCTCCTCACTGTGGGAGTAAGGAAGGCATAGTTCGCACTGCTCCCTGAGTAGTGGGCTTCGGTTCTCCTTCAGCTTGAGATACTCAGATAAGCCAGTGACGTCCTCCTGGGGGCACCAGGGGGCGCCACGCCCTCTTACACTACAGAGCCTGCCTCCTTCAGCCCCTGCCTGTTCCCCTGCTCTCTGTCGTGGCGGGCACCCGCTCTGTGGGTTGGCGCGCCGTGCAGTGTCCTCCTCCCCTGGGCTGCAAGTATACTGACTAGTAAACTGCTGTTGATCTCCTCCGTCCAGTGCGTTCTGTGTTCAGCCCTTTCCATAACCCCTGGGCAAGACTCCTTCCTTCAACAAGATAAAGAGGAGCCGATCAAAATAATCTCACAAAGTCTTTCTGTCTTTGGAGTAGCCGTGATCTGAAGAAGATTGTCTTTTTATGAGTGTTTTTTTTTTAAGTAGTGCCATGGCTAGGTTTAAATTTAGCATAAAAGCATATTTTTATGGAACTTATAGACTGCTTTTCAGAGAAATTGGGAATTTAGGGGAGAATTTAAAAGCTATTCTTGGACTTCCGTGGTGGTGCAGTGGTTAAGACTCTGAGCTTCACTGCAAGGAGGTCAGGTTGGATATCTTAGGGAGCTAAGATCCCACATGCTACGTGGTGCAGCCAAAAAAAAGTTATCCTAGAAGATACTCTGAATTACAGCCAATTGTGAGGTAAATTGTTGATTAACTTTCCTTACTGTACTGTATCTTAGTCATTGGGAGAAATTGTTTTATCACCCGAACAGACCTGATACCAGTTTACACAGGTGATTCAAGGTGGATATTTTGCCTGAGTTTGATGAAGAAAAGTATTTTTGAGGTCATGATTCCCTCCTTCTTGTTTGTTGCAGACGAATCTAGAACATGATGTTTACGAAAGACTCACCAACCTGCAGGAAGGGATTATCCCAAAGAAAAAAGCAGCAACTGATGATGATTTACACCGAATAAATGAACTAATACAGGTTTGAAGGAGCCCTTTCCCTCCCCTTATTTCTCCCTTCCCCTCTCTCCATTAATATCTTTGGTAAAAACCAATTATTTTCTTCAGCCTGCATTATCCAGAAATAGTAGAGTGTTTTTTTCCTGTGTGAAAGCCTCAAAATGGCTCAGTTCAAAGGTGAGAAGCTCACACTGTCTTAAAGATTGCTGATGGATGATGTCATGTCTTTTGTTTCAGGGAAATATGCAGAGGTGTAAACTTGTGATGGATCAAATCAGTGAGGCCAGAGACTCCATGCTTAAAGTTTTAGATCATAAAGATCGTGTCCTGAAGCTTCTAAACAAGAATGGGACTGTCAAGAAGGTGTCAAAATTGAAGCGAAAGGAAAAAGTCTAGATCCCAAATCAGGACTTTGGAAAAAGAATTTATGGAGAATGATGTTGGGGGTGGGGGAAGGGATTGGTTATTTTCAAAGTGGAACATTGAGATAAAGGAAAGCGTTCCTTAGTTCACACATGAAAGCAGAGGGACCCAGAACATCCAGTGATAGGAAGGGTCAGAACTGACCTGACGGTGGACTCCAGTCTTTCTTTCGGGCGTCTCCCTCCTGCGCTGACTGTCGTGCCTGACTCCTGTTGCCACAGGGTCTCCCGGTTGGAATCAGTGACACGAGTGACAGGCTGGCGTTCTTCAGCCTTCCAGTTGATGAACTATTTATCTGGTGGATTCCTGCAGGACCCTTACTGAGCCTGAACTGAAAGTTTCCACTTGGACCATCTGTTCTCTCTCTACACTGAAAATCAAACCTCTTGCCCTCGCCCTAGTCGGTTCTCACTCTGTCTGACCTTCAGATGCCCACGCTGGCCTTCTAAAGCAGTGCCATGGCACTTGAGAGACTGCCACATCTCACTCTAAAGGGTTTGAACTGCCAATTCTTGTCATTTTCTAAAGAACCATTTCAAAGTGAAATTGTTATATTGTCTGTCCTGCGTGTGTCAGAGTTGGGTTTTTGTGGAGGTGCAGAGCAGGCAACACCATACGTTGCTCTGAGATCCTTGTTCCGAAGTACATTCTTGATTATCTGTACTTCTGTGGCTGATGTGATGCTGTTAATTATACGTATGGCACATCTCCAAATGTTAATAAAGGACTCAAAGAGGTTTTGTACATAAGCAGTTTGCATCTTTTTATGAAGCTCATCAGTGCTGTACTGCACATCACTTGAGTGTTTACCCTTCTGGCGTTTCTCTCACGCTGTTGAGTCTGCTCTGACAAAGTTTGGTTGCTCCACACAGAGTTCCACTTACTTTGGTATCTTGAAGGTGTCGCAGATGGTGAAGCCTGTGGGCTTTTGATTATCTTAAATATGAGACTACATTGAACCTCACTGTAAATATAAATTGGTCATTTGATAGTACAAAAAATAAGCCTGCGGTAACGGGGGAAGGACTTCCAGGAGAGTGGATTTTCTTTCCGAGGTTACCTTCGGTGACCTCGCTGGAGTGGAAAGGTCGCCTAGGCTTGCTTTCTCTTTTTCGGCTGCGTCGGGTCTTGGTTGTAGTACAGGGGGTTCTGTTGAGTTATGTGGGGTCTCTCATTGCAGCACACAGGCTCTAGGTGTGGTGCACAGGCCTAGCTGCCCCGTGGCATGTGGGATCTCAGTTCCCCAGCCAGGGACCTGACCTGCGTCCCCTGCAGTGGAAGGCGGACCTAATCACTAGACCACTGGTAAAGCCCCCAGGCTGGCTTTTTGCCTTGTCCTAAACAAATCTGAGAGTCTATGCCAAATTTGACCCAATCTTTGGAACCAGTATTATAAATTGGTCATATTATAGGAGTTAAGGCTGCGGTAATGGGGGAAGGACTTCCAGGAGAGTGGATTTTCTTTCCAAGGTTACCTTCTGTGAACTTGCTGGAATGGGAGGGTAGCCTAGCCTTGCTTGCTTCTTTTTTTTGGCTGAGTCGGGTCTTAGTTGCAGCACAGGGGATCTTCATAGAGATGCGGGATCTCTAGAACCCTGGTGGGGGAACTAAGATCCCACCTGTCACGGGGCAGCTAAGCCTGTGCACCACAACTAGAGTCTGGCTCTCCTGAGACAGCCGTCTTTGAACTGGAGTGGTAACCTCTCAGCTCATATAGGACTGGGGAAGAGAGACGAAGCAGGCTTTCTGCCTTCTTCCAGTGTGGCCGCATGGCCTGCATAGTCTAGGCTAATGAGGCCCTCAGAACAGTTAAGGCTGCTTCACTAGAGAGTTCTGACCTGAAGCCATTGCTGACTGTGCGCTAGACTCCAGTATAGTGTTCTATGCAATCCAGTGATGATGTTAGAACAGGGCTCCTTTGCCTCTGTTTCTCATGGTATATGTTGCCTAGCGATGCATGGTGTGCGGGCTTGTGAAGGACAGGGCCCAGGTATTTGGGATCCTACATCAGAGACCTGGTCTCTCTACAAGTATTGTGTGTGTGCTCAATCACTCAGTTGTGTCCAACTCCTTGCCACCCCAAGGACTTGTTCAGTTCAGTTCAGTCACTCAGTCGTATCCGACTCTTTGCAACCCCATGAATCACAGCACGCCAGGCCTCCCTGTCCATACCAATTCCCGGAGTTCTCCCAAACTCATGTGCATCAAGTCCGTGATGCCATCCAGCCATCTCATCCTCTGTCAGCCCCTTTTCCTCCTGCCCCCAATCCTTCCCAGCATCTGGGTCTTTTCTAATGAGTCAACTCTTCTCATGAGGTGGCCAAAGTATTGGAGTTTCAGCCTCAGCATCAGTCCTTCCAATGAACACCCAGGACTGGTCTCCTTTAGGATGGACTGGTTGGATCTCCTTGCAGTCCAAGGGGCTCTCAAGAGTCTTCTCCAACACCACAGTTCAAAAGCATTAATTTTTCAGCACTCAGCCTTCTTCACAGTCCAACTCTCACATCCATACATGACTACAGGAAAAATCATAGCCTTGACTAGATGGACCTTTGTTGGCAAAGTAATGTCTCTGCTTTTGAATATGCTATTTAGGTTGGTCATAACTTTCCTTCCAAGGAATAAGCATCTTTTAATTTCATGGCTGCAATGTTACCTCTGTTTAAACAAAACTTCGATAATTTGATAATTCTGGTCAAAAGAAGCTTGTCAGTGCAAGCTCTGATGTCAGGGCCGGTGAGAACAGTGGTGTTTTCTGTCTTCCCTCACCTTATGAGGACAATGTGATCAGAAAGTGGGAGGGGATGGAGGAGGGAGTGAATCATCTGTGTTACCCTTATTTTAAAACAGCTTTATGGAGCACCAATTGACATACCAAGCACCTTAAAGTATACAATTGGATGAGATTTAACCTATGTAAATACCTATGAAACATTCACCACAATCAGGAGGGAAGAAATCAGACCCAAAAGTTTCCTTGTTGCCTCTGTGACATCTTGCCTCTCACCCCTACCTGCCCTCCACCCATCTCCAGGCAAACATTAATCTGCTTTCTGCCACTCTAGTTTGCATTTTCTGTGATTTCAAATGAATGAAATCATACATTAAATTATTTTTTGAGGGAGGGAGTCGGGCTTCTTTTACTCAGTATGGTGGAAATTTATGCTGAAATTTACTCCTATGGCTTATTTCATAGTTTGTTGCTTTTTATTGCTAAAGAGCAAGCATTTTGTCATCTGAATATGTATATTCCTTCCACAAGTTGCTTCTCTGTCCACAGAAAGACATTCATTCAGGTTGTTAGATTTTCATTATTACAGAGGTATGAACAAATGTTGGTATACAACTTAACTGGTGATTTTATCTTAGTTGTATTTTCTGGGGATTTATGACCAGGAGATGGTGCTGAGAAGTCCAGACACCCAGTGGCTCCTGGTCCAGAAAACTATTACTCACAAGTTTATCATATTATTTTTTTAAACCTGGGTATTACAAAAGATCATTAACTAGAAAATACCTTTTTATTATAAATTCTCCCTGGTGGCTGATGATAAAGTATCTGCCTACAAGGCAGGAGAGCCAGGTTCGATCCCTGGGTCAGGAAGATCCCCTGGAGAAGGAAACGGCAATCCACTCCAGTATTCTTGCCTGAAAAATCCCATGGACGGAGGAGCCTGGAGGGCTACAGTCCATGGGGTCGCAAAGATTCGGACACGACTGAGCGACTTGACTTTCACTTTCACAGCATAGATAAAAGTACGGGAAACAAATACATAGCTTTGTAAGTTCTTAAAAGAACAACTTTGAAATGATCCCCCAGGGTAAGAAATTTAACTTTGCTAGTCACAAAATGCTGTATCCTATCACAGCCCTTTTCTTCCATCTAAAATAACCATCTTAACTTTTACTCCAAAATAATCAATGTTCTTGTGATGTAATTACAGAGTTAAATACCCACCTCTTAAATTTACAGTTTCGTGTATTTTGACACATACATACAACCATGGCTAAGATCCAAATAAAGAGCCATGGCATTAATGTATAACCCTAGAAGGAGTGCTCCTTTGTAGTCCATACACTTCTGCACCCACCCCCAACCCCCAAGGTAAACACTCATCTGCTGCCCCTTATCATAGATGGGTTTTGTCTGTTCTGGAACTTCATGTAAATAGAATCACACAGCATGTACTTATTTGTATCTGGCTATTTTGATCGCATAATTTGAGATTCTTCCATCTGCTAAATGTATCCTGAGTTGTTTTGCTGTGTGACTATGCCACAGTCTGTTTACCTGTTATCCCACTGAAGGATGTCTTGGTGCTTCGAGCTCTTGACTATTATGAGTAAAGCTACTGTGAACATTCAAATTCAGGTTCTCATGTGGAAATAAGTGTTCACATCAGTTGGGTAAAAACCTAGAAATGTGATTGCTGGGTCATAAAGTAAAACTAGGTTTAGTTTTGTAAGAAACTGCCAAACTGTCTTCCAAAGCAGCTGTGCCACTTTACATTCCCACCAGCAGAATGAGAGTTGCCGTTGTTTCACATCCTCTCCAGCAGTTAGTGTTGTCAGTGTTTGGATTTTAGCCATTCGAACGGGTGTGTAGTGATTTCTCGTGATATGAAGTTGAGCATTTTTTTCAAATGCTCATTTTCCACCTTTATATCATTTTTGATGTAATATTTGTTCACATCTTTGCCTGTATTTTAATTAGCTTCTCTGTTTTCTGATGGAGTTTTAAGGATTTTTTTTGTGTATTTTGGATACCAGTCCTCTTTCAGGTAAGTGTTTTGCAAGTATTTCTCCCTGTCTGTGCCTTATGTTGCCATTTACTTCATAGTGCCTTTTGAAGAGCAGTTTTTAATTTTAATGCAGTACAACATCAGTTTTTTCTTTTACGAGTTGTGTTTTGGGGTTATATCTAGACTCATCGCCAAACCCACAGTCACCTAGATTTTCTCCTGTGTTTTGATATGGTAGTTTTATAGTTTTGTAGGCTGTCATGATCCATTTTGAGATAATTGTTGTGAAATTTGTAAGATCTGTGTGGAGTTTTTTGGTTTGGGTATGGGGGGGTGCACATGGATGACCAATTGTTCCATAGCCATTTCTTGAAAAGATATTCTTAATTAAATTGCCTTTGTTCCTTTGCCAGAGGTCAGTTGACTGTAATTGTGGAGGTTTTTTCCTAGGTTCTGTATTCTGTCCCATTGACCTACTTGTCTGGGTTCTGTATCTGTCCCATTGACCTACTTGTCTGTTCTTTTGCCAGTACCACTTTGTTTTGATTACTGTAGCTTTACAGTTTTAAAGTTGGAAATATCAATTCTCCAGCTTTGTTCTTCAGTATCACGTTGGCTATTCTAGGTCTTTTGTCTCTTCATATAAACCTTAGAATCTGTTAATACCTACAAAAAGCTTGCTGAAATGGTGACTAGTATTACATGACTTTATAGATCAAGTTGGGAAGGAATTGCCATCTTAATAATGTTGAGTGTTCTAGTCGATGAACTTGGACTATCTCATTTATTTAGATATTTAATTTCTTTAATCAGTTTTGTAGTTTTCCTCATGTACAGCCTGTACATAGTTCATTAGATTTATACCTGAGTATTTCATTTGTGTGTGTGCTTTTGTAAATGGTGCTATATTTTTTATTTCACTTTTTTTGGGGGGAGGGGGCTATGCCACACTTGTGGGATGTCAGTGGGATGGCTTGTAGGATGTTAGTTCCCCAGCTTGGGATTGAACCCAGGCCCTTGGCAGTAAAAGCACAGAGTCCTAAACACTTGGCCTCCAGGGAATTCTCTATTTCAAATTCTAATTGTTCTCTGGTGGTATATGCTAGAGCGGTCCACATTTATATACTATTAACCTTGTGTGCTGTGATATTGCTATATTCACAGTTTTTTTGTTGGTTCTTCAGAACTTTCTACGTAAACAGTGATTCTGTCTCTGAACAAATACAGTTTTATTTCTTCTCTCTCAGTTTGTATAGTTTTTATTTCCTCGTACTGTGCTGTGCTAGTTCGCTTCAGTCATGTCCAACTCTTTGTGACCCTATGAACCTGCCAGGCTCCTCTGTTCATGGGGATTCTCTAGACAAGAATACTGGGTGGGTTGCCATGCCCTCCTTCCAGGAGGTCTTCCAGTAAGGTCTTGAGTAGGAGTGGTAAAAGGATATGCTTGCCTTGTTCTCAGTCATAGGGTAAAGGTCCAGTTTCTCACCACTAAGTATAAGATTAGCTGTAGGGTTTTTAGTAGATGTTCTTTATCAAGTTGAAGTTATTCCCTGTTCCCAGTTTGCTGAAAGTTTTCAATTATGGATTTTGTGATTCTTTTCTGCATCACTAATACCATATGAGATCTTCTTTATCATGTTGATATCTTAGATTACACTGATTAATTTTTTACTATTGAACCAGCCAAACTGGCATACTTGAAATAAATCCCACTTGGTTATGGTGTATAATTCTTTTTACATATAGTTAGATTCAACTTGCCAACAATTCGTTGCATCTGTGTTCATGAGAAGGACTGATTTGTGCTTCTTTTTTGTACATGTCTTAGTCTTATATCAATGTTTTGGTAATAGAATGAGTTAGGGAATGGTCTCTCTTCTGTTTTCAGGAGAGGATTGCAAAGAATTGATGCAATTTCTTCCTCAAATGTTTAGTCAAACTCAGCAGTGAAAGCATCTGGCCCTGATATACTCTCTTTTGAGGGAATTTGTTAATTATTGATCCAATTTTTAAAATAAACAGGCCTATTCAGATCGTCTCTCCTTGTGTGAGCTTTGGTAGTTCCTATCTATCTTTTCAGGAATTGGAGCATTGCATCTAAGTTATTAAATTTGTGGGCATAGAGGTGTTGCTGGTATTCCTTAATTATTCTTTCCTTGTCTGTGGGAACAGTAGTGATAATCTTTTGTTTCATTTTTTAAAATGTGTATTAAGATAAAACTCACGTAACATACAATTCACCTACTTGAAGTGTGAAATTCAGTGACTTTTACTATATTCACAGAGTTGTGCAAGCATCACCATAATCAGTTTTAGAATATTTTCATTGCCCTCCAAACAAGCCCTGCAGCCTGTAACCATTACTCCTATTGAGGTGTTTAATCTGTTTGGAGTTAATTTTTATGTATGATATGAAGTAGGGGGTCCAACTTCGTTCCTTTTTTTAAAATTGAAGTATAGTTGATTTACAGTGTTATGTTAATTAATGTTACAATGATATGTTAATTTCTTCTGTAGAGGAAAGTGATTCAGTTATACTACTCTTTTTCATATTCCTGTCACAGAATATTGAATACAGTTCCCTGTGTTTTACTGTAGGACTTGTTTATCCAAGTACTGTATATTATACTGTATATAATAATTTGCATCTGCTAATCCCCAAACTGCCAATTCATTTCTCCTCCAGCCCCCTCCCCCTTGGCAACCACAATTCTGTTCTCTACAGCTGTGAATCTGCTTCTGTTTCATAGATATGTTCGTTTGTGTCGTATTTTAGATTCCACATGTAAGTGATGTCATATGGTATTTGGCTTTCTCTTTCTGACTTAGTATGATAATGTCTAGGTCTGTCCATGTTGCTGCAAGTGACATTATTTCCTTCTTTTTGAGGGCTGTGGAATATTCCACTGTATGAGTGAAAATTGCTCAGTTGTGACCGATCCTTTGCAACTGCATGGACTGTAACCCACCAGGCTCGTCTGTCCATGGAATTCTCCTGGCAAGAATACTGGAGTGCGTTGCCATTCCCTTCTGCAGGGGATCTTCCTGACCCAAGTACTGAACCCAGGTCTCCTGCACTGCAGACAGACTCTTTACCATCTGAGCCACCAGAGAAGTCCATTCCATTGTATCTGTATACCAAATTATTTTTATCCATCCATCTTTCAGTGGACATTTAGGTCATTTCCATGTCTCAGATTTTGTAAACAGTGCTGCTGTAAACACTGTAGTATATATATATCTTTTCGAATTATAGTTTTCTCCAGATGTATGCCCAGGCGTGGGGTTTCAGGATCATATGGTGACTACTTTTTTGAGGACCTCCATACTGTTTTCCATAGTGGCTATACCAATTTACATTCTCTCCCAACAGTGTACACACCCACACCCTCCACATCCTTTCCAGTATTTGTTATTCGTAGACTTTTTAAGACGGCCATTCTGAGCAGTGTGAGGTGGTGCCTCATTATAGTTTTGATTTGAATTTCTCTAATAATGAGTGGGGCTTCCCAGATGGTGCTAGTGCTAAAGGACTCACCTGCCAATACAGGGGACATAAGGACACGGGTTTGATCTCCAGGTCAGGCAGACCCCCTGGAGGAGGGCACGGCAACTCACTCCGGTATTCTTGCTTGGAGAATCACACCGACAGAGGAGCCTGGCTGTCTACAGTCTATAAAGGTTGCCAAGAGTCAGACACTACTGAAGTGACTTGGCACGCACAGAACAATTAGCAATGTTGAGCATCTTTTTATGCGCCTAATGGCCATCTGTATGTCTGCTTTGGAGAAATGCCTATTTAGGTCTTTTGTCCATTTTCTGGTGGTTTTTTTTTTTTTTTTTTTTTAATTGAGTTGTATGAGCTATTTGTATATTTTGGAAATTAAGTCCTTGTCAGTGGCTTCATTCACAAATATTTTCTCCTAGTCCATAGGTTGTCTTTTCATTTTGTTTATGGTTTCTTATGCTGTACAAAAGCTTGTACATTTGATTAGATCTTATTGGTTTATTTTTGCTTTTATTTCTGTTGCATTTGAAGACTGACCTAAGAATGTTTTACATATGTTCTCTTCTAGGGATTTTATCAAACTTTATTTTTTGCACGTACCCAGCCAGTTGTCCCGCTACCATTTGTTGAAAAGACTATTTTTTTTTAGGTTAATTTATGGAGGATTTATTTGTCATATTTTAACTTTTTATTGGAGTATAATTGATTTGTAATGTTGTGTTACTTTCTGCTGTACACGAAAGTGAATCAGTTCTCTATATACCTATATCCACCCTTTTTTGTTTGTTTGTTTGTTTTGGTCACACCACGTGGCATGTGGGAACTTAGTTCTCCAACCAGGGTTCGAACTCGTGCCCCCAGCAGTGGAAGTGCAGAATCTTAACCACTGAACCATCAGGAAAACCTTTCACTCTTTCTTAGATTCCTTTCCTTATTTCCCTGTCCATAGAAGTCATTACAGAGAATTGAGAAGAATTCCCTATGCTATACCATAGATCCTAATTAGTTGTCTATTTTATATATTAGTGTGCATGTATCAATCCCAATCTCCCTATTTATCCCTACCACACCCTCAAAAAGACTATTCATTCACCATTAGAGAGTTCTGACAAAACATGGTCCACTGGAGAAGGGAATGACAGACCACTTCAGTATTCTTGCCTTGAGAACCCCATGAACAGTATGAAAGGCAAAAAGATATGGCACTGAAAGATGAACTCCACAAGTTAGTAGGTGCCCAATATGCTACTGGAGAAGAGTGGAGAAATAACTCCAGAATGAAGAGACAGAGCCAAAGCAAAACAACACCCAGTTGTGGATGTGACTGGTGATGGAAGTAAAGTCAGATACTGTAAGGAACAATATTGCATAGGAACCTGGAATGCAACGTCCATGAATCAAGGTAAATTGGAAGTGGTCAAACAGGAGATGTCAAGAGTGAACATTAACATTTTAGGAATCAGCAAACTAAAATGGACTGGAATGGGAGAATTTTAATTCAGACGACCATTATATCTACTACTGCAGGCAAGAATCCCTTAGAAGAAATGGGTTAGCCCTCACAGTCAAAAGAGTCCAAAATGCAGTACTTGAGTGCAATCTCCAAAGCAACAGAATGATCTCTGTGCATTTCCAAGGCAAACCATTCAATATCACAGTAATGCAAGTCTATGCCCCAACTACTAATGTGAAAGAAGCTGAAGTTGAATGGTTCTATGAAAACCTACAAGACCTTCTTGAACTAACACCAAAGAAAGATGTCCTTTTCATTATAGGGGACTGGAATGCAAAAGTAGGAAGTCAAGAGATAACCTGGAGTAACAGGCAAGTTTTCCGTGGAGTACAAAATGAAGCAGGACAAAGGCTAACAGAGTTTTGACACTGGTCATAGAGTTTTGCCAAGAAAATGCACTGGTCATAGCAAACACCCTCTTCCAACAACACAAGAGAAGACTCTACACATGGACATCACCAGATGGTCAATACCGAAATCAGATTGATTATATTCTTTGCAGCTAAAGATGGAGAAGCTCTATACAATCAGCAAAAACAAGACCGGAAGCTGACTGTGGCTCAGATCATGAACTCCTTAATGCAAATTCAGACTGAAAATGAAGGAAGTAGGGAAAACCACTAGACCATTCAGGTATGACCTAAATCAAATCCCTTACAATTATACAGTGGAAGTGACACATAGATTCAAGGGATTAGATCTGACAGACAGAGTGCCTAAAGAACTATGGACAGAGGTTTGTGACATTGTACAGGAGATGATAATCAAAACCATCCCCAAGAAAAAGAAATGCAAAAAGGCAAAATGGTTCTCTGAGGAGGGCTTACAAATAGCTGAGAAAAGAGAAATGAAAGGCAAAGGAGAAAAGGAAAGGAATACCCATTTAAATGCAGAGTTCCAAAGAACAAAAAGAGACAAGAAAGCCTTCCTCAGTGATCAATGCAGAGAAATAGAGGAAAACAATAGAATGGGAAACACTAGAGATCTCTTCAAGAAAATTGGAGATACCAAGGGAACATTTCATGCAAAGATGGGCTCATAAAGGACAGAAATGGTATGGATTTAACAGAAGCAGGAGATATTAAGAGGTGGCAAGAATGCACAGAAGGACTAGACGAAAAAGATCTTCATGACCCAGATAACCATGAGGCTGTGATCACTCACCTAGAGCCAGACATTCTGGAATGCAAAGTCAAGTGGTCCTTAGGAAGCATCCCTATGAACAAAGCTAGTAGAGGTGATGGAATTCCAGTTGAGCTCTTTCAAATCCTAAAAGATGATGCTGTGAAAGCGCTGCACTCACTATGCCAGCAAATTTGGAAAAGTCAGCAGTGGCCACAGGACTGGAAAAGGTCAGTTTTCATTCCAATCCCAAAGAAAGGCAATGCCAAAGAATGCTCAAACTACTGCACAATTGCACTCATCTCATACGCTAGCAAAGTAATGCTCAAAATTCTCCAAGCTAGGCTTCAACAGTACGTGAACTGAGAACTTCCAGATGTTCAAGCTGGATTTAAAAAAGGCAGAGGAACCAGAAATCAAATTGCCAACATCTGTTGGATCATTGAAAAAGTAAGAGAGTTCCAGAAAAACATCTACTTCTGCTTATTGACTATGCCAAAGCCTTTGACTGATCACACTTTGGAAAATTCTTAAGAGGTGAGAATACCAGACCATCTTACTTGCCTCCTGAGAAGTCTGTATGCAGGTCAGGAAGCAACAGTTAGAACTGGACATGGAACAACAGACTGGTTCATAATTGGGAAAGGAGTACATCAAGGACATATATTGTCACCCTGCTTATTTAACTTCTATGCAGAGTACATCATGAGAAACACTGGGGTGGATGAGCACAAGCTGAAATCAAGCTTGCCGGGAGAAATATCAATAACCTCAGATATGCAGATGACACCACCCTTATGGCAGAAAGTAAAGAAAAAATAAAGAGCCTCTTGATGAAAGTGAAAGAAGAGAGTGAAAAAGCTGGTTTAAAACTCCATTAAAAAAATAAAGCTGTGGTACATATACACAATGGAGGGTCACTGAGCCATTAAAAAGAATACATTTGAATCCGTTCTAATGAGGTGGATGAAACTGGAGCCAATTACACAGAGTGAAGTAAGCCAGAAAGAAAAACACCAATACAGTATACTAAGGCATATATATGGAATTTAGAAAGATGGTAATGATAACCCTGTATGTGAGACAGCAAAAGAGACACAGATGTATAGAACAGTCTTTTGGACTGTGGGAGAGGGAGAGTGTGGGATGATTTGGGAGAATGGCATTGAAACATGTATAATGTCATATATGAAACGAATCATCAGTCCAGGTTCGATGCAGAATACAGGATACTCAGGGCTGATGCACTGGGATGACCCAGAAGGATGGTACGGGGAGGGAAGAGGGAGGGGGTTCAGGATGGGGAATACGTGTATACCTGTGGTGGATTCATGTTGATGTATGGCAAAACCAATACAATATTGTAATTACCCTCCAATTAAATAAATTAAAAAATAAAAGTTGAAGCGGCCACATTTATGTGGCTCCTCTAATAAAAAAAATCATGCAGCATTTATTATTTTAAAGATAAATTAAAAAAATAAGATGGCATCTGGTCTCATCATTCATGGCAAATAAATGGAAAACAAAGGAAAAAGTGACAGACTTTATTTTCTTGGGCAACATCACTGCAGATGGTGACTGCAGCCATGAAATTAAAAGACACTTGCTCCTTGGAAGAAAATCTATGACAAACCTAGATAGCGTGACAAAAAACAGAGACATTACTCTGCTGACAAAGGTTCATATAGTCAAAGCTATGGTTTTTCCAGTAGTCATGTATGGATGTGAGAGTTGGACCATAAAGAAAGCTGAGTTCTGAAGAATTGATGCTTTTGAATTGTGGTGTTGGAGAAGACTGTTGAGAGTCCCTTGTGCTGCAAGATCAAACCAGTCTATCCTAAAGGAAATCAGTCCTGAATATTCATTGGAAGGACAGATGCTGAAACTGAAGCTCCAATATTTTGGTCACCTGATGAGAATAACTGACTCATTGGAAACTACCCTGGTGCTGGGAAAGACTGAAGGCAGGAGGAAAAGGGGATGACAGAGGATGAGATGGTTGGATGGCATCACCGTCTCGATGGACAGGAGTTTGAGTGAGCTCTGAAAGTTGGTGATGGACTGGGAAGCTTTGCATGTTGTAGTCCATGGGGTCACAAAGAGATGGACACAACTGAGTGGCTGAACTGAACTGAACTGCTTCTTTGAATCATCCTGGAAATATGTCAAAGGTAAGTGTGTTGTGTTTGTAAAGGTTTATTTCTTGATACTTGAGTCTATTCCATTGATCTAGCTTTAGGCCACTACCACATGTGTCTTATTTACTAAAACTTTATAATAAGTTTTGAAATTGGAAAGTGTGAGTTCTACATTTTATAATTCTTTTTAAAGATTGTCCTGGCTCTCCTGAGTCCCTTGAATTTCCAGGTGAATTTAGAAACAGACTGTCAGTTTCTACAAGGAAATCATCTAGGATTTTGATAGGTATTATGTTGAATCTATAGATAAATTTGGAAAAATTTCCCCCTTCATATTAAGCCTTTCAATCTATGAACATGGACTGTTTTTCCATTTATTTAGTTCTATTTAATTTCTTTCAGTTCTTTAACATTCAGAGTAAAAGTTTTTCAGTTGTCAAACTCATTCCTAACATTATTTTCATGCTACTATAAATGGAATATCTTATTTTTTTATGTTAACTATTTATTACACAACTCATTTAACACATTCAGATGGAATTATAGTCTAAGATACAATCCTTTTCATAGGAGACTTCATGTCATTGCAGCTTCCTGCCGTTGACATATAATTGCTGACATCAGTAAGTATAGGAAAAATATGATCTGTTCCATATAGCAAAAATATTTGTGGCAGGCCCCTTTAATTAGCTTTATTTTTTTATTTTATGACTTAAAGATGGTGGAGTAGAAAAGGCAGAGGAACCAGAGATCAAATTGCCAACATCCATTGGATCATAGAAAACGCAAGAGAATTCAGTAAAACCTCTACTTCTGCCTCATTGACTGTGTGGATCACAACAAACTGTGGAAAATTCTTAGAGATGAGAATACCAGATCACCTTACTTGCCTCCTGAGAAATCTGTATGCAGGTCAAGTAACAGTTAGACATGGAAAAAAGGACTGGTTCCAAAATCAGAAAGGAGTATGTCAAGACTGTATAATGTCACCCTGCTCGTTTAACTTATATGCAGAGTACATCATGAGAAACACCAGCTGGATGAAACACGAGCTGGAACCAAGATTGCTGTGAGTAATCAATAACCTCAGATATGCACATGACACCACCCTTATGGCAGAAAGTGAAGAGGAACTAAAGAGCCTCTTGATGAAGGTGAAAGAGGAGAGTGAAAAAGCTGGTTTAAAACTCAGTGTTAAAGACGAAGATCATGGCATCTGGTCCCATCACTTCATGGCAAATAGATGGGGAAACAATAAAAACAGTGACAGACTTTATTTTCTTGGGTTCCAAAATCACCACAGATGATGACTGCAGCCGTGAAATTAAAAGACTCGTTCTTTGGAAGAAAAGCTGTGACAAACCTAGACGGCATATTAAAAAGCAGAGATATTACTTTTACAACAAAATCCATAGAGTCAAAGCTATGGTTTTTCCAGTAGTCATGTATGGATGTAAGAGTTGGACCATAAAGAAGGCTGAGTGCTGAAGAATTAATGCTTTTGGACTGTGGTGTTGAAGAAGACTCTCGAGAGTCCCTTGGACTGCAAGGAGATCCAACCAGTCAATCCTAAAGGAAATCAGTCCCGAATATTCATCGGAAGAACTGATGCTGAAGCTGAAGCTCCAGTACTTTGGCCACCTGCTGCAAAGAGCTGACTCATTTGAAAAGACCCTGATGCTGGGAAAGATTGAAGGCAGGAGATGAAAGGGATTACTGAGGACGAGATGGTTGGATGGCATCACCGACTCAGTCAACATGAGTTTGAGCAAGGTCCTGGAGATGGTGAAGGATAGGGAAGCCTGGCTTGCTGCAGTCCATTGGGTCACAAAAAGTTGGACACAACTGAGTGAACAACAACATTTTTTAATTTTATCATTTTTATTTAGGTATAGTTGATTTACAATATTGTATGTTTTAGGTATACTGTATTTTGATTCACAACTTTAGAGGTTATTCTTATAAAACATTTGCTGTATTCCCTGTGTTGTACAATACATTCTGGTAACTTATTTATTTTATAAATAATAGTTTCTGTTTCCTAACCCCCTACTTCTATCTTGCCTCTTCTTCCCTCTCCCCAGTGGTAACCACTAGCTTGTTCTCTATATCTGTGAGTGTGTCTTTTTTGTTGTTATATTTACTAGTTTTAATTTTTATCAGTTGTATCATACAGTTTTTATCTTTCTCTGTCTGGCATATTTCACTACACATGATACCCTCCAAGTCCATCCGTGTTGTTGCAAATGGGAATAGTTAGAACCACTTTGTTAATTTCACTTTTTGATTGCTCATTGCTGCTATACAGATACAATTGATTTTTAGATATTGTACTCATTATTTATTTAGTTTGGAACAGCTTGACAAATATAATTCACATACCATACAATTCACTCAGTGTGTGTGTGTGTATATATATATTCACTCATTTTTATATATTATTAATTTTTAAATTGTAGTCAGAAATATATAGCATAAAATTTGCCATTTTAAGATACAATTCAGTGGCATTAATTACATTCACAGTGTTATGCAAATTTCACCCCTATTTCCAAAATATTTTCTCTACCCTTTTATCAGCATTAAGTGCTAACTCTTCAATCCCCTTTCCCCAGCCCCTGGTAATCCCTAAAGTATTTTTTGTCTTTATGGCTTTGCCTGTTTTAAGTGTATGCTTGTATGCTCAGTTGTATCTGACTCTTTGTGACCCCATAGAGTCCTCCAGGCTCGTCTGTCCTTGAGATTTTCCAGACAAGAATACTGGAGTGGGTTGCCATTTCCTCCCCCACATGATCTTCCTGACCCAGGGATTGAACCCACATCTCCTGTGTCTCCTGTTTTGGCAGGCAGATTCTTTATCCCTAAGCCACTGGGAAAGCCATCATATAAATGGAATTGTAAAATATTTGTCTTTTTGTGTCTGCATTATTTTGCTTAACATGAGTTTTTCAAAGGTCATCAAGGTTTAGCAGGCATCAGAAGTTCATTCCTTTTTATGCCTGAATAATATTCTGTTAAATATACATAACACATTTTATTCTGTCCTCTTGTCTATTGGTGAACACTTGAATCATTTACAAATTTTGCCTATTATAAATAATGCTGTAATGAAAATTGATGTATAAGTCTCTGTTCAATGTCTGGTTGCAGTTCCTCTGGATATTTATTTAGGAAAGGAATTTATGAATTGTATGATGATTCTGTCATTAGCTTTCTGAGGAACCACTAAACTAGTTTCCATAGTGGCTATATCATTTTACATTATTAACTAATATTTTATTCTTTTTGAAGCTATTCTAAATTGAATTGCTTTTACAATTTACTTTTGACTTGTTCATTGCAAGTATATACAAATGAAACTGATTTTTGTGTGTTGGTTTTGTATCCTGCAGATTTGCTTAATTTATTAATATTGGTTCTAACAGTTTTTTGTGAAATCATTAGGTTTTTCATATGTCAAATCATGTCATTTGCATACAGAGAGAACTTTACTTCATCCTTTCCATACCTTTTATTTGTTTTTCTTTTTTTTTTTTTTAGTTTGTTTTGCTTTACAATACTGTATTCGTTTTGCTATACATTGACATGAATCAGCCATGAGTGTACATGAATTCCCAATCCCGACCCCCACCTCCCCCCTCCCGCCCCTATTTGTTTTTCTTGACTAATTGTTCTGGTTTGAACTTCCAGAACTATGTTGAATCAAAGTGGTGAAACTTGGCACTGTTGCTTTGTTCCTGATCTTAGAGGGAAAGCTCTCAGTCTTTCACAGTTGAGTATGATGTTATCTGTGAGTTTTCCACATATGGCTTTTATCATGTTGAGGAATTTCCCTACTATTCCTCATTTATTGTTTTTACATTAAGTTTTATTAAATGCTATTTCTGCCACAAACCAGGTTTGTTCCTTCTTTCTAATAATGTGATTTACTGTATTGGTTAATTTTAATATGTCAAACCATACTTTCATTTCAGAAATAAATTCCACTTGATCATGGGATGATCCTTTTCAAATGCTGCTAAATTTGGCTTGCTAGTATTTTGTTGGATATTTGCATCTGTATTCATAAAGATTTTCATCTGTTGTTTCTTTCCTGTAGTGCCTCTGTATAGTTTTAGTATCAGAGTAATGCTAGCCTCATAGAGTGAGTTTCAGAAATGTTTCCTCTTCTTCAATTTGTTTGAAGAATTTGTGAATAATCGATATTGAGTCTTATTTAAACATTTGGTATAATTCACCAGTAAGGTCATCTGTTTCTGGGATTTTCTTTGTTGTGAGATTTTTCATTACTAATTCAATCTCCTCACCACTTACATGCTATCTTAATTTGGGCTGCTATAACACATACCATAAACTGTATGGTCCCTAAACAACAAACTTTTATTTCTCATAGTTCTGAAGGCTGAGTCCAAGATCAGGGTGCCAACATGCCTAATGTCTTGGTGAGACCACTCTTCCTGGCTTGCCAATGACTCTTGTTCTATCCTCACATGGGGGAAAGCAGAGAGAGAGGAACCAAGCTCTCTCATCGAGATAAGGACACTAATCCCATTTATGAGGACTCCACTTTATGACCTAATTACCTCTGAAAGGCTCTACCTCCTAATACCATCACATCAGGAGGTAGAATTTCAAAATACAAGTTTGGGGAGGACACAAACATCCAGTCAAAAGCTCTTACATTTAATATGATTACTGATATAAAGGGTTTATTGTTTTCTGTGTTTCTTCTATGTTTTTTGTTCCTCATTCCCTCCATTACTGCCTTTTTTGTAGTAAGTTAATTTTTTTCAGTGTACCATTTTGATTCCCTTCTTTCTTTTTCTGCATATTGTTATTTTCTTAGGAATTGCCATGGGGATTACAATTAACAGCCTGAAATTATAATATGTTTTGAATAATAGTTCTATTATAATAGTATACACTCTGCTCCTATACATCTCCTCTCTGCCCTCTCTATGTTGCTATGTTGCTATTGTCACAGATTACATCTTTATATATTATATACCCATTATCATGTATTTATAATTATTTTATGCATGTTTCTTTTAAACCACATGAAAATGGAGACACTGTAAATATAAACTAAACTGAAAGTACAATAACACTGGCTTATTTTCTTTACCTATGAAGTTTTACCTTCACTAGTGTTTTTTAATATTTTCTTATGTCTTTGAGTTACTGTCTAGTGTTCTTTCATTTCAGTCTGAATAATTCATTTTAGAATTTCTTGTAGGGCAAATTACTGGTAATGAACATCCTCAGCTTTTTTTAAAATCTGATAATGCCTTATTTTCTCCTTCATTCTTGAAGGATAGTTTTGCCAGATATAGAATTCTTAGGTGACATGTTTTTATTTCAGCACTTAAAGAATGTCTTCTCATTGCCTTTTGATTTTTATGGCTTCAGGTGAGAAATCTGCTGTTAAGCTTATTGAAGATCCTTTGTACATGAGTCACTTCTGTCTTACTGCTTTCAAGATTATCTCTTTGTTTTGAGTTTTAGCAATTTGACTATAATGTATCCTTTACAAAGATACAGATCTCATTAAATTTACCCTGTTTGGGGTTTGTTGAGCTTCTTGGATGTATGTATTCTTGTCTTTCATCAGATTTAGTATGTTTTGACCATTATTTCTTCAAATATTTTTTCTGCCCATTTGTATCTTCTTCTCCTGGAATTCCTATAAATGTATATATTGTTTTGTTGCTAGTATCCATAGGTCCCTTAGACTATGTTCATTTTTCTCCATTCTTTTTTTTCTTTCTTCTCCTCAGATTAGGTAATTTCTTAATGTCTAACCTTGAAATTCATTGATTCTTTCTTTTACTTGCTCAGATCTACTGTTGAATCTCTCTGTGAGTTTTTCACTTATTGTACTTTTCAGCTCCAGAATTTCTTTTTGACTACCCTTTATAGTTTCCATCTCTTTGTCGATATTCTCATTTTGTTCAGATATCACCTTACTAATTTCCTTTGGTTCTTTGTTCATGGTTTCCTTTAGCTGATTAACATTTAAGACAGTCACTGTAACATCCTTGACTAATAATTCTAATATCTGGACTTCCCCAGGAATAGTTTCTGTCAAACTCTTTATTTCCTGTGACTGGAACATACTGATCCATTTCTTCATATGTTTTTCTAGTTTTTGCTGAGAAGTACATACTCTGAGCATCATGCTGTGGTAACTTTCTGGAAATCTGATTTTGCCACTCATCAGTGATTGCTAGAGTTTTCTTCATTCATGGATGGAGCCATCCTTTTGTAGCTTTTCCATACTATATTTTGCAAAGTATATATCCTTTGTTGTGTGTGTTCACTGAAGTTTCCCTTCTGTTGTCTCTACAATCAGCCAGTGTCCTGACAAAGATTACCTTAAATGACTCTCAGAGAGAGAAAATATTTCTTCAGATTCTCTCATGTTTTGGAGGCACTTCAGCCTGAGGGTTGAAACAACGTTCACCCTCCATGGCTGCCAATCACTGATCAAAAACAACAGTCAGAACCGACAACTCCAATTTTGGAGGACAAAGCCCTTATTACCCACTCTGGGTCCGGCAAGCCATACGAAGAGTTTGGGTGGGCTGCTATTTTCCATCACTGCCTGCTCCATGGCTTAAGAATGAGTAATAGTAGGCACCATGTCATTAAAGCTGAAATTGACAAAAACTACCAGCCTCTTCATCCAGCTCTCTCTTGGATGCTGCAAGTGCTCTACTTCCAGCAACTCTATAAAAGAATTGCTTCAGACAGTTCCTGACAATGTTATGGTTGGGTCAGTGGAGGGATAGATTCCTAGAGCTTCCTACACTGCCATCTTCCTGAATATCACCCACAACACAATTTGTGTTTATCTATGTACAGTTTGTATATTGACCTTGTGTCCTGCAAACTTGCTAAACTTATTTGTCCTAACAATTTTCATTGGTTTCCTTAGGATCCAAAGAAAGATCATTTTCCTTCTTCCTTTTCCAATATGGACTTCCTTCCTTCCTTCCTTCCTTCCTTCCTCCCTCCCTCCCTCCCTCCCTCCCTCCCAGCTATAACTTTCAGTAACTATTGAATAAATGTGGTGAGAGAGAACATCCTTGTCTTGTTCCTGATCTTAGGGGTAAAGTGTTTAGTCTTTCCCCATTACATATGGTGTTTGATGTGGGTTTTTCATAGATGCCATTTAAAAGATTAAGTTCTCTCCTAAGTTTGTTGAGGTTTTTTTTTTAATCATGAAAGGGTGTTACATTTTGTAAAATTCTCTTTCTACATCTATTGAGATGATCATGATGTGATTTATTAATTTTTTAAAGTTTTTATTATATATTTATTAAAGATACTGTTCTGTACTTTTTTTGTGCTTGTCTATTTTGGTATCAGGGAAATAGAGGCCTCAGAATGAGTTGGGAAGTGTTCCCTGCTCTCCTTCCTTTTGGAAGAATTTGTAAAGGATTTTTATTTATTCTTCCTTAACATTTTTTAATATAAATTTATTTATTTTAATTGGAGATTAATTACTTTACAATATTGTACTGGTTTTGCCATACATAACATGAATCTGCCACAGGTATACACATATTCCCCATCCTGAAGCCCCCTCCCTCGTCCCTCCTCATACCATCCCTCTGGGTCATCCCAGTGCACCAGCCCCGAGCATCCAGTATCATGCATCGAACCCAGACTGGCAATTTGTTTCATATATGATATTATACATGTTTCAATGCCATTCTCCCAAATCGTCCCACCCTCTCCCTCTCCCACAGAGTCCAAAAGACTGTTCTATACATCTGTGTCTCTTTTGCTGTCTCACATACAGGGTTATCATTACCATCTTTCTAAATTCCGTATATATGCCTTAGTATACTGTATTGGTGTTTTTCTTTCTGGCTTATTTCACTCTGTATAATAGGCTCCAGTTTCATCCACCTCATTAGAACGGATTCAAATGTATTCTTTTTAATGGCTGAGTAACACTCCATTGTGTACCTGTACCCCAGGTTTCTTATCCATTCATCTGCTGATGGACATCTAGGTTCCTTCCATGTCCTGGCTATTATAAACAGTGCTACAGTGAAATTTTGAAAATTTGTATTTCATTTTCATTTAGTTCAGAAAAATTTAACTTCTTTTGAAATTCCTTTGACTCGTGTTATTTAGAAGTACATCATTTAATCTCAAAATATTTTGGAATTTTCAGTATTCTTGAGCTTCCTTTGTAGCTCAGCTGGTAAAGAATCCTTCAATGCAGGAGACCTGGGTTTGATCCCTGGGTTGGGAAGATCCCCTGGAGAAGGGAAAGGCTACCCACTCCAGTATTCTGGCCTAGAGAATTCCATGGACTGGATAGTCCATGGAGTCACAGAGTCAGACATGACTGAGTGACTTTGACTTTCTGTTATTGATTTCTATTTTAATTTTACTGTAGTCTGAAAATGTTCTTTATATGATTTCTGTTCTATTACATTTGCTAACATGTGTTTTATGGCCCAGAATGTGATTTATCTTAGTAAATCAGCTCTGCTATTAATGGATTCCTCTATCTTGACATTTATACTAATCACAATTTTGCATTGTTTATGGTTTTAATAACAATTTTTTTCTATCTAAACATAACAGTTTATCTTGCCTATATTCTTATTGTCTTTGATATGCCTTTTAAATCTTTATAGATAGCCTTTCTGTTCTTTTTTTCTTACAATTTGTTTAAGGGACTCAATTCTTTAATTTTTATTTTCCCATAGTCTAATTTTTGCTGGTTATACTTAATAGTATAGTATGACATGATTCTCTATTTTCTGGATCCAGAATCTTGGTCACTTCATATTTGATTTTTTCTTTTGGTAGGACTATGTGCAGTGTTTTATTCTCTCCATAGGAGTTACTACTGCTATTGCTAAGTCACTTCAATCGTGTCTGACTCTGTGTGACCCCATAGACAACAGCCCACCAGCCTCCTCTGTCCCTGGGATTCTCCAGGCAAGAACACTGGAGTGGGTTGCCATTTCCTTCTCCAGTGCATGAAAGTGAAAAGTGAAAGTGAAGTCACTCAGTCATGTCTGACTCTTAGCAACCCCAAGGACTGCAGCCTACCAGGCTCCTCCATCCATGGGATTTTCCAGGCAAGAGTACTGGAGTGGGATGCTATTGCCTTCTCCGCTCCATAGGAGTTACTTACTGCCTAATTTTATCTCTTTTTATAATGTTAGCAGGCAGTAGGAGTATCTTCAAGTTGACTCCTAACTCTTTTGTTATCATTTTGCTCTCTGGTATGGCAAAATATTCCCAACACATCTTGTATATTTCCTGCTTCTCAAACTGGCCATTTCTCTGAGTCCCTGGTTTCAGTTTCTGGAAAATGGTGCTGAAACATCACAATCTAGGCAGTGGGGTGATTATTGCTATTGAGTATGTGATTGTCTTTAGGACTTTTTAGGTAGACAGGTATACAAACACATGTTTTATGTGTAGTGTGTAATTATAAAGTTAGCCCCACCTCCTTTTCATTAGCCACTCTTTGGAAACAAGTCCCTAAGTATAGCCCACATTCAAGGGATAAGGGATTAAGCTCCAGCTCCTTGAGGGGTCTCCCCTCATTTTTAAATAGCTGCGCTCTTCCTGCTTTGTCAGAGCACATCAACAGCAGGGGGCATACTACACTCTCCCTGTAAACTTCAATCAGTATTAGTTCAGTAACTATACATTTAGTGCTTACCTCCAGTCCTTATGTCAATGTCTTTTTGCATTTTGTTGTCTGAAACTTGTTCTCTAATAAGTTCCTCAAGAAGGACTCAAGGTACAATATTCGTTCAGTTTTGTGTATATCAGTAATTTTGTCCACACCTTTTGTGATTGACTGTCAGTCTGACTGATTTTAATAAAATTCTTGATTCGCATACAGCTTGCCTTTTTGTTTTACAAAGGGGAAATGGAAACTTTACAAGGAAAGTATATATAATCTTTTCATTCAAACTAGCATAAAAGTGTTTTAAAAGGCTTACTTATCAGTTAACTTCTATTATTTTAATCGCATGTGATTGCTGCTTTTAAAGCGCTCTCAGGGATGTGTGGCTATCAGGTGCTACAGTTATTGCATTCAGGATGTGAATCATCCCTGCTTTTTCTTCTCATTATATTTTTGCACATTTTCATAGTTTTTCATGGCTCATAATAAATTGCCGCAAACATTTAAAAGCAGTATTATTACAGTGTCCATGCTCAGGGACCCAGCCGAGTATATAGCTGCAACCCTGGTAGGGCCTCATGAGGCTGCAGTCATGGTATCCACCAGGGGTAGGATATCATCTGAGTCCTCTTTCAGTCTCATGTGGTTTTTTGGTATAATTTGTTTTCTACTGAACTCACAATGGTTTGCCCCAAAGGCGGGCTTTTCTGGCCTCATAACTCCAGAAGCCAGGTAGGCATAGTTACCGCAGTAGAGAGCAGAGACAAAGCAACAGTCTTTATAGTTTGACTCACTCTGGTGCACAAACCTGTGGCATTTGCTTGTTAATCATGGGGTTACTAAACATTGAAATAGGGAGGAAACCTACTAAATTCTTAATTGATCTGTATAAGCAGGAAAGTTCTGGACTTCCCTGGTGGGCCAGTGGTTAGAATACACCTGCCAGTGAGGGGATGCATCCCACGTGTTTCTGAGCAACAAAGCTGAGTGCTATAACTACTGAAGCTGCATAGTGGATATGGTCACATTGCTTGAACAAATTAACACATCCCTTGGTACCTGATAGGCAACTTGTGGCCTGGAAGATGTCTTTTTCTCTCCCTCCGTCCATAAGGCTTGTCAGAGCAGCTTGCTTTCAGCCTCCACTCTCCTACTGCAGGTGTATATCAATTCTTTGCCCTGTGTCACAGTCTAATCTAAGGGATCTTGATCGCCTTTCCCTTCCACATGCTATCACACTGGGCCATTACACTGACAACACTGTGCTGATTAGACCTAGGAAGTAGGAAGTAGGCACTATTCAGACTTCTCAGGTGGCTCAGTGGTAAAGAATCCTCCTATAACACACGAGACGTGAGTTCAGTCCATGGATTGGGAAGATTCCCTGGAGGAAGAAATGGCAACCCACTCCAATATTTTTGCCTGGAGATTCCCCTGGACAGAGGAGCCTAGCAGGCTACAGTCCATGGGGTTGCACAGAGTTGGACATGCACAAGTGTAGGCATTCTCTGGATGTATTGGTAAGCCGTGTCAGAGGATAAACATAGCCAATTAAAATCAAGATCCTTCTACCTCAGTGACATTGCTAGGAGTACAGTTGCATGCAGAATGTCAAGATACCTTTTCTACATTAAAGAATAAGAACTCTCCTATAACCAAGAAAGAGGCAATGCCTGGTTAGCCTCTGGAGGCAATGTAGTTCTCATTTGGATTTGTTGTTTTGTTTTGTTTAATATAAATTTATTTATTTTAATTGGAGGTTAATTACTTTACAATATTGTTTTGGTTTTGCCATACATCAACATGAATCTGCCACAGGTATACACATATTCCCCATCCTGAAGCCCCCTCCCACCTCCCTCCCCATACCCACCTCTGGGTCGTCCCAGTGCACCAGCCCCAAGCATCCAGTATCATGATTTCAACCTGGACTGGCGATTCATTTCATATATAATTTATACATGTTTCAATGCTATTCTCCCAAATCATCCCACCCTTTCCCTCTCCCACGGAGTCCAAAAGACTGTTCTATACATCTGTGTCTCTTTTGCTGTCTTGCATACAGGGTTATCGTTACCATCTTTCTAAATTCGATATATATGTGTTAGTGTACTATATTAGTGTTTTTCTTTCTGGCTTACTTCACTCTGTATAATTGGCTCGTTTCATCCACCTCATTAGAACTGATTCAAATGTATTCTTTTTAATGGCTGAGTAATACTCCATTGTGTATATGTACCACAGCTTTCTTATCCTTTCATCTGCTGATGGACATCTAGGTTGCTTCCATGTCCTGGCTATTACAAACAGTGCCGCAATGAACATTGGGGTACACGTGTCTCTTTCAATTCTGGTTTCCTCGGTGTGTATGCCCAGCAGTGGGATCGCTGGATCATAAGGCAGTTCTATTTGCAATTTTTTAAGGAATCTCCACACTGTTCTCCATAGTGGCTGTACTAATTTGCATTCCCACCAACAGTGTAAGAGGGTTCCCTTTTCTCCACACCCTCTCCAGCATTTATTGCTTGTTGACTTTTGGATCGCAGCCATTCTGACTGGTGTGAAATGGTACCTCATTGTGGTTTTGATTTGCATTTCTCTGATAATGAGTGATGTTGAGCATCTTTTCATGTGTTTGTTAGCCATTCGTATGTCTTCTTTGGAGAAATGTCTATTTAGTTCTTTGGCCCATTTTTTGATTGGGTCATTTATTTTTCTGGAGTTGAGCTGCATAAGCTGCTTGTATATTTTTGAGATTAGTTGTTTGTCAGTTGCTTCATTTGCTATTATTTTCTCCCATTCAGAAGGCTGTCTTTTCACCTTGCTTATAGTTTCCTTTGTTGTGCAGAAGCTTTTAATTTTAATTAGATCCCATTTGTTTATTTTTGCTTTTATTTCCAGTATTCTGGGAGGTGGATCATAGAGGATCCTGCTGTGATTTATGTCAGAGAGTGTTTTGCCTATGTTCTCCTCTAAGGTTTTATAGTTTCTTGTCTTACGTTTAGATCTTTAATCCATTTTGAGTTTATTTTTGTGTATGGTGTTAGAAAGTGATCTAATTTCATTCTTTTACAAGTGGTTGACCAGTTTTCCCAGCACCACTTGTTAAAAAGATTGTCTTTAATCCACTGTATATTCTTGCCTCCTTTGTCGAAGATAAGCTGTCCATAGGTGTGTGGATTTATCTCTGGGCTTTCTATTTTGTTCCATTGATCTATATTTCTGTCTTTGTGCCAGTACCATACTGTCTTGATACTGTGGCTTTGTAGTAGAGCCTGAAGTCAGGCAGGTTGATTCCTCCAGTTCCATTCTTCTTTCTCAAGATTGCTTTTGGCTATTCGAGATTTTTTGAACTTCCATACAAATTGTGAAATTATTTGTTCTAGCTCTGTGAAAAATACTGTTGGTAGCTTGATAGGGATTGCATTGAATATATAGATTGTTTTGGGTAGTATACTCATTTTCACTATATTGATTCTTTTGATCCATGAACATGGTATATTTCTCCATCTATTAGTGTCCTCTTTGATTTCTTTCATCAGTGTTTTATAATTTTCTATATATAGGTCTTTAGTTTCTTTAGGTAGGTATATTCCTAAGTATTTTATTCTTTTCGTTGCAATGGTGAATGGAATTGATTCCTTAATTTCTTTTTCTACTTTCTCATTATTAGTGTATAGGAATGCAAGGGATTTCTGTGTATTGATTTTATATCCTGCAACTTTACTATATTCATTGATTAGCTCTAGTAATTTTCTGGTGGAGTCTTTAGGGTTTTCTATGTAGAGGATCATGTCATCTGCAAACAGTGAGAGTTCTACTTCTTATTTTCCAAGTTGGATTCCTTTTATTTCTTTTTCTGTTCTGAATGCTGTGGCCAAAACTTCCAAAACTATGTTGAATAGTAGTGGTGGGGGGAAATGCTTTCAATTTTTCACCATTTAGGATAATGTTTGCTCTGAGTTTGTCATATATAGCTTTTATTATGTTGAGGTATGTTCCTTCTATTCCTGCTTTCTGGAGAGTTTTTATCATAAATGGATGTTGAATTTTGTC